>OY728141.1:1675157266-1675513509 GCA_963277665.1 Viscum album
TAATGTTGATTTAATGTTAAATAAGAAAAGATGGGTTAAATGGATAAAATGCTAATTTAAAGACAAGGGTATTATTAATATAAGAGTTGTTCATAATTCTATAAAAACTAAACCTGAATGTTCCTTTTGTATATATGTGATCTAATCTCTCATATTTGTGTCATATGTTTTTGATGGAAAAATGGGGTCACCTTTATCATATCAAACCTATGATATGTATTGTTTATGACTTCGTCACAAAATCTAGGAGTGTGGGTGAAGGGTTGATTATAGCTGGTATCAAATGAGGTTTTAGATAACTTTAGAGAATAGTACTTTTTCATATCATGTTTTATAAATATTTATTAAAACCATAATCAGACTATAATATTATGTTTTCTTATAGGTTCAAAGTCTTAAACACCCCATTTGAGGTTTTAAGTGATGTTCTCTTAATGAGATCAATGAAACATTAGGATATGTTTTATTAGGTTAATATATATATAATGATTCAGTTTAATGTAAAGTATTCCTTTAAATTTTTCAAAAATTTGTTTCATGGTATTTATAAAATTTAAATTTCGTATGATCTTTGAAATTTTGGTAATTATCATAAAATAGGTTTTATCATATACATAACATTGGTTATTGAAAATTGATTTGTTGAATAAGTGATTAAGGCTATTTCAAAAGAAGATTATAATATTTATAGGCTTATTTATTTAAAGGTTTTATATATCCTTCAAGATTAAAATTCTTTTTAATGTTGAGGTAATTAAGGTTATTTTTGGACACATGGTCACTTTTATAAAGAATAATTTTGTTTTAAAATTATGTATTACATTTGAAATTTTGAGATTAATTTATTATTTCATCATATAAAGGTACATTCATTTTTGAAGTTATCATACCATGTTATAACCTTTTTAATTATATAAATATTTGTGGAGTAGATTTATTATCCCTTATATAGTTATGTAGTCCTATTAATTTTTATTTTAGTGCATTAAAAATAAAAAACATCATGAATACTCATTGTCTTGAGAAAATGATGAGATTGTGGTAGAGATTGATAAAATAATGATATTATATTAATAAAGTATGTAAATTTCCTTCTTTTATTTGTCTAGATGTTATGAAATTACTCAACCATAGTAAAAGGTCAGGAAATATAATGTTTTTCTATTACTATCATTTATGATTGTATCAATGAACTATTCACTCCTTTTTGATTTATGATTTTTTTGGTTGTTTAATTTCTTATGATCATTTACATCCCATGGACCAATGATTTCTATAAATCTCTATCATTATATAGATTTTATGCATTAATACCTTGTCCAAATCCTCATATCTAACCGATGTTTTCATATTTGCAAAAATAATTTTTGTTGTTCTAGGTGACCTTCAAACATTCTTTCTTCTGAATTCAACATGATGTTTTATTAACTATTTTTATTTAAATGGGTTTTAAAAAAGTGTAATTTAAATGATTCAAATGTTTATTATGGTAATAATGTTTAAATTTAGAGGATGAAATTTATTAATGGGTGATGTAACACCCAGATATTTTAGTAAATAAAACTATCTTCGAAAGCACATTCGACATGCAACATCATGCTTAAATAAACCATAAAATATATAACAGTTATAACCTATCTATTAACTAGGTGAGTATGAAATATATTAACTAATTTATGATATATATATATATATATTATACTCAATATATATAATTTATAAATTATTAGTAAATAATTAATAAATTTTTAGGAAGGTAACATTATTATTCATAAATATGATTTCATCGAAAATAATTTTTAATAAATTTTGATAAAATATATTATAATTAATTCATTGAAATTTTAGAAAAATTAATTTATAAAATGAGATTCATTTTTAAAATAATAAGAAAAAAGTTTTATTTTGTTTATATTTTTTGGTTTTTTTAATAATGATTTTTCATTAAATAGTTAATAATATCGATTATTGTAAAAATTTAATTTAATTTCAATAAAATATGTGAATTTAAATGTACTATTATGTTTTGAATATGAATTATTATTTTTTATAACTAATTCAATTAATTACAATAGAATCAAATTTATACTGCATTCTTGTGTAAGAGTCTTTTTTGGGTTTAACACCCCATTTTTTAAAAATATTTTAATATTAATAATGTTTGTCATTTTTAATAAAGTATAACCCACTAATGAGGAATGACTTAAATTTAATTATAAATTATATATTAATAAATATTAATTTTTTCCTAAAATTATTATTCTTTTATTAGATACAATTTTAAATAAATCATTTCTTGAATAATACACTTCATGAAAACCCTCTTTTCATGACTCATATGGGTTTAGTATTAAATTATATTTTTTTACTTATGTGGATTATATTTTGTAAAATAGATTAAAAATTTTGAATCATCACAATATATATTATTTAATAAGTTCAATTTTTTTTACTATAATAAATAGTGGAAACAGAAAAATTAATTATCATGGTTACAATCAAATCCTATCAACTAAGGGTTAAACACAAAATATAATGGTCAATATGACCTAAAAACTTATATAAATTGTATTTTGTGGACAAATATAGACCATATATTATCTATTTATATATAGTGGTCCATTTTTTACCCTTTTTATATGAAAAAATCGGTATACACTTTTCATTTCCAAATTTACAAGTGTTTTGATCACCATACATATAAAAGTTCACCCACTCTCCCCCAAAATTCAAACCATTAAAGAATTTATTCCATGTAAAATACCTAGAAAAATTACTTAATAACTTTCCTACCCCTATCCTAGCTTAATTTTTTTATTATAAATCCATCATATAAAGTATTTTGGGGATAACATAACAGGGTTTTCTAAAGAAGACGTATCGTGATTAACTAAGTGTTTTTATTTTATTTCTTCTTCTTCCACCTTAAAATAATATTAAATTATGAATTTATAATAACACTATTATATATTTATTATACATATGTTTTATTATATTATTATCACAAGAAAAATAAATTTCATCTTTAATAAAATATGATATGAAATCATCATTCCTGTGTAAGGTGGAAAACCCCTTTGCGAACTACCGCCTGTAGGGAAAAAATAACACTGCTCGTGTGTACAACAAACTACCGCCTCGCGAAGCGATGTAATAAATTTTTCATTAACTTTTTAAATTAAAGGTAATAATGTCAAATTTAATTTATATATATATATTATACATGGAATAATTTTTTTACTCATGAAATATTTATCATTATGAAAAAATATCATTTTCTTTCTTACAAAAAAAAATCATATTTTCATTTGGTCAAACATGTGGATTTTCACCTCCACAAAGTGATGTGATTCATTTTTCATTGACAAAACACATGGAAGATATAAATAATAATATTTTTAAACTGATATGGTATTTATTATTTTATGATCATTATTATAGGATAAAATAATACATACCTTCTTTCCAATCTGATTATTGAAAAATAGAAATGTAACTCATTCGTACGTACGGCCTACCTTCTCCATGATCATTATATAGTAATTTTTTCATAATAATTTTTCATGACTCATTTTAAATTTATATTTTAAGAATAAATATGATAATTATTTCAATATTATTATTCTTTATATGTTGAAATAATTAACTCTTTTACCATGGTCCAAACAGCAAAACCATTTTGAAATAATGAAGCAAACTTCCTAAAAACCCAATGTGCACTGAACTGATTAAAATTATAAATATATAATTAGAAATTAATAAAATAAATTATTTATGTTTAATTTGTTAATCATGGAATAAGTTCTAGTGATATTAGTTAATTTATATAATATTATTGTACATGTGGTTTGGACACATATTGAGGAAGTCATACCATAGGTAAGGGTTTCTCGTCTATCTTTTATTATGAGAAATATGTCATATTAATCAGTTGATTTTTATGTTTTATATATATCCCTTTAATTTATTTTATTATTCCTTTCTGAAATATTACTAGAATTTACGAATTTATAAGTTTTTCTCTCTTTCATGGTGTTTTGATCTAGAGATTACTAATATGGTAAGGGATTTCAACTCAATTTACTTATACTGAAGCATATTTTATTATTATTCCCCTAATTTCTTTTATATAGTGTATATACTTCCAGTAGACCTAATAAATCATGAATATACTAATTTTAATGATATTTAAAGTATTATTTTGTCTTATTCATTCTCAGGGATTATTTTTAAAGATATATCAATGTGGAAAAGTCTTTGTGTTACTATATCACCTCTTTTGGAATTATTTATATTCCATATTATTTTAGAGGAAATATGGTGATATTTTTATTTAAACCTGTATCTATAATTATCATATTTTTCTAGATTTTTTTCTCATGTTAAATTTCAATTTCTACTCTTATTGATTTAATAAATATCAAGAAATTCATTTATAACTGATATTGATTATATATTTTTATTTTGATAGGGTATATTTCTCTTCAATATCTATGTTTTCTGAACTGTTTTCAAATTTTTTTCTATAAATAAATGATTTACTAAAATAATTTCAAACTATCATTTACCTTCTTCTAAAATGTTTAAAAAAATCAATTTTTTTTTCAAAATGTGTAACTTTTGACTCATTGTTTCATCACGATTTGTAAAATATATATTAATTTTTAATACTTAAGACATGGAAATATTTTACAAACATCATATCTGTTATTTTACATGAATATTTCATTATATTCTTTCAGGTTTAATTTAAAAGAAATAAATTTTCATAATAAAATTTACATTTTTAGTTTTGATAATTGATTTTCAAAATGAAAAGGTTTTTTCCTCGAAATGACTTTAATTATATTTTAATGTAATTTTGATTCTTCAACAACAAAAACCCTTGTTGTTAATTATTATAAAATGGGTTTATTTTTTAATTATTTCATAATTATTTTTTC
The DNA here is from genome assembly GCA_963277665.1 of Viscum album. Taxonomy (NCBI): domain Eukaryota; kingdom Viridiplantae; phylum Streptophyta; class Magnoliopsida; order Santalales; family Viscaceae; genus Viscum; species Viscum album. Next base: position 1,675,162,210 of record OY728141.1, read on the forward strand.
TCTATATGGATTACAATTGTTTAAAAGATATTATTATGGAACCTATTTCTTTTCCATGGATTAATCATGATACAAAGAGATTTTTATAGAACCTATTTTTTAGATGGGTTAATCATTTTTCAAAGATATTTTCCGGGAAAAAATTTCTTTTCTATAGCTTAATCAAGTTTTGAAATGAAAAATACTCGTTTTTAGAAGTTTTGTGATGAAACATAAGCTCTATGTACCTTATTTTTTGTTCTTGGACATCTTTATATAATTGGTATTCCCAAATTGCCCCAGGTAATCCTGATATAGCCTATACAATGGTTGAACCCTGATAGAAATCCATCTCACTAGGTAATGAATATGTTATATAAATATTTATATTATAAGTTATACATATTTTTATTTTAATTTCTTGGGGCCTATAACTGTTCTAGGATGATGATGTTCGAAGATAAAAAAATGTTTTATTTACGCTTTCAATGATTTTTAGTGATTCATGCGATCAAGATTTATAACATATAAATCATGATTATTTATTCTAATGACTCTTTACTTTATGTAATAATTATTCAAGGCTTTAATGTTTGATGATATAGATATGTATGTGAATTAATATTCTTATTTTATGCTCATTCACATTGATTGTGTCTATGTACTCTTATTATCTTCTTATGATCATAGATGATATTCAATTGTTAATTCATATGCTTTTCTTTTATAAGGAATTGATGCTCAATAATATTATTTTACTTTTCCCTGGGTTATAAATAATTGTGTTGAAAAAATTATAACTAATAGGGTGTTATATAGATGATTATGATGATTTAATGTAGAATAAAAAATACAGGATAAGTTAGAGAAATACTTCTCTTAATACATGGGTATTTTTTATGTAATGGATTTTCTAAATTATCTATTACTTTAAAACTAAAATTTTTATGGTTATCTAAGTGATCCAATATTTCCTTTTGATTTTTTTTCTTTTGAAAGAAGGAAATTTGGTCACAATCATTGTTATCAAATCCAGAAATGTAAAATTTATTATTTCAGTACCGGATCCATGACTTTGAGTTCTAGGTTTTTATATTTAATATTTTATTCAGTGATATGTATGTAATTCATATCATACCTATATAGCCATGTAACTGTAGCCTCATACTCCACCAAACATTATTCTTATTTTTTTTCAGACAAAGAACCTTCTACTCATTTCATTTTGATTCTAATGAGGAAAATATTTTCAAATAATTTCACCTTAAAATATTTACATTCCAAGTGTTCTATTTCATATACATCTCTTGTATTTTGGATAAAAAAACCATTAATCAGTATATCCATATAGATAATACACTTCAAGTGTAGCCATTTCCTTTTCATCTCATCCAAATACAAAAAATATCTTATTACGATATTTTATCTTTTACTCATCATCTATTGGATTAGTAGTCCCACAAGATGACATAGGGTTATGTTAGATGAAGTGATCCAACATTGGAGAATCACATAATGGAATAGTTTTCCCTGTTTGGATAATGTTATTTTTCATAAATTCATTATGCTACCCTAATATACCCATGATCTTCTATATTCCAATATTAGCTATATTCGATTCCTCAACTGGGAAAAATCTATATTTTTCACGAGTATTGATACCCTTCTCTATTGAATGTTCCATTTCTAAAAAATGTAATATAATATAATAAATTATTAAATAATTATTTTTATTTCGAAATGTGTAATTATAAATAATTATTTACACTTAACATAAATTTAAAAATTTATACACTATTAATCTCATAATAATAAAATGATTTTTTCCAGATATCATTAATTTCAAATCCTTTATACTGGTCTGTAAATAAAATCTATATTATCCTACACATATCCCCTGGGAGTTTCAAAACAGGTGTAAAGTAAGGCCGATTAATGTGCCCTAGTTAATGATCAAGTCAAGCCCAACTAAATTTTTTTGAGTTATTACCCTGGGTACATCTCTGCTATACATATATCCACTTGTAGTATCTAGAAAGGGATGTAATTCTAGGAAAACCACATAATATCTACCTTTCCAAAACATTTAGATGTTCTTTTATAATTATCCTAACAGACTAACATAGGATTATGTTCCATAATCAATGTTTTCCAAAATCTTGTTCCCAATAATTCTAATAAACATCTTATAATTCCATCTATAGAGAACCTTACTCTAGTAACCCAGATTCGATGTCCATATTATTAAATTAGCATAATATACAAGGAATAAAATCTTAAATAAACATATATGATACCCATATTAAATTTCAAAACACAAAGTAAATTTTTATTTTTAGAATAACATTATCCCCTCTAGCATTTCCTTTCATATCAATCATAGTACACTAATTATATTCTTGGAAATATAATTCCTAGAGAATGAAATTTATAATTATTGTATGTCATGATCTTTGGCATTATGATGCATCTTCTTTCAAAACCTTTCACTATACAGTTTAAAAATATGGTTAATAACCGATATGATTTTGGAAACTAATGTGTATCATGGGAAATTTTGAGGCTTTAAGGTAATTTTGTAATTGGACACACCTATTACTTCATGTCTTAATTATTCTTAATATATCAAATTTTCCATTTAATTTTGGAATCAATATTTATTATCATCAAATATCTGTACAGAGTAAATGATGCATATTTATCAACCATTTCTCCATCCAATCATATAAAATTCAATTTATCATGTGTAAAAATGATAAATGGTTTAACTAAAAATTATATCCGTCAAAAATAATTTGGATATTTAAGGTAATTATATTCCAAATAATAATAAGAATGTAAAAATATTAATGGAAAGTAAATGGATAAAAATATTAATCATGAAAGATAATATCAATACATTACCTTGTACAAATGATCATAAAACATATAGAGAAATAATAATGATGGTATCAATAAAACATATTCCTAGTGGATCATAATATCAATAATGATTTTATATCGTTGATGAATATAAATACCATAAAAATTTCATTAAAACATTCCTAAATAAAAAATACATTTCATTCTAAAAATAAAAAATTAAACTAAATTTTCCCAAAATATATCAAAAATAAATTTCATTGAAAATTTAATTTATTAATTTTTTTATTAATCAATTCAATATTTAGTGGTTATGAAACTAAGAAATATTTTACATGAAAACATGTTAAAACAAAGATTTTATCAGTGTTCCTGGTAACAGAATAACCTACCTTATGTGAAAAAATAAATCAACATTCCTTTAAAATATTTTTATAAAAGTAAAACATAGGTACAAATTTATTTAATAAATCATATATATATATTGAAAATATTTTTTATTTTTTTTAGAAAACATGGTTTTTTACGAAAAGGGATTCTCTTCTAATGTGAGAAATGATTTCATATTTTGTTAAAAATACTTTCTATATAATTTCAACTACCAAATATAGGAATATGGTATTATTGATGAAAATAATAATTAATAATCATAGGTTAATAAAAATAAATTTTTTTTAATACAATTAACAAATAATATTGCTCAATGTAAATTAAAGTATAAGAAATCGTGATTAAAATGAGATTATGAAAAAAACTATTCCAATGATCATAATAATTAAGTGATAATTAATAAATGATTCAATTATTATTTTCAAACTTAAATACAAATAAAACAAGTGGAAATAAAGTATTATATGAGTAAATTTATCTAAATACATGATCTTATAATGTAAATGACAATTAAGAAGAAATATAACCCCATGAAAAGAAATTGGGATGTGAAATTCTTTACTACTTGGTAATTTTCATATAAAATACCCTTATAAGACATAATTCTTAGAAAAACATAAAATAAAATGAAGTATTAGGTTTTAATGAAATTACACAAAAATTGTAATTATATAAACCCTATAAAAGAAAGTTGGTGTATAACATTTCAATATACCATAATGAAGGGAAACTGAGATGAAGTCCCTTTCCTTATTTTTCTTTTTGGGTGATCATGAAATAATATTTTATATATTATTTTTAATAATTTAAATAATTAATATAATATTAATATTAATATTTAAAATATCATATATGATCCTCAAATAAAATTTTACCACCCATTTGTTAAGAATATCACATTATTTTCATTGTTTCGCGTGTTAATTGGGTGTTTCCTCATGCATATTTTTTTTATGAACGTCTAGTTATTTTATACATTATTTAAATACATAATATCAATAATTTTAATGCTGTTATAAAAATAATATGTACATATAATACATATTATTATAACTATTTTAGATATTGGGATCAAAAATTGAATCACGTCGCTTCAAGGAGACAGTATGTCATACATATGTACGAGTGATAATTTCATTCTCGAAAGGGGTGAATGTGTATGGAAATGGGTGATATATTAATCTTATAGAATAAATATGATGTCTTATATATCAAATATATTCATTAAATATATCATTATTACCTTTCATATAATTCTTGATTGATAAAAATATGACATCAATTAAGTGGTGGACATCTGTAGTACATATGAGAAACATTATAGAATGTTGAACAGAACAGAAATTAAGAAGTTATATGTGATATTATAATTCAAGAATATAAATAATATCATAAAAATAATATAAATTTGTTAAATCTATCATTATATAAATCTTTGAATCTAATTTATAGAAAATGAATACCATCCATTTGTAATGTTGTATTAAATCATTTACACAATCGAAGGTTTTGTTTCCCATTTGATGGAATCAGATATAGATATGGGTAATTATCATAACATAAAAAAATATAAGTATATTTAAGATATTTTAGTTTTTATATAATAATTTTTTAATATTTTTTACATAGTTGGAAGAAATAATAATATAAAAATTATCATTTTAGAATGGTACATTTACTTTGGATAACCGCTTCACATTTAAACCAAAAGAATTACTATAATTGCATTATGAAAAAACAATTTCTATACTATTTTTATTGGGGATTAAGTATGTTTTTTATTAGTTAATTTCTAAACCAAATATATTTTTATGTGTGAATAGGGGAGGATAGGGGTGGTCTTTTATAATTGGGGTAGAGGACACACTTGAAATGTTATAGAAAAATGAAACACATACAAAAATTATCATGAAAAAAGCCTCCAAAATGGGTCATTAAAAACCCTTATATCTGATCAGGTAAAAAATTACATAAATGGGTTTTTATTAGTTAGTATATCATTTTCACACTTCTCATTTTTAGTTTAACCCCTTGTAAATTAGTTTTTACCTTAACCACATTTATTAATTTTTACTATTTTTTAATATTCATAGAGGTATGAAATTAAGTTGGTTATACCTAATGATATAAATTATTATTATTAAATATTTCTATTAAATTTATTTAAATTAAATTCACATAATTTTTAGAATCCAATTTAGATTTATAACCATAGTCATGATCAAAAACCGAGTTTCCAAATAGAAAATTCTCAAAAGTGTAGACTTTTTATGTTTGAATAATCAATATGAAATTGATTAAACTAAGAATAATTGTATTTGAAATAATATAATTGAACTAATTTTACAATAAAATAAATTTAAAATGTAATTTAACATTTTAGACAATTAAAATTAAATGGTGATTTTCAATAAAAATCAATATTTTTCACAATTCATCAAAATAGAATATTTTCATAAAAATCACATAAATTCCCCTAATATAATAATTATATGATTATTTAAAAAATAAATTGAATTTTATGAACAAAAATTTAAAAAAAATTAGAGATTATTTTTACCAAATGTGTGCAAGTAGTGATGAAATTATTTTATTTGCAAAAATAATAGATTTCTGAAAAACATTTCTTTTACATTAAAATTACTCATTTTTTAAATTAAACACATAACCCATGAACTTGTGTAATATTTATATTTTTTATAATTTAGTTATTACTATTTATTTCAACTAATTTAACATCTATGTTATAATGTTATTATTTAGACAATATTTCAATAGAGTATTCTTATTTGAACTATGCGTTTTGCACATCCCAAGCTATTGATAAAATTTATTTTGTTGTAAAATAAATGAAAAATAATTTAAAAATGTTTTACAAATTTTGTATGAATTTTCTAGATTATGTGAACCATTTTATAGAGTTGGTTCATTTTTACCCAAAGCTAAAAACAAATAAAAATACCAAGTGATAAATATTTGAGATGAGGCCTCAATTGAATATTTGATTTATTGTTACAATAATCCATTTACCTGAAAATGGTTTCATGAAAAAAACTAGGTAAAAATAATATTATATAAGGTGGGATGAAATTTAATTATTTTTTCATCCGTGGAAGGATGGGGGATAAAATCATTTTAATCGATAGAAAATTTAAAAGAATATATTATAGTAGAATGTTGGTCTGAATAAATTCATGAAATCATTTTCTTATCATAGGAGTAGCAATAGTGGAACCAATGAGTTTTTTAGTGTGGGTAACTTGGGGAGTGATTAAGATAATCAACCAAGGTCTTATCCTTATTGTGTAAATGTTGAGAAACTAAACAAGTATTATATAGAATACTTATGGAGATCAGCATTAGAGTATCCATAAAATATGTATAAATTAAAGATTACAACTGATAAGTCTAGTCATACAAGGTATGGATCTTAGGATAATAAGGGTAGTAACCCCCAAAAATGTAAGGGTTTGAAAACATGAGATAATTAATCTCCATATTTTATGTATTAAGGATTTTATTGATTGATCAATAATAGTATGTGGTACCTTATTGGGTTCTTTAACATTGATATCTGTATTGTTTGATATATGTTCATATTAGTCATTTATTTAAACATAATTATTTGGTCAGTTGAATTTTCATATGAATGTATCTTTTTATTCAATGAATAATTCCATGCCTTTAGGGGAAATGGGAGAATATGGATTTTTATACCCATATTTTTCAATAATGATAAACACTCTAGAAATATAATGGGAATACATGAGTTGTAATATAAATTTGTATTCCCTTACAATTAGAATAGATTTACATGTGATTTGTAAGGCTCAAATATATTTCTAGGGTGATATATTATCTTTTATTTCACCTTGTAGAGGTATTGAAGCTTTCTAGAGCAGTGATATAATAATAAAAGTTAATAGGGCCCCACTATTAGGACCATGGATAACTATCATGTTAGTTATATTGGTTGGTTATTAGAATAATATTATTAAAGACTCTACTAAACATTTTAATAGATCCAGAAAAGTATTTTTATGTGTTTCCTAAAACCCTTTTTTGAATAATATAAATAGTCTATGTAATATATTCTATTGACCCATTGTATAGAACAAGTATGATATATTTCCCTTCATATACCATGGATCATATGATGTTTAAATAAATAAAGATATATCATGATGGTATCGAGGAGAATAGAATAATTCATCAGAGTTGTTAACTATGGTAAAAACCAATTATATTTGACAAAAAGGTTGATAATATTTTAAAATTGGGAATTGACTATTGAAAATTTGTTCAAGAGTAAATTAAAAATAAATAATTTTCACATCTTATAATCTATTTTTGTGATCTTTTTATAGGAGGTATGAAATTTTCAAAATTTAACATAGGTTTGGTATATCTTTACTTGAGGGTGAAGGTAAAAGATGTTATAATGGTTCATTTTTCAAGACATTATAGAGAACATTTGTTTTTACTAATTCCATTTGGTGTTAATAATAGTCCTATTGTATTCTTGTATTTAATAAATTATGTTATTTTTATATATTCTTTTTTATATTATTTGTGGATTTCTAGATGATTTAGTAAATATTTAAATTTTATGAATAAAAACATTTGAAAATAACGTTATAAAAATTCAATGATTTTTTTTATGCTTTGAAAATGTTTTTTTATCTATTAAATTAATTTATTTGGGAATGATATTTTAGAAGGAAATAATTAAATTTTCTGAAATAATTTTATGGTCATAATTTATTATGAAATACACTAGAACATTTTTTATATTTTAATATTCATTGGTTTATCAAATATAATTAATTTTTTTGGGATATCTCTATGATGGAATCAAATATTTAATTTTTTATGAGGGAAATTTTGATCTTTTAATGGAATGATGTGTTAAAATAATATTTTAATGAACTGAATGTAAGATTTAAAAATATTCAAGTGTTATTATAACCTAAATCTAATGTTGTTTTTTGATGTAATGTGATACTTATAGATTATGTTTGGGGTTATTTCTCATGCTGGGAGATAATATAGTGATATATGGATAATGAAAATTTTAAATATATCAAAAAAATACCATTTAAATTGTTTTGGAGTTATAACAGTTGTACATGATTTGAAGAGTCAGTTAAATGAATTTTTTTGTGAGAATATTATAATTTATTATGATAATAATATATTAAATTATATTTTTTCAATATAGTATATATACTTGAGGTAACATTGATGGGTTTAGTAGAATTATTCTTTTGATCATGTTTTTTTATATAAAGTATGTAAATAAAATTATGTAGTGAATAACTTTAGTTTGAATTCTTAGAATCATTTGATGAAGTACATTGAAATTAAAACAATTATCATTATTATATTGGTCAATTTACATATAAATGTGGAGGTAGAAAGATATATCATGATATTTCCATATATTGGTATCATTTTTATGGTTTTAGTTTAGGAAAATATAGTAAAAATGTTGAATTTTAATTTGATATATAAATAAATATATATATATATATGGAAGATCAATGGTTAGAGAGGCGATAAGTGGATGAACTCCAGTGTCTGACATTAATATATATTTCTAAAACAGAATGGAGGTCTCCTCAATTATGAGGGATGAAGTTATCAAAAACATTTATAATTTATGTTGGATGGTATATGCCATAGAAACATATATATATATATATATATTATAAATTTATGTTGTATTTTTGGGGTTTTGGAATGAATAAAGAGGTTACTAATTTAATTTTTCAATATATTTATTTTAAATCTAATAATGTAGAATAATATTAACATATTGGTTTATTATAACATTTTTCTATGTTGGTGTGAAAATGGATGGCCAGTTAAATAGACTTCATGAATGTTTTATCATGATCATAATTGAAATTTTATACTATATGTAGTATAAGATAAACATATAAATTCATATCATTTATTTCTCATTAAAGTGATGTTCTTGGTAGATTATTTGGGTATAATTTATATAAAAAAATTATAATATTTTATGGAATTTCTATGTCTCTCATTCTGGATATAGATCTTAAATTCATTTCAATATATTTAAATGGTCTTGAAATTCTGATAGGTGATCAATTAATGATTATTGTGTCTTATCAAACTTAAACTAATGAAATCAAGGAGAAAAACATGCATGTTTTAAGGGATATACATTGATATTGTGTGGTAGAATTTGAGATATCATGGTAGAGTCATATATCTATAGAGTAAATAATATATAAAAACACCAATAAATTATTTATTTTTCTGGTAGTTTTTAAATAATTACATGGTATCCCATTGGAATCCCCATTATATTATATTGGTATGAGAGATAAGTATTTATTACAACTTAATATTATATAATAAATTTATAGAATAGTAAATTTAAACTAGAAGGAGATTATAAAATCTCATAATCAGTAGAGGAAATTCAAAAAATACCTTTACAGAATAAGGATTGAGGTAAAATATTTATTTATTTTCTCCTCCAATGGGACAATGATTACCTGGGAAGTGGGGGAAATAATCACTTTATTCTTGAAAAACCTTTAGAGAATATAAAAGAGATCATAAAATTTATGTATTTCTTCTAATTTTCATATATATATATATATGAAAAATTTCATGATCCTTTTTATGATTAAAGATGATTAAGTGTAAAATAGATCTTTCCCACTTATCCATTTTGTATATCATGGAATAATAGTTGGAATTCATTTTTATTAAGATAAACGTGTTGATTATTGATGATGCAGAGAAGACCTTAATGTGAGAGATTATTTTTTTGGTACTATGAAATCAAAATTTATTACATGACGATAATTAAGGGAAATTATATCTTATTAGGATGTAATAATTTTTTTTTTGGAATATGGATACAATTAATTTATTAGAGGTCATATTTTGGGGATAACTATGACACCACCAACCGAGTATGTAATTGGTATCTTGAGTTATGTGTCTTTTTGGATGAAAATACAATTGGGAAAGTTATTTCTCATTAATCGGTCATGTAAATAGTTTTGAAAACCTTATTACCAAACATTATTATATAGATAAGGTGTAAAATAGCTTTAAAAATTTATAAACACAGTTACTTAACCTTGATTGTAAACTGTATATTACCATTTTTAGGTAGTCAGTAAGAATGATTTTCTATTTGGCAGACTAAAAGATCATATAATTTTTAGTAATTATTTTTATATATAATATTTAATTTTATAAGACTAAAATATTCTCTATTTAATTTTATATAGTTATAAAATCTTCATTAAAAATTCTAAGGGCATACCTTTGGGGAATTTTCTATTTCCATTAGCATTCAACAATATTTTCTTTTAGATCAAAAAATTGAAAATTTATTAATGGAAAGAAATTTTTTATCAATTAAATTATTGGATTTATCTATTTACCTCTCTCTTTTTCCTCACTTGAAATCATAGAAATGGTGATTTTGATCTTGAAGTATATGTTTATTGGACCTAAATAAAGTATTCTTATACATAAATTTAAAAGATCTAATTAGAAACGGTATTGTTGATTCTAAATCATTGACATATAAGGATGGTTGTTTTAATCCTTTAATATAATCATTAATATCCATTAATGTGTTCCTGATGTAATATTGAATAATTTATATTGGATATTACATTATATTTATCAATTATTTCAAACTCAATTTGATCTTATAAATCTAAGTTTTATGATAATGCATATATTTGGATATGATGAAATCATCAGATTTGATTTTTTAAAATAACATATTTTTCATGGATCATTGACTTATGCAACAAATGTGTATTTTTATTCTAAAAAATATTTCATCTTTTTATTTCTAAAAATGTTTGTTTTATATTTTATATCATTTTTTGTATTTAATTTATATATTTTAGAAATTTGTTTCAAAATATGGAATTGTTTCATGAAATAATTATAAAATAATATATTTTTAATAAAATAAAAAAGTGGTATTTTAAATAGTGAAATGTTTTAAAAGTAACAAAAAAACCTTATAGAATGGAATATATTATCGTTATTGACATGTGAAGGAATAACCATGGAATATATGGGGAGAGTGGTGAAGGTAAACATTTGGATGGATGAAAATTCATTAAAAATAACACTATAATCATAGATGGATGTAAAAATGATGTATTTTATCCTAATTCCTTCAAATTTATTTAATATTTTATGAATTATATAAAATTTAAATGAAATATGCTGATATTGTTTTGGGTCATGTTATAAGGAAATTATAGGTTTACTATAATTTTATGTAAACTTTTAATTTGGTTGGGTTTTTCGTTGAAATAAGCTGATAAGACTGTTATTTGGGAGAAAAAATTTATAAAAATAATAATTTTATTTAGTATTTTTAGTCTTTTCTATAGTGAATTTTTTTTCATGATTTTATTTTTCATTCATAAGAATTGTCACGACCCTTCCCCCGGGGCCCATGTCGTAACTACCCCACCCCCCCCTTCTATAATGCCAGGGGCTGGTGACTAGAACCAATGGCTTATATCCCTAAACTAGGAAGACATTGACTCTATAACTATAAACATACACATCATAGTACACAACTAGAAGCAATAAACTAGGTAAAAACTGTATACAAAAAAGTGTGCTATAAAGTAAAAGGTGCAGGAAATACAAGACCAACGGTAAAGTACAAGTACAACCGAAAAAGGGAAAAACAGCTGAAAGGTAAAGAGAAGCTCCTAGATCGTCCTCCAGGGTTCCAACCTGAAGGGTTGGTACAGATGGCCACCTAATCACTCCACGTCTATCAGACTCCTCTGTGTATCGACTCATCGTAAGGTCCACCTCCGGGTACCGTCCAGTCCTGAAGCTCTCGGCCTCCGTCAGCACTATCCGTCGTTTACATCCAACACAATGAGGTGCGGGCATAGCCTTGCAGGGGTGAGTATAACAATACACAGGAGGCACCCCGATACCCTCAAGGTCTCACAAAATCCAGCATGGATAAATCACAAAATATGAAATCAATGCATAACCATTACTTAGTTATATGCCCATACACATACCTAAATTATCTAGTAACCCATATCAATCATGAGTAAAACACAAAATTTATTGACTCAGCTCAAACCAAGATTTTTATTATTGAAACCATGGCTGGTGGTGTACTCCTCCTCTACTGAGTATAGTGGTCCTTCCGCATCACACAGAGGCGCTTCCCACTATCCTTAGACTGCTGAGGCACTCCTCCTGTCGAGTACCATGGGTCTGCTGCATCACACAGAGGCACCCCACACCGTGCGTCTGCCACATCACACAGAGGCGCTCCCCCTTATATCCTACAGAGGTACTCCTCTTGCCGATTACCGAGGGTCTGTTGCTCTCACATAGAGGCACTCCTCTTCCATGCGTCTGCCGCCTCACACTGAGGCGCTCCCCACTGGGCTAGTCGAGTCACACCGAGTCGAATCGATCAAGCAGTCGTCAGGTCTCAACCAGCTACTATGTCTCTGTACTCTGTCTAATCTTCCCCAGAAGCATCTGATCCACGAGTTACTAGTCTATACTCCATGTTTCACAAAGTATCAAGTAGAAGTATCTCAAAGGACTGCCATGTCATAAGGGTCTCAACGCAATAGACATCGCGTCAATCAGATTCCTAGTCTGTGAGATATTAGCCTTTTAGTCCCGATGTCCTGGTTGAATTCATGTACGAACCAACCCAACCATATCTCAACTATACCCAAACTCCAGTGGGGTTTAATCAAAGGGACCGTATCTCATCGAGATTACCAGCACTGCTGACGGCTCGTCAAACGGGCGTCCGGTGCAACAGATATTGCCAAAGTAAGCAAAGGGTCAGTAGTGGGCCCAGGTCTGGTCCGACCTAGTCGGACTGACTGGGCCCAACCCAGCCTGGGCCGACTCGGTCTGAGTCGACCTAGTTAGACCCACTGGGTCTCACCCGGCCAGTTGGGTGGGTCAGCCCGCTATGTTAGGTCCGGTCAGATGGGCCCGGCCCAGCGATCTGCGAGGGTGGTACGACCTGGATGCCGCCACACGGGCGACTCGACCCGAAGTTCGGGGCCAGTTATTCCAGCGTTGTGAGGGGTGCGGCCTAGGAGTTCGGCGGCCGAGAGGCCAGCAAATAGGCCCGCCGGGGCGCGAGCAGGCCGACTGGACGTCGTGAAGGCTGTGGGGGAGTCGGCGGAGCTGGGCACCGCGCGGGCAGGCGGTGCGGGGCACAGCGGTGTGGGGTCAGGTAGCGTGCGGGCAGGCGGTGCGGGGCACGGCCGCCCGCGGGCAGGCGGGGCGAGGCACGACGGCGCGCAGGCCGGCTGTGCAGGGCGCGACGGCGTGCGGGCAGGCCGGCGCAGGGCACGACGGTGTTTGACCGGAAGTATAGGTGTGCCGCGGGGGCAGGGCGATTCGCGGAGGCAGTGGGTAGCATGACCTTCGTCGTTTCCACCTTCGTTGTCATCGCCTCATCATTATACCGAAGAATCAATATGAAAGAATGGCGGAGGGAGTCGGGCCATGTTAGTTTGACCCACACCCTCCACGTTTAGAGATTATATCATTTGGCTCATCCGAATGAAGCTCAACAATTAAATACAACACTTTGTATCAATTTTCATTCATTGATAAGAGGAAGAAAAGGGAAGAATCAACAAGCAATAACCCCCTACCTTAGTATTTTCCTTTCGTCATTCGTTGACGTTTGAAGTCACGGGAAGAAGTCGAAAGAATTCGTCATTCATTGTGTCCACCATGCTCCTTCAAATCCTGAGTTGCATCGACCGTGGAAGGTGCTCCATGACATTAGGATTCTAGGAAGGAAGTCGAAGAGGAAATTCTGCATTCATCGCGTTCTTCGTTCTTCATTGGGAGGAGTGTTCTTCGTTGGTAGTACTTTTCTCCCATCCTCCTCTCAATTCCACCAAAAAAGAAATGCCAATGAATTAATAATATTTTAGTCGTCTAATAGTACGTTGGCACACCAATTTAAAAAGGAGAATTAAAAACTTGGCTCCACCAAATTAAATTCATGAGTGTTGTATCATTAATTTGTAGGATGCTAAGAGGCTCTGCTTATTAAGCACATGTGTTTGACCAATTAATTATGCAGGGAGGTCAAGTGGCTCTCCCTCATTAATGAGGGAGAGTGGAGAGGTTTCATCCTCCACCATCAATAGGGGTCGGGTGGTCCCCACCTCAATTATCCTCCCATGGGAGGTTATGCTCGGGTGGGCCCCACCACCATAACCTCTCATGGGTGGTTTGGGTGTGGCGGTCCCACTACCTATACCCAAGGGGTTGTTTTAACCAATGCACTCAACACATGGTAGCTTAAATATAAAATAAAGTGTTGTACTTTATTTTATTATTATTTATAAAAATCCATATACTAACTTTTATTCTCGATCATCTGTTGTCATGGTGAAAGTCTTCTTAAACGAATACCGGTGCTATGAGTTCAACGGTACCGTCAAATTTATGTTCTGAGCACTGGCTCAAAATTTAATAAAACCAGCTCATACATTTACTGAATGTACCCAAACAAAACTTCAGAAATTGATTATGGGCACACCGAGCCTCGGAATCAAGCGCCGTAAATTTTCATAGCCTCGTAAAAATCCCATGTTTTTAAGAAAAAAAAATTTCTACAGAATTACCAGGTCTTTACATTCTCCCCACCTCAGGTATTTACGTCCCTTTAAGCTACAAATCAAACTAAGGAAACAAATGGGGAAACTGAGCATGCATCTGGGCCTCCCACTCCCATGTGCTCTCCTGGAGGTTCCCGTTCTACCAACGAATGTGCACCAGAGGTATCGACCATCCACGTAGGACCCGCTCATGTCGATCCACAATCTCCATTGGAACCTCCGTGAAAGTCACCCCATCGTCAATGTCTAGTTCCCCATGGTTGATGATGTGAGAAGGGTCATGCACGTATCTTCTATGCTGAGATACATGGAAGCCGTCATGCACCTGGTGCAACTGAGGTGGAAGAGCTAGGCGGTAAGCCACCTCGCCTACTCTGTTGAGGGCCTTTAATGGTCCGATGAACCTTGGAGATAACTTTCCGCCTCGGCCATATCTCTGTAGACCTCGTCGAGGTGAGAACCGTAGGAATACGTGGTCTCCATCCCCGAACTCTAGAGGTCTTCATCTCCTGTATGCATACAACTTCAGCCTGCTCTCTGCAGCCTTCATCGTCTACTGGATGATTTTCACCTTCTTGGTGGTAGCTCATACCATCTCTGGTCACACTAGTGATGACTCCCTAGGGTCTTTCCATCACAAGGGTGATCTGCAAGGTCTCCCGTAAAACGCCTCGAAAGGTGGCATCCCTATGGTGGAGTGATATCTATTGTTGTAGGAAAACTCTACCAATGGTATGTGATCCTCCCAGATGAGACCAAAGTCAAGGACACAAGCTTGTAGCATGTCCTCGAGGGTCTGGATGGTCCACTCGGTCTGAGCATCTATCTGAGGATGGAAGGCGGTGATCAAGAAAAGCTGTGTCCCTAAATCTCCCTACAACCCCTTACATAGTCGGGAAGTAAATCATGCATCATGTTCAGGGACAGTAGATGAAGGTACTCAATGTATCCACACAATCTGTTGAACGTAAATGTGTCCCAAGATCTTAACTAATACCTGCTCTCTAATCAGTATGAAGTGGGACGAGTTGAAGAGTCGGTTGATGATCACTCAAATCGAGTCGTGACCCCTGGATGAACATGGGAGACCCGTCACGAAGTCCATGGATATCCCATCCCACTTACGCTCTGGGATCTCTAAGGGTTGTACCAAGCCTACTGGTACATGGTGCTCCGCCTTCACTTGCTGACAAGTGAGGCCCCGAGAGACAAACTCAGCTACTGCCTTCTTCATACCTGGCCACCAGTGCTGTCGACAAAGGTCCTGGTACATCTTCTCCAATCCTGGATGTACTGCTAAAGGGGAAGTGTGGAACTCCCTAAACACTTCCTTCTGAAGTTCCACTGGTACCATAGTATGTCCTCTAAAGAGAATTATGTGCTCCCCACCTTTAGAAAATCAATCAGGTGTCTGCCATGTGGATATTTGAGCTCTTCATGTCTCGCAGTCAACATCCCTATACAGCGCTTCCCTGACTCACTGAAGGAGTAGAGGAGGGACTGTAAGAGACTATAGGAATGCTACTTCATCCCTATCCACAAAGTATAACTGTAAGGTAGCCAACTGCTCTATCGCCTCTCCTAGCAGCTGAATACCAGTCCACCTGCAGAGCGCATCCGCAACAACATTCCCCTTTATAAGATTATTGACTATATCGAAGTCATAATCCTGGAGAAACTCAAGCCAACTCCATTGTCTCAGGTTCAGGTATTTCGGAGAGAAGATATATATGAGACTCTTATGATCATAGTAGACTAAAATATTTTCTCCCATCAGATAGTTCTGCCACACAAAGACCACTGCTACTAAGTCCAGGTCATGGGTAGCATAGTTCTGATCATGCTGTCTCAGCTGCCGAGAACCATATGTGATCATACCTCGCTCCTACATCAGGAAACACCTGAGTCTGGCCCCTGATGCATTGCAGAAGACTACGTACCTTATGCCTTCCTCTGGAAGACTCAAGATAGGGGAACTAGTTAGCTTCTGCCTCAGCTCCTGAAAACTCTGCTGACATCTCTCTGACCACACAAAGGGTTGCCCCATCTTTTTCAAGGCCGATTGTGGTGCAGAATGTCTGGAAAAGTATGGAACGAATCTCTAGTAGTATCCAGCCAACCTCAGGAAACTTTGTACCTCCGTCACACTCTTGGGTGGCTCCCAAGAAATTACCGCCTCAATCTTCACTAGATCCACTACAACTCCAGCCTCCGAGATGACGTGTCCCAAGAAGTTCACCTCTCGGATCTAGAACTATCACTTCGAGAGCTTACCATAAATCTGGTTCTCTCGGAGTGTGTCAAGTACTACCTATAAATGGTAGGCATGCTCCTCCTTACTAGTTGAGTAGATCAAAATGTCATCAATAAAGACTACAACAAAGTGATCGAGGTAAGGCTAGAATATCCTATTCATGAGACTCCAAAACTCTTCTGGACCGTTGGTTACACTGAAGGGCATAACCAAGAACTCGTAGTGAATGTACCGACACCTGAAGGCCATCTTCTGCACATCCTTGTCTCAAAATCTGAGTTGGTGATAGCCTAATCTGAGGTCTATCTTCGTGAACCACCGAGCTCCCGTTAGCTGATCAAAGAGGTCTTCAATCCTCGGGAGTGGGCAATGTTTCTTCAAAGTCACCTGGTTTAGGTGATGTTATTCGACACAAAGCCTCATGCTCACATCCTTCTTCTTGGCAAACAGAATCGAGCCTGCCCAAGGAGAATCATTGGGCCGGATGAACCCCTTTCCCTGCAAGTCCTCTAGTTGTACCCACAACTCACAAATCTCAGCGGGTTCCATCCGATATGCTGGTGTAGATATTAGTGTCGTCCCAGGGTACATGTCAGTGTAGAAGTCCACCTCTCTGCAAGGAAATAGTCCTAGAACATAGTCAGAGAAAAACATCCATGTACCTGTCCCCCACAACAGGATAAGTCGAACTCTCCACATCAACTGCTCCAAGGGTAAGGCAAGACAACTCGTGAGTGATCGGTTGTACCCTCCTCCAAGTAAGTCCATCTTGCACTGCAAATATTTTCTTCTTTCCTGTGAAATTAACCTGGTCCCATCCATGCGTACACACCGCACTTTGTGCCTAATACACTCAATCTGAGCATGGACTGTAGATAACCAGTCCATACCCATGAAGACGTTGTAAGGCCTAGACGCCACTATGAGGAGATCCCAGCCAAAGCTCTCGCCTTCTAGAGTAATCTCACACTGCCGGAACTACTGTTTAATCATTGAGTCTACTCTCGTAAGAGTCTCTAGTCGTATGGATCGAGCCAACGGCTCTGTTGGAATCTCCGAGCGCCGAATGAGGGCAGTGGAAATGAATGAATAACTGAAACCTATATCTATAAGAACTGCATCTAAGGTGTAATAAACACATACTGTACCTCTTATCATCTCCAGAGCCCCATGGTAATTTGCTTCAGCTTCTTGAAGCTGAGCTCCCCCTATCCACCTACTCCCTATGGTCGGGGTGGACATCCTTGTGGTGGTGACGGTAGCACCTAGTAACGTCATCCACCGCCACCTGCTCGACCATATCCTATTCCATGTCCACCTGCTCCCTATGGACCGCCTCGATCGAACCTCTGCCTCTACCTGGGAGGTCCCTCAACTGACAACCGGTCATCTGAACAGCGGGTCAGACAGTCATGAGTTATGTGACCCTGCCCGCCGCATGAGTAACACTGCCTGCTACTGGCATGCATGTCTCTGCTCTATGTGCCCCACACAACTGATCCTGAGTCATGAAATTGACCACATCTAGGTCTATTCCTCTTGGACCTCTGTGACATCTATCAACTGCCATCTACAGAACACTCCACTGAATGTCGGCTAGTGGTGGGTCTCACTACTAGAGGCTGCTCAGTAAGGAAACTCTCCACTTGATGGTCCGAGCCCTAAATAACGGGTCACATACCATATCAGTGGAGTAGCATGAGAGGTTGGTGAACCTCACTGAGTACTGTGCCACCGTAATGCTCCCCTTCTGTAGATTCGGTAGCTCTTATATCTGCACCGCACGAAGGGTGGCTGGGACAAACTCTACCCGGAACAGGCTCTCGAAGTCTTCCCAACGAAGTGTCACCTCACCATGAACCTGGAGCATCAAGATCCACCATATTCTAGCTTCTACCTGAAGGATGCTGGCATCAAGGATCACCATAAAGTCTGCTAGTGTCCCTACTAGCCAGAAGACTCTCACCACAGCCTCCAGCCAATCCTCAGCCACCTATGGGTCCGTCTCTCCCCTGATCCTGGGTGGCCTCTGGCCCTAGAAGTCGTGCAACATGCTCAAGCAGTGTGCATCATCTGCTGCTGGGGATAGTGGCATCGGTTTCCCAACAGAAAGCAGTATTGCTGGTGCCTCTACTGGTAAAGTGCCCTACACTGTGGCCTCATTTCTCAGTGGGTTGTCAGTGCATATGACTCTCGAGGCTCTAACTGGTTGTCCACTAGGAGACATCCTGAAAGAAATAGATGCGACATAGTCAAAAGATTAAACCTGGTGAGTTGACCTAGTTGATCTAACATAATGAATTCCTAAATAAAAACACACATGCAATCAGTGTTTTTGTGCACTAAGTTGGAATTCAGAAGTCAGGGTCCTGGTGTATCGATACGTCGGCTTCCCGCACCAACACTGGACTCCCTGAAATGAAAACAACACTTAGTACCCTTAACACTATTGCTTCACAAAAAAAATATCAGCGTCCTAAGTTATGCCGTAGAACCGACTGTTCTGATACCAATTTGTTAGGACCCGTCCCCCGAGGCCCATGTCGTAACTACCCCAAGCCCGCCTTCCATATGCCAAGGGCTGGTGACTAGCAACAAAGGCACATATCCCTAAACTGGGAAGGGATTTGTTTTATAAAGTTAAATAAACACATCAGAGTACACAACTAGAAGAAATAAACTAGGTAAAAACTATATACAAAAAGTATGCTGGAAAGTAAAAGGGTCCGGAAATACAAGTCCAACTGTAAAGTAAAACTACAATAGAAAAAGGGGAAAATAGGTGAAAGGTAAAGAGCAACTCTTTCATCGTCCTATGGGGTTCCTACCTGAAGGGTAGGTAAAAATGGCCACTTATGTACTCCACTTCCGTCAGACTCCTCTGTGTACCGACTCGTTGTACGGTCCACTTCCAGGTAACATTCAGTCTTGGCGCTCTCGTCCTCCATCAGCGTTGTCCGTCATCTGCATCCAACACAACGAGGTGCTGGAATAACCCATGTAAGGGTGAGTATAACGATACTTAGTAGGGACCCTGAGACCCTCATGGTCTCACAAAATCCAACAAGGATAAATCACAAAGTATGAAATCAACAGATAACCATTACATAGATATATTCCCATACACATACCTAATTTATCTAGTAACCCATCTCAATCATGAGGAAAAAACCAAACTCATTGACTCATCTCAAACCAGGATTTTTATTATCGAAACCATGGATGGTGGTGTAATCCTCCTCTATCAAGTACAGTGGGCCCACCGCGTCACACAAAGGCGCTTCCCACTCTCCTTGGACTACTGAGGAACCTCTTCTATCGAGTACCGTGGGTCTGCTGCGTCACATAGTGGTGCTCCCCACCGTGGGTCTGCCACGTCACACAGAGGCACTCCCCCTAATAACCTACAGAGGAACTCCTCCTATCGAGTACCGTTGGTCTATCGCGCTCACACAGAGGTGCTCCTCCGCCATGGGTCTATCGCATCACACATAGGCACTCCCCACTGGGCTAGTCAAGTCACTCCGAGTTGAATCAGTCAAGTAGTCGTCAGGTCTCAGCCATCTACAAGGTCTTTGTACTCTGTCTGCTCGTCACCAGAAGGATCCGCTTCACGAGATACAGTTCGATACTCCAAGTGTCACGAAGTCTCATGTATAAGTATCTTAAAGTACCTCCATTTCATATGGGTCTCAACGCAATAGATACCGCATCAATCGAATGCCAGGTTTGTGAGTTATTCGCCTTTTAGTCTCTGGGGCCTGGTAGGATTAGTGTACGAACCAAACCAACTGTATCTCAACTATATCCCAAAGTCCAGTGGGGTTTACTCAATGGGACCGTCTCTCATCAAGATTACCAGTGCCGCTGACGGCTCATCAAACAGGCGTCTGGTGCCACAGGTATGGCCAAAGTAAGAAAAGGGTCGGTAGTGGGCTCGGGTCTGGTCCGACACGGTCCGGGTCAACCCAGTTAGACCTGCTGAGTCTGACCCCACCTGTTGGGCGGGTCAGCCCACTATGTTAGGACCAATCCGTTGGGCTCAGCCCATCAGACTACAAGGGCAGTTTGGCTCGGATGTCGCCACGCAGGCGACTTGGCCCGAAGGCCAGGGCTAGTTCGGCCAGCGCCCTGAGGGGCGCAGCCCAGGAGGTCGGCGGCCGGGAGGCCAGCAGGCAGGCCGTGCGTGGCACGGGCATGCGGGCCGGACACTGGGCAGGCCACGGGGGCACTGACCAGGGCGCTGGTGGAGCCGTGCATCTCAGGGGGCGCGCGGGCAGGCGGCGCGGGGCGCGACGCAGGCGGCCAAGCCGGCGTGGGGTGAGGTGGTGCGCGGGCAGGCCGGCGTGGGGCGTGGCAGCGTGCGGGCTTTCTATGTTGGGCGGGTGGAGCGTGGGTGGGCGGCGCGGGGCGTGGCGGCGTACGGGCCGACCGGCGCGGTGCACGACGGTGGTCGACCGGAAGTATAGGTGCGCCGCAGGGGCGGTGTGATTCGCAGAGGTCATGGGTTGCGTGGCCTTCATCATTGCCGCCTTCGTTGTCATCACCTCATCGCTATGCCAAAGAATCAATATGAAAGAATGACGGAGGGAGTCAGGACATGTTAGTTTGGCCCATACCCTTTGCGTTTTGAGATGATATCATTTGGATCATTAGAATGAATCCCATCAATTATATACAACACTTTGTATAAATTTTCATTCGTTGATGAGAGGAAGAAAAGGGAATCATCAACATGCAATAACCCCCTACCTTAGAATTTTCCTTTGGTTGTTCATTGACGTTTTATGTCGCAGGAAGAACTCGAAAGAATTTGTCATTCATCATGTCCTCCACGCTCTCCAAATCCTGAGTTGCGTCGACCGCACAAGGCGCTCCACGTCAGTAGGATTTGAGGAAAGAAGTCGAAGAAGAAATCTGGCATTCATTGAATTCTTCGTTCTTCGTTGGGGGGAGCATTCTTCATTGGGAGTAATTTTCTCCCAAGCTCCTCTCAATTCCACCAAAAGAGAAATGCCAATGAAATAATATCAGATTAGTTGTCTAATATTACGTTAGAACACCAATTCAAAAAGGAGAATTAAAAACCCATCTACACCAAATGAAATGCACAAGTGTTGTCTCATTAATTTGGAGGATACCAAGAGGCTCTCCTTATTAAACACATGCGTTGGTGTAATTAATTGGGCATGGAGGTAAACAGGTGCTCCCTCATTAATGAGGGAGAGTGGAGAGGTTTCATCCTCCACTATCAATTGGGGTCGGGTGGTCCCCACATCAATTATCCTCCCATGGGAGTTTATGCTCGGGTGGGAACCCCCACTATAACCTCTCACGGGAGGTTAGGGTGTGGCGGTCCCACCAACAACTCTCAAGGGGAGGTTTTAACCAACACACTCAACACATGGCAGCTTAAAAATAAAATATAGTGTTGTACTGTATTTTATTATTATTTTTTAAATCCAACAACTGAACTTTATTTCCGACCATCTGTCGTCGAGGTGAAAGTCTTCTTAAGCGAATACTGGCACTGCGAGTTCAACGTGCCCTCAGATTTTAGTTCCGAGCACCAGCTGAAAAGTTATAAAATCCCGCTCGTATGTTTACTGTACGTACCTGAACAAAACTTCAGAAATTGATTCCAGGAACACCGGGCCTCAGAATCAAGCGCCGTAAATTTTTGCAGACTCTTAAAAATCCCATGTATTTATGAAAAAAAAACCCACAGAATTTCTATGTCTTTGTAGAATGCATGTGTCTGATTTTGGGAAATCCAACAAGGTATGGTTTTATTCACACTTATATTCATACATTGATGTTTATGTAGAAATTATATTCCATTATAAAGGAATCCAAAATATGGACTGAATAGAATGGAAAAACAATGTTGTTATATTAAATTATTAAATAAATGAAACCAAAAAGGAATATGATATTACCGACCTATATATGATAATAGTTTAACTCTTATCATGTCACCACCTCCAAAACATGATTAGTTATAAGATGAATCTAGCACAACTGTATGGTGTTTTTATCTAACTGGCATCAGTAAAAACAAGGTATACGTACAACTAAAGGGTGTATGTATTAGAAATACCAATATAAGATACATAATAGATCTATGTTGGGTAGAAGGTAGTTTTTTGGATATTTTTTATATTTTCAGGTGAAATGATTTCATAAACCATAAATTATAAACCATTAATCCCAAACCTTCTTAGTTTTTAGTTTAGTCTCAAGATTCATTTCAAATATCACCCTTGGATTCTATTTATCTCCCTATAACATGTACTTCAAATTTTATATAGATTCATCTCTAATTGGTCTTGGGAGACTATATTCATCAATACCAATGTATATTTATCCTTCTCATCAAATTTTATGTTAAAATTCCATTGGTCCAAGATTATTCTTGATCTCTCTTCCTTATAGGGTTGTAAACATATGTCTCTCTTTTATCAATTCTTTCTTTGGGTGGTAACGTAAGGTTATAACTAGTGATCATGGGTTAAAGAAAAACCAATTCATGATGGATTAGTTATTCTCAATTATATATTTCTATAAATCCTCCCATTAGTCTTATCTAGGTTTGCTGGAATATTTTTTGTGGCATATCTAGCTCACCTAGACTTGGGGATCTCTTTATACACAAGCATATATCGATGACATCATCCGTTTCTCTCACACTTGTTACAGTTTTGTGATATCAAATGAATGGGGTAGTGTGAGGGATACTCAGATAACAATTTTTAAATAAGAAAATTATGTATTTTTTTCTTACAAGGAAAAGATGAATTATTTATCTATCATTGGTTTTCAAAACCTTAATTCCTTTTATTTGATTCATTAATTGTAATTTTCTATAATAGTGTTGAGTGACCCCCTGTATGAGCTACCTTATGAGATTATTGTATATTTATTTGATGTTTAGGGATTACATTACTTTATGTATATTGAAGTGTTTATTCATGAAAATAAATGTTATATATTGCATGTTTAAAACTATATTTTACACATTGATGAATGATGTTAATATTTTAGATATAGTAGTGATATACCCTTGATTTATATTCAACATTTATATGATAATAATGTTTAATAGCCCATATAATAATGTTTCACATATATTGTATTGTATTATATTATATTTTATATGAATGTATTAAGCCTTGTCCTAAATGATCAGTATTGAGACATGTGTACTTATTGTATATGGGGCCTTCAAATATAAGTATACTATATTCCTCTCTATGTGGATGTAATCCACAAATAGAGGTTCACTAAATATATATATTTTATATATGGATATATAAATAAATAAATAAAAATATATATATATATTTAAATGTCTGTCTGTTTAAATATTTTCCTTCCTATGAGAAGAATAGTAGAGTCCAAGATAAACTAGTTTTATAGGTATATATATTCCTCTCTATTAGGAGTGGCACCCTAAATGATAAGGAATTTGATGCATACACAAAATCCCTCCTTATAAAAAGAAAGTGTCTTTCCCTGGTAGATGGATACAGAAACACACAAAAACACACACCTACACACACACAAAAACACACACACACACACACACATATATAGTGGTGTGTGTGTGTTTGTGTTTTACACTTCCTCATATAAAGGATTGATTTGGATAGACAACCAAGATGAATATTTTCCTTATGGTAGACAAGTATCATAGTTGGATTATAAGTGTGCATAAAAGTAGGATTTTCTTATGAAATTGAAAATTTTAAATTCTTTATTAGAGTAATAAATATGCTTATTTGATGGAGTATAGAAACATGTTTAGTTTATACTAAAAACATGTTATTTTGTAAATTGTTTATGATTATTTGTTACATTATCAATTTATATTCTTATATTGTACAATGGGCATCATGAAAAAATGGATGATTTGATGTAGTGACTTCATTGGGGTATGTTATACTAATAAATTACACATGTTCTATTAGGATGGTTGTATACCCTTTTCACATGGACCATATAAAGATAAATAACATGTACTAGACTTATGATTACTACAATGTATGTATGGAAACTACATATTATGCATGGATTCATGATGGAATCTATGTATTTTTTGTGGAATTAGGGATAAGGCATAGTGGTGTTTTCATAGACATTATCTATGAGAGAAAACAAACAAAGGACTAAAATTTTGATCCTCTAGGTGGCCATTGGCATGAGTATTATGTGTCAATTTATTTTTTATTCAATTTAAATTATTTTATGGACGTTATGTATGTTTTTGAAAAAATTGTGTTATAATGCATGCTCATATAGTAGTGGAATCATTTTTTGATCCAGTATATGATGACCAGTTATTCTAGTAGTAAAGAATTATGTTTTTGCTTATTATAATTTATATCACCAAGTTTCATGTCCAAATATCATCTATAACCTCTATTAATTATTCATATATTGGTCATTTTCAATGAGGGTAAACCATCTTCCACATTAATGTTTGTTATCTAGTTGTTTTTATGCCATTTGATAGAAATTAAGATATTTTAATGAGGTATTGTGACAATATGGAATGGGTTTGTTTGGGAGTCCAGATTAGATTGTTATATAATAATATTAAAGTGACATAAGGAATCTTGGGTATGATAATTATAAAAATAAATGTATAATACTATCAGGGTTCCAGAAGTAACCTATAAATATTCTAAGATAACATAATTATGGTGGAATATTTTGCTTCCGGTGGTGGTTTAGATTCAATTTTCAACACATCCTTCTGTTAGTGTTTCCCATGAGTCTCACACATCATGAATACGAATTTTGAGGTAGGAGCATTTGTAAAACCCCTAGAGTTTGGGAATTTGTTTCAAATTAATTTAATCTTTTTCATATTTTTCGAATCATGCAATACTAAAAATAATTAATTTTATATTAAATAACAATATCTAGCTTGTGTTATATGAGAAACAAATGTAATAGTACACTAAACACATCATTAATTTTATCTTTCTCCATATATAACCACATTGTTAACTTGTGTTATACGCAACAATAACATTCATTGATGTATTCTTTAACATGCAAGACCTAGTTTTACCGAATATTGATATATAATTAAAATATTAGTTCATCATATCAAAGAATTTATATTATTAGTCATTAAAATGGTTAACTAAATTATAAAAATATAGGGATTACACAAATATTAATTGAATTCACTGATTAAAAAATAATTTGAAATGAAAATGAAAAGTGATTGAATATAAAAAAATATTATCATACCCAAAAATTTATTTTCAAAAAACAAATTAAATTAATTAAAATTATTTCATGATATTAATGTGATGTAAATATTATATATTTAGTAAAATATTTTTTATATGAATACAATGTATTTTATAGTCTTATGATAAAAACAAACCCAATTTTGTGTATAAAATACGATATTTCTAATTAAGGAATTTTTACCACCTTTTAATGGAGAAGAAATTTTAAATTATGTTTTTGAACATTTATGGAACATATATATAATAATAAACCTCATATTTTAAATTAGAACTTAAAAATTATTTTACAATAAATTTTTTGAATTTTTCTATATGGTTTCATTTATTAATGAATAGTTAAAAAATAATGACCTTTAGTTCAAAACATTTTTTTCATATAATTTCATTATAAAGATAAATTAAATTTTAAATTTGTTTCAAATTTTAATTAGGTCAAATTTTTAACAATTATCCACTTTATTTCATTGTATGAAATTTCACTTTGATATTGACTATAAAAACATAGAAAACTATTAGATATTTTACTCTAAAAACCCACAATGAAATCCCATAAGTGGGATTAAATTTAAATTAATTTATGCCACTTGTTGGATTTTTATTTCGAAAAATGGATTCCATATTTTTAATAATAATAATTTATTATGTATAATAAGGTAAAATTATTTTTTTACCAAATTGATTTTCAAATTTAATAATAATTAATTATAGTGATTAAGGTAAAATTTAGAATAACAAGTGAATAAACCTTAAACTTAAGGTCCCAAATGACATATAAACTTGTCCCACACCAATTGGATGGACTTATATGATCACTAAACATTATATTCTTGAGTTTTTCATATTTTAATATGTTTTTTTAGGTAAAAAAATCGGTACACGAAACTTATTTTCAAAAATTCCAAGTGTGTCCTTCCACATCCCTATAAAAGGCCACCACCTCTCCTGCTTCATCAAACTTCTCAATAGACAAAGGTTAAACCAAGACCTGTTGAATACACTTCCAAAAAATCTTCCCTTACAATATTGAGCCTTCCTTTTGTCATAAATTCTTCCATATAATCCCATTTGTTCAAACCAAAATGAGTTACCTGATTAAGAGGTAACAACCTCCCTCAAGATCCTTTATATTATTTTCATTATTCACTCCATAAAATATTATTATTCCATGATTTTATAAAAAAAATTCCTCAATAAACTATGATGTTTTTATACAATTGTTTGTACCTAAACATATGTACACTTCTATCCAAAGGGTAACAAACATACTGTTTATGTGTATGGCGAACTATCACATCAAGGAGTGATGATTATTAATTTTTTCAATTACCACCTCTCCTGGTTGACATTATGTTGTAAAATATAATTATATTTTATTTATATGATATTTAAATTTTATTTATTATTCATTAATTTTTATTTAGAATATACCCTTATGCTTTTTATCTTGTGTAAGTGTGATAATTTCGTTTGAGGAAGTGTGGACTACCGCCCCTACAAAGCGATGTGATTTGTTCACACACTAAGTGGGATGTATTAATGATATATTTATTGAAACTATATGATATATATATATTATAATGAAGATAACTTAATAATATTATATAAATATATACGTATATTTCATTTAATTTCTGTCTTTCAATGCATCAATAAAACGGAAGTAGTATTCATGTGTATGTATGACCAACTGTCTCCATGAAAGGGGAATTACATTTCATACATCTATATTGTATAGATTTTAATAATATAAACATAAAAAATATACACAATATTTATATCATGTTATACATTCTTTAAATCATGATAATTTATAAGGAAAAAAAATATAACAAATTAATAAGCAAGCAAAAAACAAAGAGAATATTACCTAAAACATAACACTAATATGAAATTGATAAAAAATTGGTAATATAATGTCATAATGAAACAACTTATGGTATTAGATATAAAAAAATGTTTTTGTGAAATATTTATAATAAACATAAATATATTATACATGATTTTTGAATAAGTACAATGAGAGTCAAGACATAAGGTAAGGAAATTTCATATCACTTTTTATTTTCATGAGAAACATGTTTTATTCACCACCCATTCCTTTTGTGTGGTTTTTTATACATAAAAATGTTGTATTATATTATTATTATAATTAAATTTAAGAGTATTTACATATCCTTTTTATGGTATTTCTTTCAAGGGTTCTATGTTTCAAATGTTTCCAAATTGGTAAAGTGATTTTGTCTCAATTTTCCTTCTTTGAGACCATGACAGGTTATGACATTATATTATTCTATGATGTATATATAATTCATTCTTTATGATATATCATGATTTTATTTATTTTAATGATATTTTGATCTTAATTTAATTTTTTCCATTCCATTTTTATGATCCAATGTTAACAAATTTGAAACAGTTTATGGAAACAATCTCACCATTTATTGAGATCATTTATAACTATGCTCCCATTGGTCAAATATTATAATCCATATCTCAATAACTATTATCCGGATTGTTAAAAATTCGTTAGTCATGTTCTATCCATGTAATGGAACCATTTTTTATATCTTTCGTACATCATACTACCGATAAGTTTTTTTTATGAATGTATGAATTTACCTCTCTCTTGGGTCGGAAATCAATGTTCCTTCAAAAACACGTTTTCCGAAAAAATGGTTTTCAAGAAAATTCCTCTATTATTAATTAATATTTAAATTAAAATTTTACCATATTTTTATTTTACCAATTCACTAAAAGGAATATTCTTGTCACCTTTCAAATAAGAAAATATTCTATCCTTTATAATACAAAAGGGATATTCTTTCTACCTCGTACATCATGTGATGATTTTCCTGTTGCCATTTCACCGAAGCTTCCATTTCATATTTTAAAGGTTAAAATTTAAAAATTGTATTTTTTAAATTAATTTTCATGGAAAATTGTTTTCAAAATTTTTTCATACATCATTTATATGTTTTTAATGAAATTGGACTTCAAATTTTTTTCCACATTCATATATAAATTTTCAATACAAATTGTTTTCAAAACTTCTTCAAGCGCCTTTTATAGGTTCTGAAGTAAAATGGTTTTCAAAATACTTTCATGCATGTTTTAGAAGTCTTCAAGATAAATGGGTATAAAAAATATTCCAATCACTTTTTATATTTTTACAATGAAAATGGTTTCCAAAAGGTTTTCAAAGAATTCTTGATAAGCATACAAATTTATTTTCACGAAAATAGTTTTCAAATTGTTTTAGCTTTTCAAAATACTTTTTTAATTAAGAATTATATTTTATTTAATAAATTATTCTTAAATATTTTTAAAAATTATTTTCCATCTAATATGACATATTTTTATGTCACGCAATTTATTCTAAGAAATGATGTAAAGGTTACCTTCAAATTTATTCTTAAATAGTTTATTATTTTGTGGAATGATTATTGTGACACCTATTTTTATTCTAGGGGTTATATAATTTTAGAACCAAATTCTTTTCCCATGATATTCTTTGATGAAATTATCATTAAATCCATCTCTTTTTGATAGGTAAGGATGTGGTTAAATTTTAACAATTCCCATTTCATTACTTGGGTTATGATTTGATGTTTATAAAAAACATCACTTTTTATGACTCATGATGGGATGAATGTTTTATTATCTTGTGTCACCTGAATGAATGGTTTTATTATGATAATGGAAGGACTTATATCTCTTTCCAATGCATTGGGTAATGATTTATATCTCATGAGATAATTGTATGAATCATGTTGACAGGCATGATCCACCTTGGGATGATGGGGAACCTGATCACTTACAAGGAAAGGACTGTGACTGGGGAAGGTGGTGTGTCCTTCAAAGTAGGTGTATTAACCATAAAGATGAAAAATATGTAAACCCAATACAATATTGGAAGATGGGTAAACCAGATCCCTTACATGGAAAGGACAACGACTGGTGTTGGTGTTGTGTCACGCCCTCTAGGTGTAGTCAATAAGAAGATGAAATATGGGGAATTTATATCTACTATAGGAATATTGGGAAACCTGGTCCATTATGGGATGATGGTGAAACCTAATCACTGACATGGAAATGACTATGACTATGAATGGTATTGTGTAACTGATATTAGGAGTGGTTCCCATAAAGTTCCTTGATAGGTTCAATAAATGAGTATTTACTTAAATGGAATTACTTCACATGTCCATGTATGGAAAAATTCCATGTCCTATTCCTTTGTAATGATTTTTTGGCTTAAGTTATTTATTTTTCGGTGACTCGTGTCTTATCAATAGTAAAGCCCTAAAACTTTATTCGTGTTTATGATCTTTGATATATAAATTACGATATTCTAATATCAAGATCATTATATTATGCACGTATTATAATGTTTATTCTTATATATATCACTTGTTTACCATTACTGAGCATCTGATCTAACCCCGTTTAGGGTTCCTTCTCCATGTTATGAATAAATGTTTTATGTATGTTTTTAAGAAGGGTTTTATTTATGAATAACCTTGTGGTAGATAATGTAGCACACTAATGTATCAGTTTTTATGTTTCCGGGTTTGGAAATGCACTAGGCCAATTACGATCTTTGGGTGTATGTTTATATAATGTTTGATGTATTCCAAAAATGTTATGTAATGTTATTTTATTTCAAGACCAAGTCATTATAGTTGGTATTAGAGGAATGTTTTTGTTATCCTTCGGAAACTAGGTTGATAAAACCTCAATGAGAACTCTAACGACATGTCTAATGATAATTCCAAGGATGTGGAATATAAGAGGAAAATTTACTATAATTTTGAAAAATGATGTAGTGAGTGGTTTCAATGATATATATACATTAATAGATAATACAAGTGGATGTATCTCTGGCCCAGAGGTACTTATAGGAGACAACTCCAAAAAGATATCCCGATCCTGACTCAGGGTAATCGTGTACATGACAATGGGCCTTAATGCACACCTAGACTGACACAATCGGGGGATATGATTTGGGACTTCACAAACTCTTCAAAAACCATCATAAAGGATTTAAATTTAATATTTATATGAATAACATTAGATAAACCTAAGGTGTCATCTATTAAATGGTATGTCTCATGATATATACATCTTATAAGTGATTTTACATGATTAAGTGGTTTTATTCTATGATATGTGTTTCTCAACATATTACTTCTAGATTTAGTAAGTAGAGACAACTTGAAGGAACATTATTAACATTGGATATTTTAGATTTGGAATATACTTGCATTATTAAAATTTATTTTCCAAGTGAAAATATCTTAAAGATAATCAATAATGTGGTGTGAGTATTGATTATAATTCTGATGATAAAGATACCACCAATGGCATA
The DNA here is from genome assembly GCA_963277665.1 of Viscum album. NCBI lineage: Eukaryota > Viridiplantae > Streptophyta > Magnoliopsida > Santalales > Viscaceae > Viscum > Viscum album. The sequence goes on from OY728141.1 coordinate 1,675,194,007, forward strand.
TAAAATGTATGTGATATTCTTCAAGTATTGTTTACATTAAAAAAAGAAGCATGATTACATTTTTTTTGAGTAACCTTAAGATATGATTGAAATTTTATATTATTGGATATAAGTATTAAGGAATAAGTTAATGAAGCTAGAGTAATGGTTTAAGAATATAGTTGGTTGAATAAAGTATTTATGTTTTGTAATTTATAGATTATGTTATATGAATCATGATATATATGTACTTTCATTATATGTTTTATTTAATAATTTAAAAAGAGTTATTAAATGGTGATGAAGAAATATAAATGTGATTTCAAAAAAATGTGATATTTTTATTGACGGGATTTAAACCTTCAAGTGATCATGATGTTGATAATGAAATTTAATCTTGGAAAAATAGATGATTGATTAGGATAAAGTAAAATTTATACCACTTATTACTCTATATCCGAGTATTGATTTATTGAAGAAGTTTTATATTTCATTAAGAATGATGTTTATAACTTCATGGATTTAAAGAGTGTTTCTATTAATCATCGAAATAAGGAATCATGAATTCTTTCCAAAATGATTTATGGTAATTCAGGTTATTAATATGTTTCAAAGGAATATATGATGAGGGTATTCACATGTTTGGGATGTGACAACCAATAGGTACTTTTTAATATATAGGGGTTCAATTATAAGATGTTTTTGAGAATGTTCAATACCTGGTTTATAATGTTTTGGATTTTCATATTTTTGGAAGGAGTATAAGGTTAAATGTTTTCAAAAATATTATGTGAAATATTAGATGACGTGTATCAGATTTAAATATTATCTCACTACATGTGGATTTATTAATATAGGATAACTTGTTCTAGAAACATTGTGTTGATGATAAATGATGAAAAATGGGATGGAATATCATGGATCTCATTATCTGTTAGTGCTTCAAGAATGAATAGTTAACCTCCCTTCTGATGAGTAAGAGATGTTGTGGGAACTGATCAAAGAAAAAACCAAATGGTTAGATGGTTCATATGAAAAGTAATGGAATAAAGTATATAGATTTTCTTATGTTCCTAGACATTAAAAAAAATTCTCAAATCATATAAATATATTTTCAACATGTATTATACTATAACCTTCGATTTTGATGAATTGGATGGTCCCTGGGATCAATACAGATTTACGGTTTTGTGATCACCCACTTATGTTGATCAATGTTATCCATTAGTGTCCATAAGAACATAATAATTATATTTCTCTTCCATGTCCGTTTTCACTTTCCAGCTATGTTATCCTCCGTGAAAACCTATTTATATGTTATATTGGGTAATCGTTAAGGTTCTAACATTCTCTTTTTAAAATATTATTTAGTATTCATTTTTACGATGTGGGTTTCTATTAATAAAACATTCAAGTTTTAATCCTTTGATATCCAGATGAATTTCAAGTGAAAAATTCATTTTTAAGGAGTGTATAATGTAACACCCCAATATTTTTTAATGTTTTCAAATTATTTTAATCTTTTTTATAATTTTCATTTCACTCAACACTATAAATTATTTATTTTATATTAAAGAAATATATTTGGATTGAATTATTTGAAAAAAAAAACTTAATCATGAACTACAATAAGAATTAAATTTTTGATAATCTATATGAAACATTGAGGTTAGAAGACATTACACACATAAATTATGTTCCTCAACGGCTTGTGTGACATACAAGATCTAGTTTCACCGAATAATGATATATTATTATTTAATATTTAATATGTCATGGATGTTAAATTAGTAGTTATGAAATTGGTAAACCAACTTAAGAAAATATATAGTTTTCATAATTATAAATTAAATTCATTGGTTTCAAATTAATTTTAAAAAAAATTAAGGCTGATGGAATATAAAGAAAATATTTTTATACCAATAAAGTTGTTTTACCCTAATAAATTAAATTAATTAAAATTTTTGCCTAATATTAATGAGATATATATATATATGTATATATATATATATATTATTAACTAAAATATTTTTTTATATTCAACTAATAGATTTTATATGCTTTAGATAAAAAAACACAATTTTATACATAAAATACAGTATTCCTGATTAAGGAACTTTTATCACCTTTTAATGGAGAAAAAATTTCAAATACAATTTTTTATCTTTAAAGGATTATATATATATATATAAATAAACATCATAATTTAATTAATATGATAATAATTAGGTTAGGGTAAATTTCAGGTATTTTTCAGTAAGATTTCATTTTTTAATGAATAGTTAAAAACACTGAACATTAGTTCAAAAAAAAATTCATCTAATTATTTATAAGTATAAATTACATTTTAAATTATTTAAAAAGATTAATTATGTCAATTTTTTTATCAATTTATCCTATTTCGGTCATTATAATAAATTTCACTTTGAGATTGACTATAAAACCATTGGAATATTTTGGTTGTTTTTACTTTAAAACCTGCGGTGTCATCCTATCAGCGAGATTAAATTTAAATTATTTTTTTCTACTTATGTGATTGGAATTTAGAAAATTTTATTCCAGTTTTGGAATCATGCTAATTTATAATGTCAAATAATTTAAAATTATTTTTTACCAAAAAAATTGTGAATGTAATTAAAATTAATAAAATGATTTTGGTAAACTTAACCATTAAAAAAGATAACCCTTCAAAATAAGGGATAAAATGACAAATCCACTTGTCACACACACATTTGATATCCATTTTTAGGCTATAAGCCTTCCATTCTTGATTTTTTTTAGTTTTTTATGACTTTTGTTAGGTTAAATCGTGGGTAAAACTAATTTGTTTTAAAAATTTCAATTATGTCATTTCCCTTCTTTATAAATTGCCACCACTACTCCTTCTTATTCAAATATCTCAAACCACTTATGTTCTAACAAGATCATCCTAGTAAACTTTCTAGAAACCTTCTCTTCCACTTTGAATTCTTTGGTCAGAAAGCCTTCCAATGAATCCCATTGGTGTGAACAAAAATGAGTTAGTTGATTAAGAGTTAACACCCTCCCTCAAGCTCATTTATTTTATTTCCATTATACAATCCATAAATATTATAATATCGTGATTTAAAAAAAACCCAAATCCTAAATATACTATGACTCTTTAATGATATTTTTTCTACTGCCACTTTGACAAATTTCCATATAAAGGGTAACAAAAATCTTATTTATGTGTATGGATAACTACCACCTCACTGAATGTTGAGTGTTCATTTTTGCCTTACCGCCTCTCAGGGTTATGTTGAACTATCAATTTATATTTGATATATATGATATTTATAATGTATTTATTCATCTATAATTTTTATTTAGAAAATACCCTTATTCTTTCCATCATGTGTAAACACGATAATTTCATTTGAGGAAGTGTGGACTATAACCCTCTTAAAGCGATGTGATTCATTCACACAATACAAGGAATGTATTAAGGATATGTTTAATAAAAATATATGTTATATTTGACATAATAAATCTAATATAATTATATTATATACATATATACATATACATATATTTCATTTACTTTAATTCTTTCAATATGGCCATAAAACGTAATCCACGTTCTTGCATATGTTTGACCTACCATACCCATGAACGGTGTATTACATTTGATACAAAAATAATCTTTATATTATTATAATAAAAATATAATGAATAAAAATTATATTAATATAATTGTTTATATTATTAAATATTGATTTGTGTATAAAGACCAAATATATAATAGATTAAGACACAAGAGAAACACAAAGCGAATATTACCTAAATCTTAACTTTTACATGAAATTGTTACCAATAGGATTATATAAAGTCATAATAAAAACATTTATGGTATTATAAATAATAATATGGTTCTATAAAAGATGAATAATTAACTTGAATTTATTATATAGGAGGTTTTGATGATTATGATGAGAGTCAAGACACAACGTAATGGAATTTCATATCACTTTTAATTTCCATGTGAAACATGTTTTATTCACAACCCATTAAATTTTAGTTTTTTTATACTACCCATGTATGTATTATATGATATTATAATTTTATTTATTGGTATTTAAATATCCATTTTATGATATTTATTTCATGGGTTTTATGATTCAAAAATTACAAAATCGGTAAAGTGATTTTGCCTTAATTTCATTTCATTGAGACACAGGTCATGTAATGAACCTAAATTTTTCCATGAGGTGTATATACTACCTTTGAAATATTATTTCTTGAAAATATTTATTTTCATTATATTTTAATCTTCATGTAATGTTATTTCTTCAATATTTTTATGATAAAAAATTTACCAAATTGGTATCTTTTTCTGGCTATAATATCACAATTTTACAAGATTTTTTATGATTATAATCCCATTTTTGAAGTAGTCATCTCATAAAATCGTTTGAGTATTCTTAATCTCCAGTTATTGATGCTATATTCATGTAATGGTATCATTTTCTACTCTTTAGTTTGTAAATTATCAAGAATGTGTTTTTAAGATAGTGCGACTTTACCAATATCTTCGGTGGAAAATATGTCATCTTTAAAACCATGTTTTCAAAAAAAGGTCTCTATGAAATTTATACTATTATCCTATATTATTTGAAATATTTTTTTTACCTTTTTTTCTTTCTCTAATTATTTCAATGTAATCTTCATGGCTCTTTCTGAATAAGGAATTTTTATTTCCTTTTTATCGTGTAAAATGAATATTCATTCTACCTCATATAACATGTATGGATTTACCTATCATAGTTTCATTGATGCTTCCTTATGATTTTCAAAATTTAAAATTTTAAGAATATTTTTTTACGAGAAGAAATTTTCAATGAATTATTTTCTAAAATTTTTATCATGATTCCTTTATAAGTTTTTCAATAAAATGGTTTTTAAAATATTTTCAAGCTTCTTTTATAAGTTATCACAAAAAAATGGTTTTCCATATTTATTCAAGATCCTTTTTTATGATTTCTTGTAAAATGGTTTTCAAGCTGTTTTGAACCTCCTTTTAGTTTTTTTTGAAGAAAATTTATTTTCAAAAAAAATAAAGATCACTTTATATGATTACAAGGAAAAGGAATTACAAAATGCTTCCCACGATTTCTTTATATGCTTTCATGTTTAATTTTAATAAAATGGATTTCAAAATGTTTTATGTTTTAAAAATACTTTTTTAAAGATGAAAGGATGTTTTCCTCAAGAAATTATTTTTAATGATGTTTAAAAATTATTTTCCATCAATTATGACTTCTGTTGATGTTACTCCAGCCCTTATAGGAAATGATCCAAAGGTTCCATCCATATTATGTCTTCAATGGTTTATGTTTTGATGGAATGATTCTTATGAAACCTTTTTCTCTTCCATGGGTTATATTATTTTGAAACAAACCTCTCTTCATGGGATATTCTTTTAATATATGATTATGAAACCTATCACTTTTCCATTGGTTATGATGTGATGAAATTTTAATGAAACCCATTTCATTTCAAGGGTTGTGATTTTATGTTTATAAAACCCATATATTTTTATGGGATATGAATTCATAAATATTTTTTATCTTGTAAAACATGTATGAATGATTATATTATGAGATAGGTGGGACTTATATATCCCTCAAATGCATTGGGTAATGATTTATATCTCATGAGATACTTATTTGAATCAAGTCAACGATCTTGATCCACTATTGGAAGATGGGGAAACCCAATCCCTTAAAAGGAATGGACTGCAACTGGGGATGGTGGTGAGTCCCACCCAATAGGTATAGTCACCATGAAGATGGAAGATAGGAAAACCAGATCTACTATGGGAATCTGGGGAAACATGATCCCTTACAAGGAAAGGACTTCGACATTGGATGATAGTATGTCCCACCCAATAGGTGTAGTCACTATAAATATAGATGATGTGAAGACATGATCTACTCTAGGAATACGGGGAAACTCAGTCCACTATTGGAGGATGGGGAAACATGATCCCTTTTCAGGAATGGACTAAGACTGGTGATGTTGTTTTGTACCACCTAGTTAGTGTGGTTCCCATGAAGTGCCTTTATAAGTTTGAGCAATGAGTCTAAAAATAAATTGAATGGTTTCACATTTCTATGTAATCCATAATTCCATGTCATATTCCAAAGACGGGATTTCATGGATTGTGTTCATTATTTCCATGTGATTTTTGTATTATGAACTACCAATCCCTATTAAATTATTAATTTTTATGATCTTTGATATGTAGAGTATAATCTTCTAATATCATGATCATGATTTCATACCCCTATGATCATATTTATTCATATGTGCCTCTCTTGTTTACCCTTATAGTGAATATTTCCTCATCCCTTTTTATGTTTCCTTCCCTATGTTATGAATATATGTATTATATATGATATTTCTTAGAAGGTTGCAAGATATTATAAACCTAGTGGGAGGTAATATCGCACTCTAATGTACCAGTGTTTATGATTACATGTTTCTAAAGGAACCATACCAATTTCCATCATTGGGAATCTATTTATATAATGTGAAAAGTATTTTCTAAAATTTATGTGATGTTAATGTATGTTAATATTCGATCATTATAACATATATGGTGACATGGAATATTATTTTCATACCTATGTTTGTTTCAATTATTTTTAGATTCATTTTATTTTTTATATGAACCAATATCTCCTTAATAAACAAATAGTGTTTCCCTATTCATATATTTGGTATAATTGTGTTTATATAAGTAATGTTTTTATTTAGTTTTCTTTTAGCCCTCTATTATTGGTGTTGTTAAATTGACCTCACAGTCTTGTTTTTTCAAATAATGGTATAAATTATCCCATTAAAATATAGTTTTAATGGTTGAAATTATTGATAAATATATGTGTATAGTAGAAAAAATATAGTTATGACATACGTTCTAAATTGGATTGTTTAATACTGAATATCTAATTCTATAAAGGGAAAATAATATGATTATATTAATTAATATATATCATGTTATTACATCAATAAATTTCTAATATTTAGTAAGATGATGGTAAGGATTCTATAACTTATATGCCACTTATTAATACTTGTGTTTTATTGGGTATAATCATGGTATTTCAAGTTGTATGTTATGTTGTTCCATGATGAGAAATCATACCTTCTAATTTTATATCAGATTTATAGATCCATTTGTGCCTAATATCCTTGGAAAAGTCTATATTTAAGAAGAATAAGTGTGGTATAATTGTATATTTCTATACTATATAGGGATTGATGTCAATGCTGGAATATGTATATAGATTAATAAACCACCATCAATTTTCTCAAAATATTTATTTGGATTTGAAGCCCAAATACAGATGTATTGAGACATGATTGACTAAACTACTATGGATGAAATTGGTGAGGTTTATCATCTTTACATTCTCTAAGGTAGTGAATAGGGTAGTGATTAATGAGGTTAGTTTATAATGGATCATAGAATTTGGTGGATTATTATGGTATTAGAAGTGAAATTAAGAAGTGATTGCTTCGGGAGGATGTGGGATACATTGTAAAGGTGGGTGTTCATTTTACCATGTTTGGTAGGATCCATGATTATATGGTTATAGTATGTTAGGGGACCCAATAATTCCCCATAAAAGTATTACATTAGTTTAAAAAAATATTCAATTCATATCATAATGATACATAAAAAATAGTAAATGTATAGTGTCTCTGGAGACTAGAGACATAAATATCTTATTTAATGAATAATCTACATCATCTTCCATAATGGTAATCTCATATAGTGCCTTGATTATCCATTGGAAACTTAAAACATTTCCTCACAACTTGGGGAAATGGAACATAATAAATGGGGAGATTATATGATCAGTAAGGATAAACAAGTAAATATCATTCAATGGTCATATTATATAATTAGAAGAGTAAATGGGTATAATAATACGTTATTAACATGTGAAAATCACATCTTATAATTTATATATCATAATCCTAGAATAAGGTATTAGTAGTTCATAAAAAATGAATCAATGGATAACATAATATCATGAGCCATGATATCATATCATAATCATAATAAAAAATGATATAGTGCATCATAAGAGTGTTTTATAATCATAATTATAGAAATATTATGCTGAGGAAACCCACTAAGACATTCATTAATATTTTTCATGGGCTAATAACCTATGTACCTGTATTAGGCTCAGAATAACCACATGAATTCCATGTTTTCTTCATGGGATAACTTCATGTGTACCATTTCATCTCATAAAAATTAATAATTACCCAATCCATTGTAGGTATACAACATATCCACCCATCTCATAATCCAAAAACCTTCATATGCATGTTGGATGATCATGATAAAAATTTTCATTTTATTATATCTTAAATCATGGAAAATAAAATGGGTTTCATAAATACTTCATTATCATAGTAAAAAACATATAAATAACAAATAAATATGGTATAATTGTATTGCACCATCATTAATTAATAATTTACTTCAATACATGTTGTCACTGATGAAAAGGCCTTTAAAATATCAATAGAACAATTCTTGAGGAAAATAAACATTCTATTCTGAAATCACTCTTTTAAAATATAAATAAAAATCATAATAGTAGGGATTCAATTTGTTTTAAAAGAAATGTGGAAATGTGAAATGTAATCATGAAAGAATAGTGAAGTCATGATTGTGGGAAAATTTGTTTTTTCTATATATATATATATAACTTGGGTTCACACCTTCTGTAGAAAGAACCCCATTTAGAAAATAAAAAAATTATTTATTTTAAAAATATTATATAAATAAATATATGGGTAAAATGAATTAAATTAATCATTTTATAATAGTAAAAATAATATTTAAAACATTTCAAAAATATGGATATGAATTTTAGATGATTTTTACCAAAAGAGAGTGATAACGTTAATTTTCCTAAAAACAATCTTTACCTCTTATAATTATTGTGAGTAAAATGAACGAAAAATATGTCCTCTCTAGATTTAAACAATGAAATAAGAAAATAAATGTGAATATAAGTGATATATCCTATAATTTTATCATCTATAATTTATTTATAAAACGGTATGGTAAATAGTGTGACTGTAACATAAAACTCATACCTCTCGTCTGATTTGTTTCATACGTGATTTTAACCTCTAGTGTAATAAATTTAAATTTATTATACTTCAATAAAAAAACATATCCACATTTTAATTCCATAAATGGTTTAATTATAAAATTTTATCATTCATTCATTAAAAATATTTCATTAACATCATCATTTTGATTGCTAACACATTCATTATTAATGTATTTTTCAAATCGCCAATTTTGGTCCTTCCATATAAATCTTGATTACATGAAATATAAATGTTTAATCATACCATATATATAATATTATTACATAATTTTACAGTTATTTTACATTATTTAATCATTCATTTCATAAACTATATAACATCACTCATGTAGGTTATTATACAAACCTATGTAATAGCATGTTAGAAAGACTAAATGAGTAATATCATGATAAGGTATAATGATAATATAAAATTTATAAAATAATATCAATTTCTTAATTATTATATATATTCACTATATCCAAATCTATAACCATACATTAAAGGTGGATTTAGAAAATGGAATATATCTCCCATGATGATGGTAGTCTGCACATATACATGAACGATACTTCCATTTTATTATGAGAAAAAAGTAAATAAAATAAATACCATTTTATCATTCCAAAATCAGTTTTATAACATATATATTTATTAAATATATAATTATAACCATATATGTAAGGTGGTTAATAATATTTAGTCACATATCTATGTGGAGTTTGTAGTCTATAAGTACGCATGAGGAATACTTTCATTTTCAATTTTATAGATATGAGGAGGAAAATGATTGTCCTATAATCATAATAACATATCAGTATATTTGTAATATTATTGTAATTACTTTTTGATTTATACAACACATTTATATGTAATTTAATAATATATAATCCTTGAATGGTTCAGTAAAAAATGATTATGTCTCCATTTAGATACCTCCTTTAGTATACACCTTATGTAACATCCTAGGTAATGATAGAATAGGCCTTTTTAATATTTATTGATATATATGAATTTTATAGTAATTTTACCTTAAACAAGACTCTAAGTCAAATAGAATACCAGATACACAACAATTATTTTTTTTCAAAATAATTCATTGCAATCAATATAGAGTTATATTGAATAATAATAAACTATTAATATTGTTATTTAATATGGTCGTTTTACCACCTTTTAATAGAATAATTAAATTAATACTAAATTTTGAAACTATTCTAACTTCTATATGAAAAAAATAAACATATTTTACGAAATATAAGTTTTCAAATTTTCTTTGAGTGAATTTTTAGTATTTTTCTGATAACTTTCATATTTTGGTGAATAGTGAATAATACTGAATTTTAGTTCATAGTTTCTTTTTCATCAAATATAAATTTAAAGATAAATAGTTTTTTCACTTTATTTTAATGTATATTTAGATAAATTTTAAATCATTTAGACAAATTTATTTTATTGGATTAAATTTCACATTGAATTTATATGTATAAATTTAACAAATGTTTGAACAGTTTTACATTAAATAAACACATTCTCATCCTATCATTGAGATTAATTATAAATTAATATCTTCCATTTATGTGATTGTAATTTTCAAAAACGGATAATATATTTTGAATCCACAAAAATTAAAATTCTAATATGTTCAACTTATTTTTTTTAAAAAATAATTGTGACTGAAATAAAAATTTATTATAGTGATTAAGATAAAAATGATGTTACTTTGTGGTTAAAAATTAATCATTAGAGTCTAAATGACCTAAAAACTTGTCAAAAATCTATTATATAGACATTATTAAAACATATCACCTATTTTATATAATTTTGAAAATTATTGGTTTCACATGATGTATGGGATACCTCTCAATATTGATTACTTTTTATATTTTCAACAATGCAACTCCCCCTCCACTATAAAAATAAATTCATCCTCCCCATTTTTTCAAATATCTCAATCCATTTATCTCTGCCAATATAGACCCCAATAATCTACCACCATCGCTAAATTATCCCTAGAGTCCTCATTTTAGGTAGAAATCTATCCAAGGAAGCACTTTTGTGAAAACCAAAACGATTTACCTGAAAAATAGGTAAAAATCATCAATGTGAATTTATGTATTATTTCTTTACCCACCCATTAATTAATTATTTTTTCTTGATTATATAAAAAAATATGTATCATAAATAAACTTATTTGTTTTAGTTTTAATATTTCAACCTACACCTGTACAAACTTCTATCGAATGGATCATGATGTTTCTGATCGTCTGTACAGTGGTCTATCGCCTAACAAAACAATATCGTTTATTTATCCTTTATAACATGAAGTGGTTTGGAATTATGATGGAAACACTATTTTTATATGATAAATATGATATTTATAATGTATTTAGTTTTTTTAAATGTTATATAACAAACACCTTCATGATTTTAATTTTGTGTACATATGAAAAAAGCGTTTGTAGATGTGTGAACTACTGCCTCCTCAAAGTGGTGTGATACGTTCACACATTAAATGGAATATAGTAACCATGTTTTTAATAATCATATTGAAAATATTTATAATATTAATGAAATAGTTTAATTTCTATAAATATAATATATCATTTTATTTATTACCTTTTTCACACACTAAAAAAGTTATAACACCATTCATGGATGTGTGGATGACCACCTCCAAGATCATGGAAACATAAATTTTACATACCTTATTTCCATAATGATCACTGAAATATGGTAAAGGTAATCATTCCTATGTATGACCTATCATCTCCATTATTGTAACCTTAGTTCATTTTTCATAACCATATTTATTAATTTTTTTTAAAATATAATTTATTTATAATAATGATTATTATTTCAATATTATTATTCAGGATATGTTTATATAATTACCGCTTTCACCATAGTTTACCTACCATTGTTTTTTTGACACATAAATCAAATTTGATCAAAAAACATGATGTAAACATAATTATTTATGTATTTGTTTACAACATTGTAATAAGTAAAATAAAATTAATGATAAATATAAAAAATGTTTTTGATGCATGTAAATATTTACATATTTTTATTATTATAGATGATCATGCCACACTGAAAAGTTAGACATATGGTAAGGGATTTCATCTCAATATCCTTTCATTGAGGAAAATCATGACATTATGCATCTTATTCTATTATGGAGTGCATATAAATCCCCTTTTAAATATCATATCATTAATTTATTTATTCTCATGATATTTGATGTTTATTAATATTATGTTTTATGGAGCATCAGATTTAAATGTTCAAATTCATTTTGGACACTTTGAATTTTTATATATTTAAAATTTCAAATCTTTTTCTCCAGATCAATATTGTTGATATTATTTTATATATTTATTTATATAAAGATATTATAAAGGAAATTTTATGTATATTTTTACTCTTCTAAAAAATATTCAAAAAGGAAACTTTTTAAATGTTTTATATAGAACATTTTGACACATGAAAAACAATGTTATATTCATAAAATAAAATAAGAAAATTAATTATCTACCATAGTGGCTATTATTTTATTTTTGTCTTCCTTTAAAATATTAAATTTTTTATAAATGAAAACTCTTATATCCTATTTCAATATATTGGTATGGAGGATGGTTTTCCAAAATAAAGGTGTATTTTATTTTGAAAATCGAGTTTTGAAAGAAAATTTTATTTTAATACTAGAAATTTATCTTCATAGGAGTTTAAAAAGAGTTATTAAAATGATATTTTTTTTATTTCATATTATGGTTACTAAACATTAAAATGATGGGTGCCCAAAAATGGCATTAGGTTAGCCTATAATATCTTAAACAATTGGTACAGCTAGATAGCGCTCCAATGCATTTGGTAAATATTATATTCTTCAGAGAATTATATTGGATGTTGGTCGTATGGTTATTAAAATTTATAAGGATTATATAAGGGTTATTTATTGTTTCAATGTGCTGATGTCCCAAGGTACCTACATGTATTTTCAATGTTTTCTAATGGGTTCTCATTGAAATATTTTCTTCTAAAAGGTAAAATAAATGACATTTACTAATGATTTTTATTTATATTTTGGGTAAAATGTTATGTTTTCATTGAATGGGTTTTCATGGGTTATGATTTTAATTAGTTAACTAACTATTTATTTCATTTTTATATCCCTTACCAATATTTTTATTCTTATCACTCATTTTTAAATGTTTTCCCAAGATTTAATGATGAGTATAAGATTATATGTGGTAAAATTTAAATTTGTGAAGTGTTTTTATAAAATAGATCATACATTATTTTTTTTAAAAGTTTTTTATGGTGAAAAACGGGGATACTGTTTAGAAGAATCCTATTTTTATTATATGGCTTTCATTATGTATTATATGTGGCCTAATTATGTAAAAAAACAAGCCTAAAAACATCCTCAATGAGAAAGGATGTTATTTATTGTCTAAAACTCTAGATAATTTTATTTAAATGTTTTGGGCCTTATAGTTTCTATCAAAGGCAATGTCTATATAATTGTAGAGGTTCAGTTAATATTAATAGCATTCCATTAAAATATTTTACCTAATGGTCATATTAAAATGTTATTGAATTTCAATATTAACATTTTTTTAAATGTCTTCAAAAAATGGTTTTTCATAGAGGAAATGGGGAAGTACTTGTGGGAAGAAACTAAGAGAAATATATCCCTACAAATGAGAATCCTAAAATTGTCGGAATAAGATCAAAATAGTTTGTTATTGTGGTTGATCAATTGACTATGGTGATAAATATAGGAAGTAACCATGTTAGAGAGAAACCAGATCTACTGAAAAGAAATATTTATTTTTTGGTGAATTTAAAGAGGCAACATCCCCCATAATTCAGTGAATCATCTGACCTAGTGATAGGTAAAGGATGGATCAATTATCAGGAAATGATATTTGATTCCATGGGATGTCCAAAACATCAAATGTAACCCTTCTCATCGATCATTTTGGTGTTGAAACCAATAAATAGTAGTGTTTAATTATGAATACTAGAGGGAAATATAATCATTATGCAATGGAATGGGAAATATTCTTGTAAATTTTTATTTATAAGTATTTTCCTAATTTTTTTTGACTCCAAATGGAAAAAAAATCATATAATTGGGGAAGAAAGATAATGTTTATATATCTTTATATAAAATAAACCTCACAATACTCACTATGTATGTACCAGATTTTATTTTGGGAACTGATAGGAAAATTAATTGATTTTACTCAGGATTGAATTCAAATCTACGAATAGCATTATATGTATGAGATTTTAAATGATATGAGAAAGTTATTTATTGTAGAAAAATGGTTAAGATGGAGTTTTATAACATTTATGTGCCTTGTGATGATGAAATTAAGAATTAGTTAGGATGGAAGGATATGAGGAAAACATGAAAAAAATAAATCTGGCGGTAAGGAAATGAATTTCCAATCTTGTATTATGTTTGGTAAGCATCACCCCAGAGAATATCTTATTAATAAAGTGAAATGTAATTTATGTATAATGTGTGGCCATATGTCCCAAAAATTCATGGAATAGAATACCAAGGAATCAAAAAATGTTATAACTTATAGAAATTTGATAGTAAGATATGGTAGCAGTAATGAGATGGGTAATTACTACAATACATGTCCAAATATAGTTTCACAGGACGTAAATCATCATGATTGGTAATATAAAGGCATAGAGAGGTCATTTTCAACTTTTACAATTGATGTTGGGCCATAAAATGAAGTGGTGATAGGTATGTTAACTTTGTAGTTGAATTTTTCAGTTACCCTGGTTAACATTTTATATTCGAATTAATTCATTTTTGATAAATTTTCTGGTAAATTGGGAATACAACTAATGAAATTTAGATAGAGGTTATAGTAATAAAATCTAGGTGGAAGTATTAATGAAACCAAAATTTATAGGAATCTTCTTATATTTAACAGTTTTATGGTCATTCCTAAAAAACATGTTGAACTATCCATAGTGGAGTTTGATATCATACATGGTATGGATTTTATTTCAGTTTATCTTGATAATATAGATTTCAATTATAACAAAGTCGTATTTAGTGATTTTTAACCTTTGGTACCTTAATAAGAAGCTGATAAATTTATTTTAGATAGAAATAAATCTTACATAGCTCATATTGTTGAAAATAAATAAACTGTTCTAATATGTGATTTTGTAGTTGTAAATAAATATATGGATGTTTCTATGGGTGTTTTCCATAGGGTTATTCAAGTTTGAGACATCATGTTTACTGTTTAATTTGTAATTTATTCTAAGAATTTTTCTAAACCCCCTTATTCAAGGGATCAATTTGGAACATTTACAGAGGAAAACAACAATTGATGGAGTTATTATATAATGGTTTCATATTACCTTGCACTCCACTATGGGGTGTTCCTTGTTTTTAATAAATAAAGATAGGTCAATGAAACATTACATTGATTATAGTGCCTTGAATAACATCACTATTAGGAACAAATGTCATTTTCCTTATATCAATGATTTTATTGATCTGGTCTGGGGAGAATATTTTTTTTCAATGTTTGAGAAGATGTTGGGGTACCATTAGTTAAAAGCGAAGGAAGATTAAATTCCAAAGACTATGACCCAAATAATATATTCCCACTATGCATTTGGAGATATAATTTTTGGGTTATCTATTGAACCAATTTTAATTCATGGATATTATGGATAATATTTTTAATGAGTTCTTATATTTCTTTTTAGATGTGTTTATTGGTGATATTTTAGTAGTTTCTAAAATTCCAGATGAACATTAAATGAATTAAAGGGTTTTTTAAATGATTAAAAGAAAATAAATTATATGGGAAATTTAAAAAGTGTGAATTTTGGTTGCAAAAAAATTCATTCCTTGGTCAAATTACATATAAAGACGGAATAAATATTGATCATGCCAAAATGGATGGTTTTGAAGAATGGAAAAGACCCAAAAATATCAACATGATTCATGTTTTTCATGGATTATCATGTAACTACTGGTGGGTTGTTAAAAAAATTTCTTGGTTTTATAGCCCACTGACGATGTTAACATCATAAGGAGTTATGTTCATCTGGATAAAATATAGTTATGATTTTTTTCATGAAATAAATAGAATATTGGGGTAAAGCATCTATTTTGGTGTTACCTTTTATAATTGGTTAATTCTTTATCAACAATAATGATTTGTTTAATGGACTTGGTTGTGTCCTAATGTAGAATGATTATGTCATAGCTTTTGTGCCACATTAGTTAAAACATAATTCCTTTGATTACCCTATACATGATTTGAAATTAACTTCTATTTTTCGATTAAAAAAGTTGGAAGAACCATTTCTATAGAGAAAGGTGTGAAATATATACTAGTTACAAAATTTTCAAATATATATTCACTAAGAATTAATTGGACCTGAGAGAGAGAAGATGGTTGGAACTAATCAATGATTGTGATTACAATATTGATTATCATCCTAGAAAAGTAAACAAGGTACTCGATGCTTTCATTCAAAAAAGTGAAGATACATTTACCATGTTTTTATTGGAATGTGACCCGTCAGTTAATGAGTTGATGAATTCTTTCCCTAGAAGATGTGGATGTAGGGATTTCCTCTATTTTGTTTTAGGTTTTAGTGTAGTCAACTGTTTCATCATTAAATAAGAGGGATTAGAAGGTGGATCAATATCTGTATTATAAGGTAGAATCCATTAAGAATAGTGAGTTTCAAGATTTTAATATCGACAAAGAAGGTGTTTTATGATTTGTAAAAATATTATATATTCCATGTGATTCACAGATGAGGAATTTTTTTATGATTGAAACTCTTAGTACCCATTTTCCTATTCTTCCAGAAAGCACTAAGACATAAGGAGACCACTTGGAGAATTATTAATGGGATGGAATTATGATATAAATTGTTAATTTTAACATGGTGTGGTTATTAACATGTTAATGTAGAATGACAGTTACCAAAGGGGGTGCTTCAATCGTTGTCAATGTTGGAGTGAAAATGGTAGAATACATCCAAGGATTTTATGGTAGGATTTCCAGAGACTTCTCAAGGTTACAATGTGATTTGATTTATTATTGATAGATTAACTAAAAATGTATATTTTCTCCCAGTAAAGATACAATGTCTTTAGATAAGTTTTATAGACTATACCTAAAATATATTATCGGGTTACATGATGTTCCTCTCTCCATTATATCAGATTGGGATTGTAGGTTCACCTAAAATTTTAGAATGGACTTCAAAATTTGTTGGGTACTGAATTAAATTTCATTATAGATCTTCATCATTAATCGGACGGATAGTCTTAGATAACAATTAAGACTTTCAAAGATATTATTTGTTCTTTGATAATGGATTACCAAGGAAGTTGGGATCAATATCGATCTTATGTTATATTTTCATATAATAATAGTTTTCATTCTAGTATACAAATGGAAACTTTCTAGAAATTATATCGAAAGACGTGTTGAACATTAGAATTTTTAGATGATGTAGGATAATGGATGTTAATTGGACCATTTTTGGAAAAGGAAACATTAGAAAAATATGAGATAATTCCACAACACATGAGGAATTATCTAAGAAAGAATAAAAGTAATGCTGATAACCTGATGAAATATCGTTCTTTTGAGGTAGTTAACCTTGCATTTCTCAATGTTTATCCTTGGAAATGTGTGATGTGTTTTAATAATATGGTAAAGTTGAGTCCATGGTTCGTTGGAAAATATAAAATCATGGATAATGTGGGATTAGTTTCTTGTTGAGTGGATTTTCCTTTGATTTTATCTTAAGTACACAATTTATATCATGATTCAAGGTTAATGATGTAAGTACTAGATTATATCATTTTTGTGCCTCGAATTAGTTTAGCAGTTAGAGAATATTTCTTATGATTAATTAACAGTTTAGGTTCTTTACTACATAGATAATGTGTTGTAAAATAAGGCGATCCTTAATTTAAAGGTTTTATGGAAAACCATTATAGTTTAAGAGGAAACATTGCAATATTAAAATTCTATAAAGAAAAAAATATACCCACTTATTTGATAAGTGAATAAAACCGTGAGGAAGTAATTTACAAAATGGGGAAGGATGTAACATCCCAAGTAACGAGAGAATAACTATTTTTCATATTTATTAATATTTATTAATTAGATAATAGTTTTACCTGAAAATTAATTCTCCATCCAAAATCATACTGAACACACACCAATGAGTTTCTCAAAAATCATGTGTTTCATAAATGACTAATTAAAACTAAATACAAATATAATATTAATATTATTATTTAATATGGCCGTTTTTCATGTTTTAATGAAATATTTAGATAAAAAATTAATTTTGAAACTTATATTTTTTATATAAAAAATAAAACTATTTTAAAAAAATAAAATACCACAATTTACTATGGGTGAATTTTTCGCATTTTTCTTTGAACTTTCAAATTTTGAAAAAATGTGAATAATAATAATTTTTTGTTCAAAATAGAATTCTTTAATTTATTTATATTATTAAATAATATTTTGATTTTATTTAAAATAATATTAGATCAATTTTATATCATATAACCCAATTTTCTCATTGTAAATAATTTTACACTGAATTTAGATTAAAAACATAGAAAACTTTTATACATTTTTACATTAAGAACATGTTTTGTTATCCTGCCTGTGAGATTAATTTTATATTAACGTATTCCTATTTAATTATTTGAATTTGAAAAAATAGTTTCCATATTTTGAATTATAATAAGTAATAATCAATAGTAATTTCAACTAAGTTTTTTTTACAAATAATATTAGTGAAGGTAATTAAAATTAATTATAGCGATTAATGTACAAAATGTGGTGACGTAGTGGTTAAACCTTAATAATAAAATACTAAATAACAAAGTAACTTTTCAAAAACCCATTGGCTAGACCTGATCATACCATATCACCTTCTTTAAATAATTGGGATCTTTATTGGAGGCACATGATGTATTAGATACCACTCAACAATGTCTAAGTATTTATATTTACAATAATTCCACTCCCCTGCCACTATAAAAAAGTCATTCAACCTCCCCATTTATCCACACCTCTAAATAACATTGTTTCATGAAAACCGAGTTCAAATAATCTCCCAAAATTTACACCATATCCATAAAATCCTCACATTAGGAATAAATACAACTAAGGAATCCCTTTGGTGAAAACCAAAAAGAGTTACCCAAAAAAGAGGTATCATTCATCAATGTGAATTTATGTTTTATTTCATTCCACACCCCATTATTTGTCATTATTTCTTGATTATATAATAAAATAAGAATCCAAAATATTCTAATATGTTTTTATTTAATGTTTTATACCTAAACCTTCACACAATCCCATCAAATGTGCAACAAATATAATGATTGTGTGTTTGAAAATCAACACCCTCCAGAAACGATTTCATTTATTTTTCGTTTACCGGTACTCATGGTTGGGAATTATGAGGGAAAGAAATTTTTTATATTATATATATGATATTTTTTTTCCTAATCCTTATATAATTTTTATATAACACATACCATCATGCTTTCTATCTTGTTTAAATACAACGACTTCGTTTGTGGACGTATGGACTACCACCTCCTCAAAGCGATGTGATACATTCACACATTACATGTAATGTAATAAGGATGTTTTTAATAAATATATGCGACATATAAATGATGTTAAATATAAAAATTATCTTTATATAAATATAAAATATCATTTTTTATTACCCTTTTTCCACAATAAAAGGGGATAACATCGTTCGTGGACGTGTGGACGACTACCTCCTCAAAGCAATGTCATTCATTTTACATCACAAGATATATATATATATTATTATAAATTGAAAAATAATATGTTATATAAGTTATAATTATCATTATATAAATATAAATGTTAATTTCCTTCTTTCCATTATGATCGTTGATGAATGGGAATGTTTCTTATGCCTACATACGACCTACCGTCTTAATGATTGTAACATTATCCACTTTCCATTACCATATTTAATGGTTGGTTTCGACAATATAATCTATCAATATGTATGATGATTATTTCATGATTATTATTAGTTATATGATTATATAATTTCCTCTTTGAACGTAGTTGACCTCAAATAGTTTATTGACAGATAAACCGAATACAGTTAAGAAACATGATGTAAACTCAACTTCTAAAGTATTTGTTTACAAAATTTTAATAAGTTAAATAAATTTAATTATAAACATAATTTTTTACCAATAAACAGAAATTTATTATTCATGAAGGTGAAGACACATGTGACATTTTTGGTACTTGGTAAGGGATATCACCTTAATCTTCTTTCATTGGGAAATATATTGATGTTATACATCATAATTTTTTTATAAGTGATATATAAAACCCCATTGAAATATCATATCATGAATTTATTTATTCTTGCATCATTTAAAGTTATTTTTAAATATTATTCACTCATAGATATTGGGATTTAAATGTTCATAATGGTATTTGACACTTTGAATGTTTACAGATTGAATTTTCAAATCTTATTCTCCATGCCAATATTTTTGATATTATTTAATATGTTTATTTCTATAAATGGATTAAAATAAAAAAATTAAATTTTGATTTTCAATAAAAAAATTAATATATGATTCTTTTTACATGTTTTACGTGGAATGTTTTGAAAATTGGAAAAATTAATATTCTATTCTTAACATACAGGATGTGAATGAATCTTCTTCCATTATGGAAATTATTTTATTTTTGTAATCCTTTGGAAGATTTCATGTTTTATTCTACAAAATACCATATTTCATATTTAGTTTATCTTGGTATTGAAAATTATTTTTCAAAATCAAGGTGTATTTTGTATTGAAAATGAGATTTTGAAAAAAAAAATTTATTGTAATGGGATTTCCATATGAGTTTTGTTTTTTTAATTAAAATGATGAAATGATTTTTTTCATTTTGTGATTAATGGAAATTATAAATGATGGGTGTTCCTAGATTGAAACAGGTGATTCCATTATAGATTAAATGACATCAACACCTAGATATCCCTCCAACCCATTGGGTAAAGATGATATTTTATGGATAATTATATTTGAAGATGGTCGCAAGGTTTTCCCATTATGTAAGGGTTCTATATAGGTTTTATAAGTTTTAAATGTGATGATTTTCTAAGGTACCTATAGGATGTTTATTTGATTTCTATTGAGTATTCAAGGAAATATTTTTTTTTTTCAAAAGGAAAAATAAATGATATTTAAAAAATAATGATATTTACCTTTTGTGTAAAATTTTTGATTTTAAAGAAAGAGTTTTTCATGAGTTTTAATGTTTATAAATAGACTAATAGTTTACATGTTTTTATATACCATACTATGCTTTTTATGCTCATCCCATATTTTTAGATTTTATAAACATGATTAATAATGGTTAAAGGATTATAAGAGATAAAATTTATAGTTGTGAAGGGTTTTCATAAAATTTTTCATACTTTATTTTTATAAAAAAAATATCTGGTGAAAATGGATACTATTTGAAAGTGTACACATTTTATTATATGGTTTTGTTAAGAATTAGATATGGAAAAATTCAATAAAACTATAAACCCTAAAGGTCTGCATTGTTAAAGTAAGTAATTTATTCACAAAAACTCAATATGATATAATATATATGGTCAGGGACTTATAAAATAAACCTTTATATGATAATATTAAGATATTACAAGATGATTAAGAATGAATGTAATGGAAGATAAGAATGTTTTTTTTCTAGGTATTGGGTGATCTAGATGGCCCAAATTGTGTGAATAAGGTAGTATAAGAGGTCTACTTTTATAATAGGTTGGTGGGACACACAAAGAATTACATAAGGTATTTAAATAATGTAAATCCAATTTCTTGAGCATGTGGATCCAAATAAAAAAATCCATGTTAAGATAATATAATATTGAAATAACTTTTTTAAAAAAATAGATAAGTTTAAGTGAAATATTTACTATTATCTCTTATTGTAGAACCTCTAGGTAAATCCATTAACCATAACCATGGTAACAAATTTTAAATTTTTTTGTTGATTATGAACACAAATAAAATTTTCCAAATTACCTAATATATTTAATATTTCTATAAAATTATTATATGTTTTATGAAATTCAATTTCAATAATTGGTACAAATTAGTTTTAAAATTAATTTTCACAACACTATGAGATCTATTTAAAAAGTATTTTTTTATGCATAAAGTTGAGATTAAATTCATTTCATTCCTAGTTAACACTATTAGAAGAATTTTTAAATATTTTATTTAATATAAATTCAATAAGTTTCATTAATATAATTATTCATAGGTGATTTATTTTATTTATAAATATAAATAGACTTTTCTCATATAAAATTTCTTCTCTCGAAAATAACTTTTTTTCTATAAAATGATTTTATATTCATTACTAACCATTATTTTTATAATGTACGAAATATTATTCATAAAATATAAATTTATAAAATTAATAATATTTTTAAATATATATATATATATAATGATATGTATGAAAATATAATTTATTGAAATACACGTATTTTAATCATGAAATTATTTTATTAAAATCTAATGATTACTTTTTGGGAATTGATAAATAAGTTTGAATTGAATAAAATATTTAAAATATATTTCATAACATGGGAAATACTATTTTGTCCCACTAATGCAATGTCTTGGTTATAAATTCCATAAAATATCGTCATTCATTTATACTTAATGTTTTGTGTGAAGAAACATATTGAATACATAAATTTTATTTAAAATGAATACATATGAAATTTTATGGTGATACAATATGGATTCATAGTAAATACTATCTAAAAATTACTATATGAGTTGAATTAGTTACATGTTTGTGGAGAGTATAGTCATATTTATAATTTTTTCAATTCAACACAATTAGAGAGTATATTCCAGATACCCTTTAAATTTCAATACTCACATATTCTAAATGGTGAAAATTTATCTATAGGAAACCAAATACCTCTTCACTATTAAGGGTGTGGAAATAGCATTCAAAGGAAAGGTCATCTATATATCTTGGGAAACGTTTTTACATTCCTTAATTTAAGGGTTATTTTTGGGAGGTTTCTTTTAACGGATACTAGTACAATTATGGTTTCCTTTACCATCCTATATGATTTATCTAATTCTTGATCATCATATTGTTTTATTTTATAGAAATAGAGGCTTATCACTTTGTATTAATATTGTAATAATAACATTTTATCTTGAGTATTGTTACCCATTTTTTAAATGGTTTTAAAAGAAGAAAAAAGTGTCTATATTTTATTCTTATGTATGTATTTCTATAACACATATGATAATTTTATACCCTTTATAAAAATAAAATTAATCTTATTTCAATTATGGATTAGATGTCATAGATAAATATCACATTGGTTAATATAAAAGGTGGGTCTCTTTCTCTTCTCCTAATGAAACTCACTACACCCTTTTGAATAATGGAATAATATAGAATCTAGTGTTTTGTGAGATATGTATCATGTATATATTATTACCTATATAATATAATGTTTATCATTCATTGTGTTTGAAACTAAAAAACATGATGTGGTACATCATTTGTAATCTTATTTTCTTATAAATTTCCACAAATATTTCCTGGGTTCCCTTCTAAACAAGGAATAGAGTTATCAGTTGATCTGGTTCCTAGTAATGATCTGCTATTGATTTTATCATATTTTAGAGTTTTAATATAGATAAATTAATTTAAAAAATTTAATAAAGAGATTTAGTAAATTGATTTTATATGAAATATAATTTTTCCTTGAGGCTTTCTAGTTCTTTTTTGGAAGAATTATGATGGTATTATACATATCAGAGTACATTTTTGAATGTTAAATCATTTTATTATCAATAATTCATAACTATAAACATTAATTGATAAATTATTCAAGAAAATTAAATGGTGGAAATGGTTTTATAATAATTATTAATGATCAATGTACAATCAATTATATGTGGTTCTTAATAGTGTTTTGAATACATATTACTGATGTTGATATGTGCATTCTTTAATATCTCATTATGCCTTTTATCATAAACAATGAAACGGATTTTTCATGGCCCTCAAGAGTATTATGATTCATAAAATATTTCAATCCATTGTTATATTATTTACAAATGAAATACTTATATATTCACGAACATAGAAATTTTATAGTAAGAATATTTAGATAGATCATTGAATGTTAAGGAAGCATAAAATTTATATGAAAATATCAATTATTTCATTCATTATATGTAATGATAA
Source organism: Viscum album (assembly GCA_963277665.1). Lineage (NCBI taxonomy): Eukaryota > Viridiplantae > Streptophyta > Magnoliopsida > Santalales > Viscaceae > Viscum > Viscum album. The sequence continues at coordinate 1,675,218,504 of OY728141.1, forward strand.
ATTCTTATATCGTGTGGTGTCAAAAAATGGAATTCTTACTGATCCTAAAAAAAGTTAAATTGTAAGCATCTTGGGACGTTCCTAAAATTATCGTTATGGATTGGAGTTTCTGAGGTGTTTATAAGTATTAGAATCAATTAATTCAGTTTTTTATCAATTTTATACTCCTATGACTATTCTAATGAATAAATTAGTCAAATATTTATTATTAGTGTAGTGTGAGATGGTTATTCTGTGGATATATAAGAGGATTATAATAGTAACAATCAAGGAACTTTCATAGTCAATTAATAGTATTGGGGTTTAATTTTATCCCCCTTTTCGGTGGCTCAGAGGTGTACAAATGAAATATCATCACTTCTTGGTCAATATTTTTAGGCCACTATAACAACTTGAATGGAGTTATCCAATTTACAATTTTTAGTAAGCTATAATAATGTCATATCAAGAGTATCATATCCATTACTTGTTTTATGGGAATGTTTTAGAATATAAAGACTATACGAACCTAAAATATATCATTTCTAAGATATACCATAAGCTCATGTATTGTTAATGTGTTTGGTGTATAAAAATTTAATTTTGAAACTTATATATTTCAGGTAAAAGTAACACCTTATTTTACTATGTTAGTAGGAAGTATCCTCGCCCCCAAAGGTGAATGAAGCGATAGATAAATGGAGTCTCATGTCTATCCTAATTGCCCCCTACATAGATATCACCAAATAATATGATGAAATGCACTTATAACACATTAATATCAAATAATATGTTAATTAAAAAAGATAAGGATTATAAAATATTATAAAAAATATTAAATCAACATTCGGGTGAGACTTAATGGTAGAGATATCTTATAGGGGTTCACTTATTTTTTATTAGTTTATTTATGTCCATGAATTATCAGTGGTTCTTAAAAACATTCAATAATATTGGGTTTTCAAAAAAAACTTTTAAATAGAGGTTATGAGGGAGTATCACTCCTTCCATTTGGATTTACAATAAGAAATTTTCTAAATGCATCAAGATAATTGTAGGTAATTATATTAAACTACATTGATTTACAAATTTCCAAGATATTTCCCTTAATGATCAGATTTTTGGTATGTCATGGAAGAACATCAATGACCAGTAAGATATCCACATACACTTCCTATACCTCAATGTAAATGAGATAATGTTCCACTTTTTTTATAATTATATTACCTTGATCTCTAATGTAAAATATGTAGTATGTATATTAGTGTACTAACAAAAAACGTCTCATTTTCTATATTTATGATATTAATCCTCAATAGATGACTAGGGGATGATTTATATTTTATATATCTGGAAACCCCATGGTGTTCTTACTAGTATCATGTCATATCAAGACTCACTATTTTCATACTATTCCTATAAATGGTTATAATAAGATTATATATTATAGTTGAAGTTGAGTAAAACATATCCCCCTCAGTTAAATTTTCAGTATGAGAGGGCCAATATTATTCATAATGATAAATTTCATGATTTCATCATTAATTTTGTTATCTCTGGGTATGAACATTTAACACTATAAGATTTTTTGTATGATGATAGTTATTGTGTATCTATCTATATGGCCCTATTTGATCCACTCTATAATAGTCCATGTTGTTATCTATTATTATAGGTAGATATTGGGGAATCATCATTGATTGGTATTAAAATAGTGTTAGATACAATAAAATGAGTGAACTTTATTTTAATGAAGTTGCAATCAATATAGATTTTCCAAAAATCATATGTTGATCTTCATCAATGATCCATGTAATTTTATGTTAGGGAAAATTTACTTCTCTATGTATCCCCATGATTGGTTCATCTTTGAATGGGAATGGAAGGGATGACTTCACTATGTTTCATTGGAAAATTTGAGATCATGTAGTCTGATATGAATATAGATTACCAGTTGGCTCTTCCACAATTGATTAGTGAAATATAAAAGCTTTTTTCAAGTATCATAGGTCAGAATGTAAGTTCCCAACCCTACTCATGTAATTTGATATAAATAAATGTATTGTTATTTAAATTTATCCTTTATGGAATAGCCAATTGTTATTATAAGTCAAGGAAATGGATTATGGAAAGGAAAAATCATTCCCTTGGTATTAGTGTGATGGAAACATAGTAAGAATTTTTATGACATATGGGTTTGTTAAGTAGATGTTCCAACTCAACAGAAACACATAATTCACAAAGGAATAAAGTGGAATATTCATGAGCATTCAAAGATAATGGTTTTCAGGATATAATGACATATATTTTTCAATGTATTTTATATCATTTATATTTAATTATTAGTTTTCTTGTGAGAGTATTTTTATGTTTAGGGGGAATGAGAGACTGTTGGAAGAGATATCCCCTAAGACACGACAGACCCAAACTCAATGATCTAAACCTTAAAACATATTAATTATGTACTTCCTTCAAAAAAAAAATATTGTGACCAAATATAAACATCCATGATTAAAATATCAATTACAATATATATAGTAACTGAAATACCCAATACCATTTATGATTAGTGTTTTTAAGAATTATGACAAACCATTCAAAACCCATATCTTTCTCACCCAATAGACATTCTTCCAAATATATCATGAATTTACTATTTCAAAATAATTCATCAACATCACCCACATGATTATAAACACTTGATACCCTTTAATACATATCATATGCAACACCTTTTTTAGGTCATAAGGAAAAAAAAATGTACGAATGGTGTGCGCAAATGCTCAAATATTTTAATCATATGAGATAAAAAAAGATCATAAGAGAAAATAAGATGACAATATGGGAATAAGAACATAATAAATGTGCATGGTCATAATGTATGACAATCATAAATAATAAATAATGGATCATAATTCATGAATCGCGTCATAAGTTGTTTTCATGGAATAAGACACGACTCAATATAGGTTCAGAAACAACAATCTATATGAGAATAATATAAGAATATAGAGAAATAGTGTGTCATAAACAATTTCCTAGTCAATAAAAAAATAATTACACAGGAATGAGTAACTATTTACCACAATATAGTGAACTAATCATCATAAATTTATTATAATAATAGAGTGGGCATCAATATATGTATCCTATAAATATCTCATGAGATATAAAAAAATATTTAATGCATTGGAAGAAATATTGGATGACACCCATAAACACCCATAAATATGTTTTCCATATAAAAACTACCATATATCATGTCTTGAAAAACACATTTAATGAAAATGGATTTCATATTATTTCTAAATTATATTGTATGACATAGAACTATGAGTAGATCAGGTGATAAAAAATGTAAATCTCAAAAAAAATTACATTATAAATTCACATGGAGGATGATCATGAACATTACACCATAAGAAATATATTTATATATTATAGAGGGGAAAATTCATTAGAAACAATGAAAAAAAGATTTTCAAGAAATTTTTTTTTATTATCATAAATATAAAAAACTTCAAGTCACATTCCAAAATCAATTTCAATGTAGTGAAATGAATTTTTTTAAGAATACTCATTTTAAAAAGAAATATAAATTTTGGAATCATGATAATAAGTATGAAATAATTCAAAAATTGTGAATTGGAAGAAATGATATGCGAGTTTGAAATGAAAATCCTTTTTAATATTTTTAAATGTATTTATCTAAACTCACTTCATTAAAGGTGTAATAAAGATTAATTTTGAAAACGGCTAAAGATAAGTATGAAGATAAAAAAGTGATAATATATATTTGGGATTACAAATAAGAAAGAAAAAATTATTGGTAATAAAAAACATGGAAATGGATGTGAAATGACTTTTTCAAATGATGTGACTTGATCATAACACAATCATATTTCAGTAATAATTAAATCAATCAAGCAAGAAGAATAAGTTGTGAAAAATTACATTCTCAAGAAAATACGGGGGAAATACAATGAAACAAAATATTAGTGTTTAACAAAAAAAACATTGAATTATTAAGTTAATAAATAAAAATTATGACTTGAAAAAAGGGATATGTGTTAACAAAACACTTACATATTTTATAACATTCAATTCAAAACCTCATGAAAGAGATAACATGAAATGGAACTTTAAATAATATGAGTAAACATTTAATTAAAAAATAATATTTCAAAGAGGAAATAAATACATTATATAATTGTAAATAATGTCCTGACATGAAATATGTATCAAGAATAATATTTTATATGAGGAACCCATACCATAGGAAAAACAACATAAGTGGGAATATATTAGTGGAGGGATTATGTGAAGGAATAGTATATCCACATAATGGGAGTGGAAACACAATATAAAAACATTATTCGTTATATTTCACATATTCATAGAATAACATAATCAATGACATAAAAATTTATGATATTTATTTCTAAAAACACTTTTTGATTCGAAGTGAGAAAACAAAATGATTAAATTTAACACCAAAATTCAAAACACATAATGCTATTCAAGAATATATTTAATAAAATTGAAATACTCACCCTATATAATCTATATCTGATTTAGGTTACCTTCATGTTAGGATCATCATTGATGTGGTCCCTGAAGTGGTATGAAAATTTGTCTCATGTTTGTAATTATTACTCTATTTTGATTATCCCTAATTTTATTCCATGTGCCAATATCTAATCTTGTTTGTTGATTGAATAAATTTTATCATTATTAAAGTTAACTCAAATCAATATATTTTACAATCTATTAGCATACTCCTTTGAAATTTTAATAAATAAATCTTCCTCCAACATCTCTTCCATTGAATGAAAGAAGGAAATAACTCAATGGATGTCATTTGTGTTTAGAAACTCTTTACAGGTTTGGTATTGAATAAAAACTACATGGAAAATGAAAACTATATCGAAATTCTTATCAAATGAACAAAAAAATATTATTATAAAATAATTAAATTGGAAAGAATTATATCATTTAAAATAATAATATGTACATCATTTGAAATATGTCTCGAGAAATTTAAATTGAGACAAATAAAAAATTGCTTGGACTTCCTCTCAGTCAGACACACTCTGAATTCCATATAAAATAAATTTATTTGTAATATTAAAATGAATAATAAAATTATTCTTGGTTATTTTACTTTTTTCCATACATTTATAATTTCTTATTACCCATATGATAATTGTTTAATGTAAAAATTAACATTCAGATATCAAACATTCTATTTCTGTTATATGAATAGCTTGATTATTCTGGTCCCTGAGTTCTTCTGATGTTTTCAACATCTCCAGAATGTTTATTGAAATTTATATAATTTTTTACATATTATTTTGGGGTTCTAAATCCACCTCATAGAAATTATGGATATATTTTTCCAAGAATTCATACAAATTCACTTTTTCATGTATCTTGGAATTAATTGTTGAATAGAAATTATTAATAAATTTAAATTTTAATATTACAACTCTTAAATTTATAAAAATTATTATACATTTCATTATTAAATTTTATAAGTGTTATTTTTGTTTTCTTAATCATTTATGAAATAAAAAAATATAATTGTTTTCATATAGGTTGCAAAACTGGCAAAAACATTATATAAAGGTTGAATGACTAAGAAAATGTTATTGTATAGTTATAACATTAAATAATAATAAAAATTAATGTTAAATAATAATTTTATTAAAGTGATAAATTATATTAAAAATATTTATTTGATAATTATAAGAAGCTATTAATTATTAATTGTATTGACATTATCTTTTGTAGTAGTAAGATTTTATAATGAACATTTATTGTTAATATTATAAATATAATGAACACATTAACTTTACAGTACTATAATAATATTAATAATACAATATTTAATCATTTATTTTATTTTTTAACCATCCATATATTATGGTGATGAAAAATTAAATACGTTGATCACAGAGGAGGTAGTTCTCATATAATATAGACAACATTTTCATTCTCCAATGGATAGATGGTATATAATGAGTTTTCATTAAAATTATAACATTTAGGTATACTAATCATACTGATTAAATTATATTATTATAGTTATAAATGATTTTGTTGAGGTGGAAGACAAAATAAACCTAAAATAACTCAATAAAAATTATTATCTTCTTCCTTAGATATCTGCCTTTGGGAATCTCTTTATGAATTTATATATTCATCATTATGTGAAACCAAAACTACTATGATATGGGAATGGGTTTTTGGACATTTTTTCATGTAATTAATTATATCTAAGAGGTTTTAGTTGTCTAAAACCACTATATTTACATATGTACACTCTCATTAAATAAATAATATGTTTAATAACTTATTTCACTTACAACAGTAAACCAAAAAGAACAATGATTAATTTTATTAAGTTACAATTTTTCATCTTATCTGTGACAATTAAAATATATTATTTGAAATGGTCAGTATACATAGATATAACCACATTATAAAATATATTTAGAAAGAATAAAAATGGTTATTTTTAAATAAATCTGTATTGATAAAATTCAGTTGTTGTAGCAAAATAAATAATTTATCATCAAATGCTCAAAATTCTATTTTACAAAAGAATCAGTTTTAGTAATTATGAATTTTTACATTAGAATTAACCTTTATGAAAAATATAAATTGAGTATATTAATAATATTTAATTCTTTTATTCAAAATTTTTAAAAATAATAATAATTTCATTTCATTTTTAGTATAATAATAAGCAATGAAAGTTAATTTCAGTCTCCACTTTTTTCAATGAGTTATTTTGTAAAAACATTTTAAAATTTATATCTAAATTATTAATATTGATATATTTTAAATAGTGACACAAATAATATCTTTATAAACATCTTATAATATATAAAAAAAATTTAAATTAGTAATTAATAGTAGATAATTATAAAAATGCTCAATAACAAAAAAATGCATTTTTTACAAAAAAATTATTTTAGATGTTTTAATTTTAATATAAATTTTCCCATGAATAGAAATATATTTACATTAATAGAGTCTATATTCATATTTAGTGAATTGAAATTGTCTAATATGATTTATGTTATTATTTTTGTGGAAAAATTTATTACTATGGTTTATTTTTTATCAAGTTTAAGAAGGATTAACAGAAGTAACATAAAGTGGTTCAAATTTTGAAATATTTACTCAAAATAATCAACATATAAAAGTATCTGATTTTTTAAAAAAAATATGATATGCCTCAAAACTTATTTCCCACCTAGAATACCTAAATCTCATTATATTATACTCATATCGCTCAGCAACCATTATATTCTATGGGAAAATATCTCTTCTTCACCTGTAAAAGGAGTTCACTTACTCCCAATATTAAACACCCATATACATATTTATTTCATTGAAAATTTTTCCATTTTACCTCTATTATAATCCTGTAACATGTTTTGAAATCATTGGATACAATGTAGTTTCTCAATTACTCTTGTTTCAAGAAGTCTATTAAGAGAAAACTCAAATTCTCAGATAAGTTATATACACACCTAGTCTTTTTTTTCATTATCATACAACCTGCTCAAAAATTATTATAACCATATAAATATAATTAGATAAGTATAAACGATATATTAAATTTTATTATATTAATTGAACATCCCTTTTATATTACCCTCTCTCCTATTTAGAAAACAAAAACACCACTCATGTTTTTGAACAAACTACTACAAATATGCAGGATGCGTTTCCATATTCTTCAACATCATAAAGGGATTATTAGAAAAAATTATTTTATGAGAAAACATTTTATTTATGAAAAAATTATTATTATAAGAAAAATCATTTCTAACCTAACTTTTTTTTTCATCTGTTGAAAAATGAAACTCTTTCTCATTTGTATATGAGGACTACCACCTCCATGAAGGTGTGTTTACTTTTTTTATTAAAAGACATGCAATCTTATAAAAATATATGTTACCAATATATTTGATATTAAGTAATAATTAATTTCATGAATATAGTTCTGTAAGGATAATATACCAATTAATTATTATTATAAAGTAACTCATTTATATCAGTAAATTACCTTAAAATATCTCATCATGGATTCCATTTTTGTAAAAAAATTCCCATAAATTCCCTGAAAAAAATCGTAAAATCATAAATAATTGAAAAAAAATCTAATATATTTAATAATACAATAATGATTTAATATTTATCAATAAACGAGAACCAACATCTCCATTATTAAAAGTTAATGAAAAAATTAAATTATTAACACACCATAGGGAAAATAAACTAAATCTAAATTAATTTATTATAGATAATTATTACATATTAATAATATAAAATATGATAGATATTAATAATTTTTTAAAATAATTGATTAATATGGTTAGGATTACTATTGAATAGGTTCAATAGATTTCTTGAAAATTGTGAGTAAAATGTATGGGTGTTCCCCTCTCAGTTATCATTAATTGATATATGTTCTATATTCACAATGATATTTATTTATGTGGTGTATATGTTTTCCCATGATTTTATTTTACCACATACTTTATTTACATCATGTGATTTACCATACCATATCATGTTTTTCCTATAATTTATTATGATTTAAATGGCACCAAAGTCATAAGGGTTTATATTCTAATCTAATTTCTATTTGGCCTTGAATCTTTCTCCTTAAAATAAATATTTTTCTTCCCACTAGTATTCATTTAATTTTGATATATATATATATTTAATTTATATTCATATTTATATATCTATTTAAATTTTTTTAATGGATGTTATTGTACCAATTTAATTATGTTGGTTTTTATAAAAAAAATTTAAAAATATATTCATGTTAGTATAATTTTATTCAACTACATATTTTTGGATATAAAACTTTTTTACTTAAAAATTATGATTCTTAGGATTATTTATTTTATTAATTTTTAAAAAATAATATGGTCATATTCAATAAATGATGATGTTTAAAAGTATGTTTTGAATTAATTTTCAAACAAATTTTTCTCTTTTATTAAATATGAGAATAATCTTCTTTTAAATGTCTTATATACGAATGAATTTTCTCACATATTTTATCTACTTTATTTTGGAAACATCCTCTCCATGTTTTCACATTTTTGTCAAAAAAATTTATATTAAATTTTCATTATGAAATATTTTATAACAAAAACAACAAAAATGAAAAGGGTGAATATCTTTTTTTTCTCCAAGTATATTTTCAATGCAATTATAAAGTTTTTTTCCATCTATTTCTACATTCATTGTGGTTTATCATATTTATTGCATAATATAGTCTACTGATACTATTCAACTTATTTCTTTGTATGTCTTATTATTAGAATTTTAAATTTATTGACTGGGGAAAGAATTTAGTTCTCATATGGTTATTATTCCAATAAGTGTGTAAAATTATTAGTAAATAAATTTTCTTATGTATTTAATTATTATTATTAATTTAGTTTTTAAGGTGAATAAGTTATACATAATTTTGTGATGGGTAGAGCTCAAAATTTTATAACAATATGATAAATTTATAGGTCTCATGAGACTAAAGGAATGATTATTTAGTGTATGTATACAAATTTATTAATATTATCTTAACAAAATGATTTTTCAGTAAGATCATTATCTTATCGAATGTGATTCTAGTGATAAAATCATGATGGCATAGAATTTAGAATTCATGGTAAGATCACCATTTCGGGAAATATGGCCTTGAAAGTATGATCATGGTTTCTTGGTATAATGCATTTATGGTAATACTAAGATGTATAATATTATTAATCCCATCCCTCTGAAATCAACATTTGTTAACCATTAGATAATTTAAATTTATATATTATCTATTGATCGGTTTTATGATAAATTTATTCATTAAATAGCCAAATTTTTTATTATTTACTCTTCAATATTATTTATTTATTTTTGTATCTAAGGTAGCTAACATGATACATTTTCCCCTAACTAAGCATCTGATCTTGCGATTTTGATTTTTTTCCATTACTGAGGGTACCAAGAATAGATGATATTTGAATGATTTCAAGGCTTTAATAAAAAAAATTGTAATTTTTCAAGAAGTATATAATTTTTGTTTTAAATATTCTAATGAAATATGGAAACCATGTATATATTTAGTCTCTTATGAAAAATAAACTGTGTGATCTTTTGTTGGCGTTCATTTTTACCTTTAATGGTTTTATAATGTTACCTTCATCTTTAGGATACTGTAGTTAGTGTTGTTATAGTCCCTATTGAAGAAATATTAGTAGAATAATATGGAACTATGTTTAGGTAAACATATATTATTGATCAAACCCCATGACTTAATTTAATGGTGACTCTTAGTATAGAATTTGGAAAACCAAAAAATTCTAAAATATGGACATTGTATTAGATTCGATTTTTGATATGCCACCCCATGCATAGAAGAAAATATAACACCACAATAATTTAAAATATATTTTAATTTTAATATATTAATTAAATTTCATTACAAGTAACATTTATTTTATCTTGTGTTACACCCAACACAAAAGTTTATCTTGCGTTACATACAATACTAAGGTTATATTATGTTTTACACAACATCAAGATTAAATAAAATGTTATAAATAATTAAAATATCATTAATTAATATAATATTTATAAAATTGTTGAAAAATTGGAGGGTATTAATAGTTTTAACTAAATCATTAAACATTTGGTTTTATATTGATTGTTAACAAAGTAAGAATCGTTTAAAAGAAAAAGAAATGTTTTTTTGACAAATGTTATTCTTTCTAAATGGCAGTTTAATCATGATTTTCATACATAATATTAAATTAATTTCTTACAATTTTAAAATTTCTATTAGAAAAAAACACTATTTTGAAATTGTAATAAAAAATTTATCATATTGTGAACTTCTAGGACATTTTTGAAAAGATTCTTTTTTTTGTTGAATAGTAAAACAATTTTGAATATTAATTGAAAATAAAATTATTGTTTAAATAAATTAAAATGTAATATTAAATTTTTAACTAATTTAAAATTTAAAATATTAAATTTATATTTAAATCAATTCATATTATTTCATTGGAATAACATTCATATTTAATTTTCATTAAAAATCTTTGTAAACTTTAGGACATTTTCCTTTAAAAACATGTCTTTTAATCGTATCTACAGGATTAATTTTAATTTTAATTTATCAATTTTTTTGAAATAAATTTATAATAATTGATCTGAAAATTTTAATTAGAAAAATTTATAATTTATAATAAATTAAACTTAATAATTTGCTGAAATTAATAGTGTGAAATGTAAAAATTAATTATCATAGTTAAGGTAAAAATGGGATTACCATGGGTTAAACTAAGAAGATAAGGGATTAAAATGAATTTCACTGTTTTCCAACAACAATTATCTGAATATATTTCAAATTAATATCATATAGTTTCAATAATATATCATTTTGGATGGTTATGGCATGATAAATCCGTGGTTATGATTGAATCTTCTCCAAACAAATATTTGTGCCAGTCATAGCACTTATAAAAGTCCACCACCAATCCTCTCATCATCACACATTAAAAACTATTTCTATCAACAAATAATTTCCCAAATAACATTAAAACATCCCTCATATCATCAATAAAGCCTTATACCAGTTTTCAATTTATCTTGGTTATTATTTAGTGCAAACTTATGTGGGATACATGAATAAGAGGTGGTCTTCTTCAATGATATTTTTTTATTTGGTTTCTTTCTCCATCTCATTCAATTAGTATAAAAACATGTTGATATAATAACATTAGTATCTTCCATATTTTAGGATGTTTTATAATAAGGAAATTACATAAAAAATATCTAATTCTATCAAATGGTTTATGAAATCATCATTTGTGGGTATGACCGACTACCAACGCATAAACTGATGTCATTCTTTTCTTCCATTACCAACTCTCATGGTTGAGTATGGTTGTAGATATAAAGTATATATATATGATATTAATATCTTAATTATACTAATATTTTAATTATATCATATATATATATATTCCATTGTACATGAGATATGATAAAGTCACTTGTGTGTACGACATATTATTTCCCCGCTAAGTGATGAGACTCTTCTTTCACAAAAACTTTATATAGAAGGTTATAAAGATATATTAATTTATTATATTTGATATGAATGAAATAATTATGATATTAATTAAATATTTTTTATTTTTAATGATAATATATCAATTTATTCCTTACCTTTTCACTCGCTTAAATATGATAATATCATTCACGTATGTGTGGATTACTGCTATTAAGAAGTGATGTGAATCTATTTTCATCACCACACCACATAAATGATATATATATAAGTATATTTATACAAATAATATGGCATATAGGATACTAAAATAATTTTGGATGGATAAAATATTGCATACCTCCTTTTAATAATGATCATTCGAAAATTAGAACATTACTCAAGTGTAGGGATGGCCTACCATCTCGATGATCATAATATAATTCATTTCTCAAAACCATATATCATGATTGTTTGAAAAATTATAATTGATGTATAAATATGATAATTATGTCATAATTATTATTATGGATGTTTTGTATATATATAATATTCACATGAACCAAAACACTCATAACAAATCCTAAAAGAGAAAATATGGCGATTAACAACTGAAATAATGAAAATAATGAAATATTATAAACTAACGGTTGCTAAAATTATAGAAGAGGATCATATATTTTATTGTAAATATGTTAATGAGTAGTAAGCCAAACCCCATAATCCTGATGATATTTCCTACTACCATTACATTGTCATAAGATACAATGAAATCACATCCCAAAGGTCTAAATATTTTAGTAGTCTTCATAATCTAGAACATACATGAGTATATCATTACAATTGAATAAAAAAGTATAAAATATTTTTTTAAGATTAAAATTATTCCATATATAATATCACTACATATCGGTGAGTGTCAGCATTATAGAATCCTATGGAAAGGGAAAGAAAGGGACAACTCAAAATGCTCAGTAAGGGTTAGGTACAGGAGAAGAAATAATTGATTAATGAGAATAATCAATATGGAATGGGAAATAAATAAAACATAAGTCATATAATCAAAAAAATGATCCTAATATGGAATGGATAAGTGATGATTAAATAATTCCATGTAAATATTCACATTATCATGAAACCTGACAACGTATATTCTAACTGTTCAAATAATCACATGGAATATCAATTACTGAATTCGTAAATATGGATTGGAAAATAAATCATATTGAAAACATATCATCTAAGACTCGTACCAATACATTTAATACTCTCTAGGATCCATTCCAAGTATATTATATCATCATGGAATCATGCCAATAATCTTATAAATTGGAGTGACTAAGAAAAAACCATATCTAGTTATTCTCATGAAACCTATTAAGGCATCGAGGGTCTATAGTGGGCCTCATTAATCACATTGGATTTAAAATTCATTCATCATATTAATGTGGGGAATCATAATTAATATAAACATTCATTTTAAAACTAACATACCAAATTTAAATACATTCCACAACCAATAAACTCAATCATATACCATCTGGAGTAAAGTAAATTATGTCGGCATATTACATCTTCAATCAAACTAATCATAAACCATCCAAATAATTAGTAAGTGTTATATCATTATAATATATTCTTGTTGGATTAAGGGTATTGGGTTGTTTTCATTTATGAGTTGAAATAAAAGTAAAATGTCTTTATAAAATATTCATCAGGAAAATATCATATTAATTTTGATAAAAATTATAAAAACCCTTTTCATTGAATATAATATTTTAAAAAATATTATTTAAAAATAACCACATATACTTGAAAAAGAAAAATCTAATAAATAAAGGTCATGTGTGTGGGTAATTTCTTTCATTTTGTAATGAGCATTCCATTTTCATGATATTAATGTTAGAAAAATGTATTGTTCAGAAAGAGACAAGAATATTGTATTTATAAATAAATTTAAAATAAAAAATGTGTAAAAATTAATTTTAATATATAATTTTGTAAAGGATAAAGAACTTTTTTGATGTAAATATCATTTTGTAAGAAAATGGATTTCAGATTAAAGAGATACATGATATTGGATTTTAGTAAAACAGTTTTTCACAAATTTTAAGTACCATAGAGTTGAAAATGGTAATATCACGTGAAGAGATCAGGAATAACTACATGAGAATAAAATTAAAGGTTTTTTAATTAATAAAAATATAATTACCATTAATGGAAATCAAGAATAAAGAATCTCGATTAGAAGGATATTTTTAAATAAACACGTAAAATGATCATAACAATGAAGTGAGTATTATTAAATTAATATATGACATGTATCTAATATAAATCCACATAAAAATGGTCAAATGAAATAATTGAGAGTATAAATTAATTTTAAACATAATTATATAATATTAAGTAAGTAATATAACCTAATAAAAAGGAATTAAGTTAATAAATTCTTTACCACCTGATAACCTTTTAGATGAAATAATTCAAATTGAAACGTAAAATACCACGATTAATTTAGTATCCCAAAATTACATTTCTAGGGGCTGTATATACACCATATAAAATAAATTTTGTGCATAACCTTGCAATATGCCTTAATAAAATGAAATTGAGATGAAATATCTTACCTCACGCTTCATGTTGATTGAACTTGTCTTAATCTAATTAATAGTTGATTTAAAAAAATATCGTATTTTAAAATAACCATATTAATATATATTATATCTTATATGATCCGTTTCTAATATCTGATCATACCTTTGTTAATAATCATTTGGTTTTTATTGTTTCACATGTTAATTGCCTTATTTTTCAAGTATATTTTGACATATTATTTGTTCTCACTCATACATTGATTACTATTTAATCATATCTATAATTTAATCCATGATTTAAATACAAAATATATTAATTAAATATGTATTTATAGATATCCATAAAATTTGGTGATGGTAAATAAAATACACCATTATTGGAGATGGTAGGTCGTACGTACGCGTGAACGATGTTCCCATTTTCTTATCATATTTAAAGACAGTAAAGTAATATATATATATATATATATTCATTAAAATATCATTATTATAAATATATATAATATTTTTAAATAATCAATGTAATGTGTGAATGAATTGCATCCCTTCATGAGGCGGTAGTCCACCGTATACACGTGCGACGTTATCATATTCCCAAAAAATGGAAAGCATATATATATGTGTGATATAATAATTACAGAAGAATAATAAAATAATATATATAATATATATAATTTATAAATTATAAATCCAGCATTATTCCCATCCTTTAAAAGTGGTTATGGAAAAAACGAACAACATCACTTTAAGAAGTGCTAGTCTATTGTACACATGAATGATAATTTCATAACCGATTAGACAGAAGTGCATGAATTTGTAAGTATTAACCTAAAAATAACAAAATATATGCATATTGAAGATATATAAGTTTTTATATAAGCATGGTATAATAATAATTGTAGGAGTTGGAGAAGAAAATAAAATAAAAATGCATTTACAATATCATTACCTCTTCTTTGAGTATCCTCATTATGTTCAAATAAATCCTTAAAATGATTATTTTATGTGAAAATAACTTTTATTGGATGAGGGTAGGGAATTTTAGTATTTATTTTATTATATTCCAAATGACATCGGTTTTAATGTTTGAATAGATAAGGAGAGGGGGTATGGCCTTTTATAAGTGGGGTGCG
Source organism: Viscum album (assembly GCA_963277665.1). NCBI lineage: Eukaryota > Viridiplantae > Streptophyta > Magnoliopsida > Santalales > Viscaceae > Viscum > Viscum album. The sequence goes on from OY728141.1 coordinate 1,675,234,292, forward strand.
TGGCACTCTTATAATTTTTGAAAAGGGGGAATTCTTAAAATGTTTGTTCATTATAAAGTGGATCTAATGAAGGAAAAATATCTAGAAAAAATGGATAAGGTCTAAATATTACCATCCAATGGGTTTTGGAAAATTTTATAGTTTATTGTTTCCCTAATGTTTAAACTTCTTTCCCTTGACAAACTCATTTTTCTCTTAATTGTTACAATTATTTTTAATTGATTAATCTAATAATTTTGTAAAAAAATTAAACTCATATTATTTAGAATTATAAATTATTCTCATTACAAATATGTAGTCTATTTTTTCCAAATTTAATACTCTTAAGTGGGGAAAAAAATAATGTAATATTAATACAATAAACATGGTGAGAATGTGGGTTTTTAAAGTAAAAATGATCAAAAGATTATATTGTTTTCAAATAAAAAATAAAATAAAAAAATATTAAATTGACCTAAATTAGATTCATATATGTATAGATGAACTATTTTTCATTAAAATTGATTCAAAATATAATTTACCAATATAAATTTTTTAGATGAAAAGTTAGTTTTTAATTACAATTCAATATTTTTCACCATTAATAAAAAATGAAACATCTTAGAATAATACAAAAAATTCAACCAAATATAATTTTGAATTTAACATTAAATAAATGAGGATTATTTTTTCAAATAAAATTTATTAATTTTTTAAAAAGGTCTTAAATCAATTTCATAATTAAAAGGCAGCAAAATTTAGTTTTCAAAAATATTAATTCTTATTCATAAAATTGAATTTGTTCTAACCAATTTATATCAAATGTATTGGTTTAATGTGAAAAAATTATTTAAAATTTAATATATAAATTTCATTAGGATCATCAAATAATTTTAATTAATTTGATATATTAACATGACATTACTTTGGAGCATCCAAATATTTATTTAAAAAAACCATTTCCATTATATTAAAATGGTTTTTATACTCATTTATAATTAATTGGTAACCAATGAATTTAGAAATATATTTTTATAAGTTATTTAATCTTATTATAATTTCGAATTTAATGTCTAGTCGGAAATTGTCATTTTAAATAATTATATGAATAATATTCTATAAAACTCAATCTTAAATGTAAATAAATTCATCAAATAATCTCATTGTTGTATGTAATATAAGATAACACAGCATTCTGTTAATTCTTGGGTAAAAAATATATTGAACTTATGAAAAATATTAAACATATCATAAATCCTCAGAATGATATATTCCATTATAAACTTGGTGTTATGTGTAATGAATGTTATGCAACATTATGATAATGTTTTATATTTTAGGGTTGTTACATTCTACCCACCTTAAATAAATTGCATCCTCACAATTTAAAATTGATCTTGGTAATCAAGGATTTGACATTTGAAAATACCATTATTGAAAAAAAATGTAAAAGTGTTCGTAATATATTATCTTAATAAGAGAGAATGGTAAGTATAAAGGAAACATGGAATAGCACATATGTTGGTTTCTATGTAAGAGAACATTTCTGGAATGTAATAACATAGACATAAAGGAAATGTTTAAATATTTATATAGGTGATTGAGTTCATTGATCACAACCAATTGAAAGATCAATAGAACATTGAGGGGATCAAAACAATAATTTTTCATCATTTAAAAGACCACTGGATCAATAAAAATGATGGTATTTTGATAACATTATTGTTTCAAAAAAATTATCCAAGAGTTCTGCAATTCATTCACTCTCTAATAATATAAGTAACATACTTACTTTATACATTTATATTTCAGAAGAAAACATTAATATTATTTTACTTAAATTAATTTCCCATTCAACCTTACTATATGAAATGGATATCTATAAATTAACATTTCTGATTGATGCACTAAAATTACCCTTTAACATATCATATGATCCCTAAAATATTAATAAGATATTACTCCTATATTTAATAAAACCAAAATGGTTATAAAAAAATTATTCAATAACACCTTATGTTCAACATAATCCATTTCATATATAGTTAACCTTAATGCTCGCCTAATATATTTCAATCCAAATTTAAATGGAAGGTTATTAAATAAACATTATATTACCTTAAAAAGAATGTGTCTCTTAATTGTCACATACCAATCATGTGAATACCTTCATCATGAATTCTCTTAAAACATTATAATAACATGAATTACCCTATAACCATATTGAAATCATGTCGTGTTCCATATTACATTTATAAAAAATTTCTTATTGTAAATATTCCTTATAAAAAAATTAAACTCAACTAATGACAGTATAACCATTTTTCCAAAAAAACATTAATTAGTTACAAGGTAGTCCATAATATCCAATTTACTTTATCAATACCATTCAGTTTTTTATCCCAACATCATTAACTCAATATCATGAACATAGTATGGGCAATCATTTCTTTAATCATGTGTTTTATGGTAATTTCAACTTTCCAGTGAATCATTTTTCTTGGATATTGATATCATTCATCATTTCCTTAATGATTTTACTGTTCATTATGACAAAAAAATTAAGATGAAATTTATATATATAATAAATTATTTTGATTATAAAAATTGAATCCATTTTACCAAATTAAATTCATAGAAGTTTTATAATATATTTTTATATTAAACTCGTAGAAGCGATGAAAAATCTGGTTTTTCAAGGAATAAATTTTATGAACATTAAATGATTTTATATTAATTTTATCACTAATAATTATTTATATATTAATTTAAATTAATATTTACATATATAAAATTTACCTTTAATTTATATCATTCATAATTATAAGTTATTTAAATTAATAAAAATTGTGAACAATATGCAGATTAAAACAATTTTTAGTGAAATGTGTTTTTAAAGACAGCAATAAATTTATACAAAAATTCAGTATACGGATGATTTAATTGTAATTAATTAGATTAAATATAACTAATTAATACCTATTTTACTTTAAATAAAAAACTAAAACTATAATTATAGCTTTAAATTACTTAATTTATTGAAATGAAAATTCTGATTTACAAAAATTTGTATTTTAACTATTCACTGAAAATCATTATTTTCTAAAAAATCTCAATATTTTACACTAATTTAAATTTAATATGATTATTTAGAAAATTAATTTCATTTTATCTAATAATGTTACCAAAATCTCAAGATATGAATTATATTTTTTTCTCAGAAAATTCCGTAAAAATATTTTTTAGAAAACATATTTTTGATGAAAATATTATAATACAAAACATTGGTTTACTATAGACTTATAAATTATCAATAAATTTATATTTAATATGAAATTTATTTTTATATATATATCAAAATCATTTTAATACTATTCATACCCGCGAATTTAATGGCTAGGTAATTATAATCGTGTTTTAAAAAATAATATTATGTTGTTCATTCATGTTTGATGTTTTTTATATTATAAACAATATAACATTGTTTTATTATACAAAAATCATGGGGTGTTATAATTAAGAGGATAAATCCCTCCAATTCAAAAACTTCTTTCGTGATAAGACTCAAATCCTCAATATAAGTCATATCATCCCCTTATCATTTCTTATTTATAATTCTCACATATCCTCCTACAAAACTATTTTAAAAATAGAAAAATAATTAAATCAGTATAATTTGTATTCTAAAATTAAATTATTTTAATTACCAAACCATTATTTATTCCCCTAAGGTTAATTCAGAAAAAGAAAAATATGACTTGTGTGTACATGCAGACTACTGTCACTATAGAAGACATGTTTTATTTTTCATCCTCACCTTACACGAATGGTTATATGAATGTATTAAAATAGAAAATATGATATTTATGAAATTATTTTTATTAATTAGATTTGAATAATTATCTACCTTCTTTTCCTTGACCGTTTTGAAAAATATAAATGTCATTTATGTGTACATGCACATTAACCCCTCTATGGATGATATGATTCATTTTTATCACCACCTAACATGGGAAGTTATAAAAATATAATTAATGAATATATATTATATTAAATATTAATTTATTTCATAAATAAAATTCATTAAAGATAACATAAGAATTTATAAACAATATAAAAATTCGAATTGATATCGAAAATTTTATAAAACATTCTCATCATGGAATCCATTTTTGTAAACCAAGCCCTTGAATTCTGAGGAATGAAATTGGTACATCATAAGTCATTGAAAAAATTTATTCTAATATATTTAATAATATTATAATTATTAAATTTATATTAATAATTAAGAACCAATATCATCATTACGAAACATTAATAAATCAAATGAAATATTTAACATATGGTTATGAAAATAAATTACAACTAGAAAATATATGTGAATTGAGAAATTATAGACGGAGGATAAAAAAGTTTAAATATATGAATAATTTTATAATATTAATTAATAAAATGGATATTATTATTATATACAGGGTTAAAAATATTTCATGATAGTCGAGAGTAAAAGGTAATAGTTTTCTCATCCCAATTTTCATTCATTGAGATATGGTCTATTTTCAGAACCCCTATTCATTATGTGGTGTGTATACAACACCATGACTATATATTACAATATATTTCATTTAATTCATGAGATCTACCGTTACATATCATAGTATTTACTTCAATATCTCTTAATTTTAATGTTATAAAAGTCATAACAGTTTCTTTTCTAATGTCACTTATTCTAGGTAATTGATCTTTCTCCTTCATACCCATATTATTCTTTCTAAAAATGATCTCCATTTATAATTTTTTTAAAACAAATATTTATTATTTATTATTATAGACATATTATATTTACCTATTTTAAAATTTAACTCAAATTACCATTTTGAAAATATTGGATTCAATAAATATATTTCGAAAAATTATTCATGTTCATATATTTCTTCTTCCACACAAATATTTTGAACATAACACATATTTATTTTAAAAATTATATTTTTAAAGATATACCTTTTTAAATAATGTTTATAAGATTATTCTCTTTGTCTTATTGAAAAATGATATTTAAATGTAACTTATCACATCATTTTCAATAAACATTGAATTTATTTTTAAAATGTGGAGGGAATATAATTTTAAATTATTATTGTGAAATTCCATTTTTCCATGTCCATTATTGAATTTATTTAGGAAACTAACACTCCATATTTTCAGGTTTTTTGAAATAAATTTTCTATTCATTTTTCGATATAAAATATTATCTAAAATGGGTATTAAAATTTTAAATGTAATTTCTCCTTATTTCACCTTATAAATTTTTAAATGACTTCCAAATGTGATTTTCAACTATGTGAACTTCATTTATTGATTATCACAGTTCACTGAGGATATCATCTAGTGAAACTATCCACCATCTTCCTTTCGCTGGTTTATGATCAAGAGATTCCATTTATTTAATGGGTAAAGTATCCACATCACATAGTTTTATCATTACAATTTTGATATTTATTGATTATTAAGGAATTTAATTATACATTTTATTTTTATTAGTTTATTTAGTATGTATAATTAATGGATTGTAATTTTATAATGGGTTTGGTTCATAAATATATATGTCATCACATCACTGGTAGGTCTCATTAGACAAAAGTTTAGGTTATTTTCAGGATGTTTACCCATTTATTAATAAATTTCCAATAGATGGCCTTCATAGTAGGAAGATTATGTCTTGGGAAATCTCCATTACGATGTGATCATGATTTAATTTAATGTGTAATTTAAAATAAGATCATTATGTCTTTGAAAATGGACATGACCAATTGAAATCATGACATCTTGAATAAGTACTTTAAAGATATACTAATATGTCAAACATTACATATTCTATCACTATAAAATAATTTAATATTATCCATGTGATTATTTACCTTTCATTGTTAACCATGGATATAGTCCATGCTCATGTTATTTATTATAACATGCAATTATTTAAAAAATACACTTCTATATTATTTATTACTTTTAAATATATGGTATCTTCTATTTTAAAGTTCCTGTTAATTAGCATCTGATCTCACCATTTTGTTTTATTGAATATCCCCTGGGAAATAAAAAGTTTTTTGTTTGAATTTATTTAACAATTTACTAAAATGAAGGACAATTTTTTAATATGTTTTTAATCGTGGGTTATAATGTTTCAAATTTAATATGATAAACATGTATGAATCTTGTCTCTCAATATTTATAACTTTTGAAATTATTTATGATTCAATCCCATATATCATGTACTAATGTAACAAAGTAACATACAGCTCTTGGATTCTAGGGTTGGGGTTGTTACATGGTGTGAGGATAAGTGTTGTAGTTCGAGGATCATTTATATTGATGAAGACTGGTATTTATGTAATAATAATTTCATCATAAATAATATAAATTTACATACATTTGATGTTGATCCAAAATGAAAAAAATTGACTTGGGATGCGGGGAAGTTCAATAAGGCCTCTATCCACCTATTTTATGATAATATTTTGAGAAATTTGAAGGGTTTGAATTTTAATTTAACACTTTTACCTTATTTTATTTAATATATTGGTGACTAAATTTCATCATGATATCTTATTTGTTAAAATAATTAAATTTATAGTATGGTAAAATTTTATTTTAATAAAAATTTTCTTAATGCAAAAACAATAACTTTTAGAAAGGATATATTATTAATCACAAACATGCTTTTACAACAAAAGATTTAGAGTATTGATTCACATAAAATCTATTGTTTTATATTAAAATAATATTGGGATATGTTTCCTTTAAGGAAATAAAAAACTAAATGGAACATTGTGATGACTTAATTAAATTAAAGGGACCAGAAATATTTTTTTAGACTAAAATATAACATATGTTCTAAAATGTATATAATAGGATTCTAATTTCAAAAAAAAAAAAAAAATTATCTTAATCCTTGAGTACATATTAGGTTAATAAAAAGGTTTCATAGTTTTTTAACCGTTATTTATATAATGATGATTTCTTAAAAGTTATATTACATGTGAAAACATTTTATTAAACATTCACCCAAAAACAAAACTCTATAAAATTCCTTAAACAAAAATCTATGATAATATTTATACATTGAATTCAAAAATGAAATTAATTTCATTAAATAAAGATTTTAATGTTTTTTAATTTAACTTTTAAATGAAATGGTAAACAATAATGAATAAAAAATTTAGAAAATTCCATTTTAGATATTAAATGTTCTTAACCTTATTTAATATAAATTAAAAATGGGTCTAAATTTATTTGTTTTTATATGAATGTGTTATATTAAAATATTCCTTTCAAATTTTAAATTTAATTTTTTAAAAATAACCAACTTGTAAAAAATAGATCTTTGAGAAATATCTTTTCATGTCCTTAAATAGTTTGAATCACAAACCATTAAAATTAATTTTTCATCTTCTAGACATTAAATTTTATCAATTAAATGGTATTAAAACATAATAATTATGCTTCTAAAATTTTATAAATAATAAAACATAATGGATTAAAATTTATGATTTTATAATAAATCACTTTAATATATTTATATTTATAAGATTTTTTTAACTTATTGTAATTTTTTTGACACTGATTCACATTTTATTCTCATTATATAAAAACTTTTATCTTATATTATAAAATATATCAAAGTAAATTTAGTTCAGTGTACATGTGATACAAGCTATTAAACACAATATTTTTTTAATACGAAAATAAAAACTAAAATCTAGGGTTACTAAATTCCACTCCCTTAGATAAATTTCAACCTCACAATATTAATTAACTCACATGTGATGATTGATTATGGTATTCTTAATATAATAATGACTCATGATATAATTCATTGGAGTTTCTAGATATATATCTTTCCCATAACTATTTTCATTATCTATTTTCTTCCAATACTAAAGAAAAAAATTATGATAAAAATTGATAAATATATTAATCTGAAAAATAAATCATAAGACATATTATCATATAAGACATTCATTTTCAACCAAGATAAATTTTTTTTAAATATGAAAATTTATATCACTTTTAGTTCAACTATAATTTCTTTAATTTATATCCTCTTAAGATCGATAACCTAATATCATGAAATAAGTAATCCCCAATTTACTATGATCTTTCACACTGTATTATAAATCCAAAAATCTAGAAAACCTATGATCATATAAATATACTTGACCACTCTCATAAAAATCATTAATATCATACTAATAAATGTATTCTATAATTATATAAACTCCCAAAAATATATGAATCATTTCCCAAATTAACCTGAATTTCTTTTACAAAAAATCAATTTTCAACCCTCATGTTTATCATTAATGTTCAGAATACATTACCAAAATAAATTAACCCTTTATCATAATTAGGAATAATTACCTCTATATCAAATCGCACACCATCTCTAAAGGTGTATCTTTATGTAAAACTTGTATTCTTCCTAAAATGCAACCCCCCAAATTATCATTAATACCTATAAAATCCAATCACCTATGACCAAAAAAGTTGTATATGAGGATTTAATCTTATGATCATCCATAAACTTATTAACTCATGCTAGTGCACATGATTATTAAATATAATTAATAGAAATTATTCTAACCTATAAATTTGTAAACGTATTGTATCTAACACCAATTGAAACACTCTAGACATAAACTACCAGAATTGGTGCTAAAAACAAAATATTATTACATTTTCTTCAATACTAATGGATATAAACAAAACATAAACATCCATAATTTCATTTTAAAAAACAAATACTATGTCACTTACATAGCTAGGTTCTTTTTGGTTTAGAAGGTTTATATAATTACAAAAAACCTTTCAAATCTCTAATCATTCTCATCCAATGGACATTTTCCCCACTATACAAAGAATTAAATATACCAAAAAATCTTAAACATCTACCACTGAATTTTCTAAAATTAATACCCTTTAAAAAATATCATATGTATAAAATTTCACAATAATCTAGTGAAACATAACCATAAAGAGTTTTATATGAAACACTCATTAAGGTTAAATAGAATTGATAATAATAATAAGACATAAAAGAGTATAAGATAATAATTTATGTGTGAGAACAAAATAAAATAGAATGGTCATAACATAAGATAATCATACCCAAAAAATCATAGTTCATGATTCATGATACATTATATAAGGATTTTTCATAACACAATACATCATTCAAAATTAAATCTATAACTACAATTCATATTATTATAACATTAGAATATGGAATAAATGTGTCAAAAAACATATAAATAGTAAAATATTAAATAATATAGTACTAATCAACCCATATTTCACACAAATAGTATATAACACATCACTAACTTATACTAATAATGTATCAAGAAATAATATTTATTTAAAAAAGGTATCTCATGAGAAATATAGCCAAAACCATTGCATTAGAGGGTGATATAGGACCCTACCTATAAACATACATATATATACCATATCAATATAATCAAATATCATATCATGAAAACCCATGGAAGAAAATGAGTTTCATAATTTTTTAATGGTATTGTATAACATTATATCAACAGTATATATATCCATACTAAAAAACAATCTTCTATGTGAATTGAATAGTAAAATAACATAGGGAATGATTATTAAATTTACACCTCAGGAGATATAACTTTTAGAGATAGAGTGTAAAATATATTTGAAACTATAAAATATAATTTTTAGAATTCATTTAGTGAAAATTTCATTAAAAGAAAATATTATTATTCACTTTTAAAAAACAATTTCATGGATGTGAAATAAAAAATCTATTTCTAAAATAATGACTTTATGATAAATATAAAAAATTTAATTGTGAAAATAAATAATTTTAAATATAAAATTTTTTGGGTGTAAGATATGTGATACAGACGTGAAATGAAATTCCATTTTAATATTTTAATATTGTTTTAATGAACTCGACATCATTAAATGAGTAATAAATAGTCCTTTTGATATGTGGATGATATAAGTTTTATTATCATAGGAGATAATGCCTTATTGTTTTTCTAAATAATAATATAGAACATAGGATATAATATAGAATATAGACGTCATGTAAAATAACAATTAGAATTGACGGGAATTATTCCTAAAATATAATTTTTGAACAATAAATAAATCCATAAACAAAAAATCCTTCAATGTGAAAAATTTAATTCCATGGAAAATAAGGATGAAATACATTTTAAAAAACCTTGGGTGGAAAAAACAACATATAATAGAAAAATTTACAATAATTATTATTATGAATCGATGATAATGATTTGTGTTAACAAAAACTCATATGGATTTTATAACATTTAATCAAATCTAATTGATTGTGAGAACATAAAATAGAACTTTAAATATCATGAATTAAGAGATAATCATGAGATAGTATTTCAAAGCTTCAATATATACACCGCATTATTTGAAATATGTTCATAATTCAAATCTTATCTTATGAAAAAAAATATATATTAGACTACCATACCAAGAGTATAACAAATAAAGCGGGAATTTATCAAAAACGATATTATGTGAATGAATTTTATATCCCCATTAAATGAGTAAGAAAATAAAAAAAATGTTGCTATAGATGTAAAAATCATAGAGTAATATAATCCATAAAGGAAGTAAATATCACCATGAATGTAAATTGAGTTAAAATACCCCATACGGGTTTGGTAACAGATCATAATAACATAGAAAAAACATGAATTAGAATTTAAAATCCCATAATAATGTTTAATAATTATAAAGAAATAATGTAACGAAATTTTATAATTTCAATGAAGAATAGGTTCACAATATAAAATATGTCATATGAAATGTAATTGAAATAAAGAACCCCTACCATGAACTTTTATCATGATGTCCTAAACCATGTTCACTCCTATGTAATAGAACTCAGTAGGACAAATGACCTCAAGAGTTTCTCCTTAAATTCTTGAAGTTATAGACAAGTAGTAAGGTCTTAGGGACTGTAGAAGGTGAGACCATTACCTTGGTTCATAGTGTTTCACATCTAAATAAAAAATATATAAATAGTAACAACAGATAATAATCAAAAACCTGAATTGATGAATAGATAAAAATTAATATATGAGAAATAAAATATAAAATAATAATCATCATCTTGTAAAAAATAATTTCAAAGTCATGGTTCCAAAAAATATAACCCAGTATACAATTATAATACATTTATATAAAAAACACTAAAAACTATCACTAATAGAATGAAAATCCTAATCCTAGTCCTTTTCTATTAGATCCCATGATTTACAATAATTATTCATCCATGATCGAGTGCTTGCCCTTGTCACTATCTACATCTATGATGTCTTTATGGGTACCAACCAACTTCCAAAATAGTATATTAGATATACTTAGTAGTCCACCAACAATAGTGTCTATAAAAATTCCATTATATATATATATAAATTCAAGAGCATAAATGTATAATAAAGAAGAAGTGGAATAAAATGAATGATATAATATCCATTTCTGGAACGACTCCTCATGGGAAGCTCAATCGATCATACTTTCTTCGGCCTAAGAAAGAAGTGTCTAAAGAGGGGATATGTAATTGGTAATATTTTAAAGAACATAACCAAGGATCCCAATTAGAAGAAATAGTAAAGTGGGACCCAACGTATAAATAAAGGTTCCATGTAGTAATAATAGTATTGTAGGACCCAAGGTGATACCATAATGTCCAAGAGATTATAAGGATGAGTAATAAGGTAGTTATAAACTATGTTTACTATATATAGGGGTCTATATTTAGTCCATGGTGTAATAAATCCACATTTTACTAGAGAAGTTTCATGTTGATTCCATGGAGAATTTCCATAGTAAATCATGGGATAAGCATGAATAGATACCATGAGTAGAATCTATGAAGTCACATGTCCAAGCAATCAAGAATAATCCAAGGGGTGCATTCAATGAATTATATGTTTCAGATATAAAGTGACTAAATCATTGGTAATAAATCTTGGTATTCATGTACTTGTAAGACAAATGAAAAATTCAAAGGTGGGTATATCCCCTGGAAACTAGATTAATAAATCATGGTGGCATCCTCTGATTTCTCAATGAATCCATGGAGAAGCCAAGGGTAGCTTAGGTCTAAGATATCATTTATCTAGAAAAAAGAAAATAGTTTAAATAAGAACCTTAAATTTAATAAATACTGAATGCCCATGAATAGAACTACCAATTTATTCACTTTATTTAATTAATTTTTTTAATTCCTTAACAATGAAGATGTATATGAGTGTTTATTCAATTTTACATTTCATTTAAAATTAATACCAACTAGGTGAAAAAACAATTCGAATTTATAAAGTATCATTTTATCTATTTTAATTAATTAAATCCCTTGAGTAAGATAAACTAAACATGGTAATGGGTGTTTTGGGTAATAATATGAAAATGGTAATATATGCATATACATAGAAAAACCCAGGGGTGGCTCACATTGAGATAATTGATCTCTAAGAATATAAAGATGATATATTATGGAGTTTAGGCCCCAAATTACTCAATAAATTTAATCAAAATTGATTTAAGTGTGATGCATAAGTAATTCTAGTATATAGAAAAATTGTGAAAATATAAATAATTACACTTGATGGAAATTTATATACCACCCACCTTATAAAATTTTATGAAACCTCATCCAGTGTTAATTTTTGATTTGGTGTAGAATATAATAAAGTAGAGAAATAGTGAAATCCCTTGAAAAATGGGAATATTTTCTTGAATATATATAATTCTAGATGTGATGAGACAAGTAGATAAAAGAATAAAATGGATCAAATGACATACTGGTGGTCAATCATAATGAAATAACGACTGTCTGTTCAAAGTCTGATTCAATGAAAGGCTCTAATACCTAGGGTGTGTAATATGATGATGCTCCAATAGAGGGAGGATCAGTGAGTGTAGAGAAAAGAAAAGTGAGAGATAAATTTACAAAGATATAATGTCAAAAGGGTAGTTTTACTAACATTAAAGGGGTACATGGTTTGGTAGAACAGTTTATCCAAATTATGTTATATCAATGTGAGCTTACAGCCTCAGTGTCACTACCCATGTGGGCTAGGTACACATATTGAATAACTATGAACAACTCATGTGGGTCCCCTCTATAAAATCTCTTTAGTTTTTCACATGTTCATTGATCCTCTTATTCATGAGTTTTATGATCATTCACCTCTTCTCATACAACTAAATGGTTGAGTGATATTATTACTACTAACCATGCAACAATTGGGCCCCTTAGAGTGTTTTAGAAAAAATAGGAGCACTAAGCTTTGAACAGGCTCTAGATGCTCATGGAACCATCGTAACCTCATTAGGGAATTCTACAGGGATAATACTAAATATAAAAACAATAATTTAAATGGTTCTTAACTCAATAGAAAATTTTGGATCTTACAACCTCCCAAATAAAAGAAAACACATCCAGGATTATCCCTTCATAGGGTGGTAAAACGTCTTAAGAGAATAACTCTACCCACAAAGAACATATGTTATCCCCTATCTCTCCCAGGTCTCATCTAGTATGTGTATGTGATTCCTTATAACCCAGAATAAAGGAAATGACTGAACTCAGAGAGCCTTCTTGAACAGATAAAAAAAATTCAAGATACCCTCAAAAGAAACATTGGTTTCTAGTTTAATTTCATGAGCATCCTTGAGATGGTTTGGAATGATATTAGAGAAGATGCAACACATGGGAAACATCATGTAGGGATTGATAAAATAGAGTTAAATCCAATTTATAAGATAATTTATATATTATCCCCAATATCTTGAAATCCTTGAAAAACATAGTCCCCAAGTTTTTTTGTCTCTGAATCCATCGATGCCCCCAGCCTAGGTGAAACATGTATGAAGACCTGATCCTCAGCCTATAACTCCCGAAGTCATCAATGAAGATAAAGACAAGAATTATTCCTATAATGAGTTGATTTTATGAACCTCTTGATAAGTTAAACCTTCTCTATTTTTTCATAAACAAGATGAGGTCCTAGTAACACTACCTCACCTACCACTAACCAGTATGGGGGTGAAGAAAATGACCTTCCATAAAAGACCTCATAAAGAGACATTTGTATTATTTCTCAGAAACTATTATTTTAATAAAACTCAGATAGATATATATTATCTTCTAATGAACCTCCAAAATAAATAATTCATTATATTAGGATATCCTTTAGAGCCTATATTCTATGCTTGTACTAACTATCATTCTATGGATGATAGGTTATACTCAACAAAACCTATAAACCAATATCCTTTTTCAACCCAATCAAAAAATGATAGTATAAAGTAATAATTTTTTTTGGAAACAATATTAAGAGTAATACCATGAAGTTGTATAGACACCTAAACATACATCCTTCTAAGGTTATCCAATCAAAAAGTCTACAGGATAGGTTAAAAGTGAGGGACCTTTGTTAGCTTCTCAGCGATCACCCATACTATAGCACTTCCTCAAGGGTATATCGATAATACAATAACAAAATACTATTTGAAATCATCCATTTTACACTCTAAAATGGTAAATTCATGAAAGAGATCTACCAGTCACTCATTTTCAACCTTCACCAACTAACACTTGGAACACTAAGTACCAAAACCAGATTTATGTCTTTTCATTCCCATCCACCAATACAGGAATTGTAACATCCCAAGTAAGTAATTAATAATAGATATTTTTATCTACGTCTACTAATGAATTAGATAGTGTTTTAGAGGCTTAAAATGAGAATAAATCCAATCTTAAGCATGAAATACACTAATATTTCTAAAAGATTGTTTTACTGCCTTTTGATGGGAAACCATTTTTAAATCAAAACTTTGACAATTTTATAAGCTCTATTTGACAAAATAAACTTATTATTTATGATTGGGACATTTAAATTTACATTGTATAATTTTTTGGTATTTTTCTGACAATGTTCATTTTTTAATGAATAGTGAAAAATACTGCATTTTACATCAAAACTGCTTTTTATCTAATTTAATTATATGGTTAGATTATATTTTGAATTGGTTTTAAAGTGAAATTATAATATATTTTTACCATTTAATCCAATAGTGGTCGTTGGAATTAATTTCACCTTGAAATTGGACTTAAACTAGTGTCAATCTTTTGATAGTTATTATTTCATAAAAACACGCTATTTGCTCTGACAGCGGGAATTAATTATTAAATTAATTAATGTAACTAATATGTTTTGAATATTGTAAAATTGACAACATTTTTTAATTCAGAATATCAAATATATCTTAGGGTGATGTTTTGGTATCTTTTTGGAAAACATCAATTTTTGATGAATAGTGAAACCACTAAGTGGTACTTATAAAAACTGATTTTTTGTTTAAATGAAATTTTACCACCTCTGTGTTTTGAATTTCAAAAATCCGGCATACATGGTTTTCATTAAGAAGTAAAATGTGGTTCAATGGGATTAAAATAATTTTTTGGTGAATAGTAACTTTTAAGTTTTTAATCGCGATTAGAGGTAATTAGTGTAATTTAAGGTATGAATAATGTCTTAATAATATGAAACGACCTAGACACATGTCCTAACCTTATTGGATTTGTCATGTCCGACCAAGACAATCCATGGGTCAACTTGGGGACCCCATGGACCCACTTTGGTAGGAAAATGACATTAATATCTTTTTATTTAATGTTAAAGTAAAAATGACACAAACATGAGTTGTTTTACTAAAACAATTTTTACATGGGGTTATTCAAGTAAGATTTTTGACTATAAATATTAATTAGAAATCTAAAAATATTTCCTACATCATAGTATTTTTTTATAATTTTTATACATTAAATAAATTAAATTATTTATGACATCATGATGATGCAGCGATGAACTCATTATTTAACGATTTAAAAAAATGAAAAGATAATGTAAAATCTAAGACCTAAACATGTCAAAAACCTATTGGATGCATGTATTTCGAACCCTTATCAACTTAGCCTCTAATTATATCAATGTGGGGCCTTTTAAATCCGAAACTCATTTTATAATAAAGTATCTTTTCTTAACATTCCAAGAGTGCCCCTCCTCTCCTCTTATAAAAGGCCCCCACCTCTACCACATTACCCACACATCCAAAGCCTTTGTCTGGGCCAAACCCTACCCATTTTGTCTCTCCACATCCCTCTCTAACTCTTAGAAGCCTCACTTTGGGAATAAGTCTTCCCAAGGAAGCCTTTGAGCTCAAATCAAAAAGAGTTACCCGATTTAAAGGTAGTGTCTTCTATTGTGTTCTTATGTTTTATTTTGCTTCTCCAACCCCCTAAAATCTTTTTATTCATATCTTTTGTAACAAAACTAGTATCTTCCATATACTAGGATGTTTTTATAATAATTATTAGAGCTATAATTGCACACACCTACATCTAATGGTTAAAGAACATACTGTTTCCGTGGATGGAGAATTTCTGCCTCAAGAAACGATGATTGTTCAATATTCTTTTAACACCTTCAAAGGTGGCCATTAAGATGAAACTGTATTTATATATGATATATAATATGTTTATGTTTTACTTAAGCTTCTGTATTTTTCATTTATGGCATACCTTTATGGTTTCAATTATGGGTAAACACGATATCTTCATTTTAGGAAGTGCGGACTACCGCCCCCTCAAAGTGATTTGATTCGTTAATGCCATATGTGGGATGTATAAAGGATTTAAATAATGATATTATGTATGATATTATACTGTAATTATAATATAACTTTATATCATTATGATTCCATTCCAAAAAATATGAAATAGAAATGAAAGTAGCGTTCATGCGTACATACAGCTTACCGTCTCCATGAACGGTGCATTTCATTTCTTACCTCTAAACGTTATGCAATTTTATAAATGGATGTATATACTGGATATATATGATATATATGATATATAAATCATGATTATAACTCTGGATATAATGGATACATGAACAACTTGTAATTATAAAGAGCATATTTTTGACTCAAGTACCAATGATCGTTAAAACGACCGTTATTAACTTAAATACTTACATAATGTTTATAACATGATAATAAGTGATGTAAAAGTAATAATGAACTTGAAAAAGGTTCTTAAGAAAGTATAAATTTACTCAATTTTATTATTCAGGACGTTAAATAACGATCGAGTCAAGTCGGACCCGAGGTATGGGACTTCGTCTCAATCTCATTTCATTGAGGAATATTTTGTTTTATACACAACTTGATTTTATACGGTGTATAAAACCCTTTTACTTTTACGTTTATCCAAAAGAAATATTTTTTATATGAAGCGTTTTACTAAACAATAAAAGGGAATGTTTTTGTCGTACGTATGCGGCGACAACGACTTCTCTGCCGCCGTGACCATTATTTGAGTTTCGGATTCCTCTACAAGCTATACCTTTTTTAAAGAAAAATAAATACCATGTTTTACTTTTCTTTTATTTTGGTATTGAAAATGGTTTTCATAATGTTTTATTATATCAATGTGTTGTATTGATATCTTGTGATTGAAATGTGGAAATGTTATGTTTCCATTATGCATGTTTTATGTGATACGATTATGTTACGGTTCATGGGCATTGTTAAGAAGACGGGTGGTTCTGAGATAAACTAAGGGCGGGTGAGCTCGATATAGCTTTCCAATGCATTGGGTAACTCAAAGGGGTTAAACATTGAGGTTTCTTCGAAGATATTTAGGGAATATACTATGATTGGTATTCCAAAAGTAACCAAGAGGGTTACCCCCTACGTAAGAATGTTATGAATGCCTCAAGTTACCTTTATGTCTTATGATTTCTATGATTTATTCATGATTTGATGAGGTATGTTATGGTTCTTATGTTTTATGGGTAAAGTATGATTTCCTTCTTATGTATATATGTACTCATGTTTCCTTTCCATATTTTTATATCCCTTACTAAACTTTTTTTGCTCATCCCAAGTATTTGAAATGTTTTTCACAGGTCAAGGGAAAGATACATGATATGATGATAGTGTCAAGGAAGTCTCAAGAAAATAATCCATGTTTTATTTTAAATATGTTTCTGTTGATGGAAAAAATGAATACTATCTTTTATGTAACCACTTTGTTTAAATGTGGAATGTAATGCATGTTTTATGATCTAATTCTCAAAAACTCTAAAACTGAAAAGATCCTCAAGGTGTATTCTTGAAATATCTCAATATTATGTAATGTTTAAGGCTGGGGCCTTATAGTTGGTATCAGAGGTCATTTTAGATAACTTTAGGAGTTATAATTCTATTAAATGATTATCCAAAAATATTTTTTTATGGTCAAATTGAAATGATATAGCATTAGATGATTACCATGTTGCTTCATCTACGACATGTTTGTTCCGAATGGTTTTCCGCAGAGGAAACTGGGAATCAGTGCTAGGAAGGCATATAGAAGGAAATAACCTTCCGAATCAGCATCATGAGATGGTCGGAATTGGAAATGAATAATTTGTTGCAGTAATGGCGTAGTTGACTCAAGCGATAAGTGGTGGTGGTATCCATGCACGAGATCAGCCCGATCAACCGTAGAGGAACATGTTAGTGGTGGAACATTTCATGAGGCAACATCCCCCATCATTTAGAGGATCATCTGACCATTTTCTAGCTGAAGGGTGGATTAAAGCAAGGAGAATATTTTTGATGTCATGGGGTGTTCAGACAATCAAAAGGTTATTCTTGCTATTTTCCGTTTGGAGGGTGAAGCAGATCAGTGGTGGTCGATGGTTAAAAATATCAGGGACACTGATGAGATTGATTCACTCGACTAGGATGAATTCAAAGGTATTTTTCTTGATAAGTATTTTCCTAAGGCTGTTCAACTTAGGATGGAAACAAATTCTTGGAATTGAGGCAAGAGGAAGACTCAGTGGCTGCCTATGAAGAGAGGATCACTCGATTGGCAAGGTATGCTCCAAATTTTATCTGAGACCTTGATAATAAAATCAATCGTTTTTACTCAGGATTAAAGCCAAAATATCGAAGTTCATTGGCTTCTCGTGAGTTTAAAAGTTATGAAAAGCTTGTTCGATGTGCTGAGAATGTGGAAATGGAGTTTCCCGATGATCAAGTGTTCTATAACAACCAGCAGAAGAAGAGAACAGGGTGGCAGGAGAAAGGAAAGAATCCTTCAAAATGGTCTGACGGTAAGAAAACTAAGTTTCCAGTTTGTGATTAATGTGGAAAAAGGCATGCTGGGGAATGTCTTCTGAATTCTGGAAAGTGCTACTGATGTGGTAAGATGGGACATAAGGCTCGTGATTGCACTGAAAAAGATCAAGGTGATGGTAAGTCCAAATTTGATTTACAGTTAGTGAAATGTTTTAAGTGCAATGAGATGGGTCACTATGCAAACGAGTGTCCGACAAAGATCTTGAGTGATGTGAAGCAGTTAGACTACAAGTAGAAAGGGGTGGTGAAATCCTTTGGAACTACTTCAGCAGACTTTGGGCCATCAAATGAAGTTGTATCAGGTACTTTGCTTTTTCAGATTATGCCAGTGTGTTGTTTGATTCGGGGTCCACATATTCATTCATCTTTGAAACCTTTTCTAGTAAAATGGGAATACCATCTCAAGAAATGACTCTTGAACTTGTGGTCAAAACACCTAGGGGAAATATTGAGGCAAAAAGAATTTATAAGAATCTTCTTATCCTTATCCGTGGAAAAAACCTACTTACAAACCTTATTGTTTTACCTCTAGTAGAGTTTGATGTTATCCTGGGTAAGGATTGGCTCTCTATTTACCATTCTAAGATTTAATGTAGAGATAAAGAAGTTTCTTTTCAGAAAGACTTTCAGTTTGTGTACAAGAATGAACCCTTACTGTTGATAACATATCAAGAGGCCGAGAAACATGTAAAAGATGGAAATGAATGTTACCTTGCACACATTGTTAAAAACAAGGGAACTGTTCAGATTAATGATGTGCTAGTGGTAAATGAGTATCCTGATGTTTTTCCTAATGAGTTTCCTAGAATAATATCAGATCGAGAAGTTGAGTTTACTATTGACTTAGTTCCTGATGCTAAGCCAATTTCAAAACCCCCTTATCGAATGGATCAAATTGAACTTTTAGAGTTGAAGGAGCAATTGTAAGATTTATTAGATAAAGGTTTCATTCAACCAAGAAAATCACCATGGGGTGCCCCCATTTTATTTGTTAAAAAGAAAGATGGTTTAATGAGAATTTTCACTGATTATAGAGCCTTGAATAACATCACTGTTAAGAAAAAATATTCTTTGCCTCATATCGATGATTTGTTTGATCAGCTCCAGGGAGCTTAATATTTTTCAAAGATTGACCTAAGATCGGGGTACCATCAGTTGAAGGTAAAGGAAGCAGATATTCTGAAGACCGTGTTACTTACAAGATATGGCCATTATGAATTTGTAGTAATGCCTTTTAGGCTAACAAATGCACCTATTGTATTCATGGACTTAATGAATAGAATTTTCCATGAGTTCTTGGATAAGTTTGTGGTTGTTTTCATTGATGATATTTTGGTGTTTTCTAAAAGTAAATAAGAGCATGAAAGATATTTAAGGGTTATTTTGAAAACCTTAAAAGAAAATAAATTGTATGGGAAATTCTGAATGTGTGAGTTTTGGTTGTAACAAATTTCTTTCCTTGGTCATATTGTTTCTAAAGATGGGATAACTGTTGATCCTGCAAAAACAAAGGTTGTTGAAGAATGGCAAAGACCCAAAAATGTAACTAAGATTCGTAGTTTCCTTGGTTTAGTAGGCTATTACCAAAGGTTTGTTAGAAATTTTTCATGGTTATGTAGTCCAATGACTAAGCTAACTCGGAAGGGTGTTAAGTTTATCTGGAAAAAAGAATGTGATGATTGTTTTCAGGAGTTGGAAAGAAGATTAGTGAATGCTCCAGTTTTGGAACTACCTTCCAGGAATGGTGAGTTTGTTATCTACAGCGATACTTCATTGAAAGGACATGGTTGTGTCCTAATGCAGAATGATCAGGTAATTGATTATGCTTCACGTTAGTTGAAAACTCATGAGGTAAATTATCCTACACATGATTTGGAATTAGCTCCTGTAATTTTCGCTTTAAAAATATGGAGTCATCATTTGTATGGAGTAAAGTGTGAAATATATACCGATCACAAAAGTTTAAAGTATAAATTCACTCAGAAAGAATTGAACATGAGACAGAGGAGATGGCTATAATTAATCAAGGATTATGATTGTATAATTCATTACTATCTGGGAAAATCAAATAAACTGGCCGATTCTTTAAGTCAAAAAAGTAATGCTTCATTAAAAATGTTGTGATTGGAATGTGATCCTTTGGTTAAGGATTTGATGAACTTTAGCATACAATTTTTTGGTGCAAGATGTTATTCTGTTTCATTTCAGGTATCAGTGAAATCTTCTCTATCAGACAGAATCAAGCAAGCACAAAATCCAGACAGTGAGTTGCAGAAAAAGGTAGAGCTGGTTTAGAAGGATAAGTTTCCTGAATTCAACATTGATAATGATTGTGTTTTGAGATTTGGGAAGAGATTGTGTGTGCCTTGTGATTCACAGTTGAAGAGAGAGTTGTTATGTGAAGCTCATAGTTCTCCTTTTTCCGTTCATCCTGGAAGTACTAAGATGTATAGAGATCCGCGGGAGTATTACTAGTGGGATGGAATGAATAGAGATATTTTTGATTTTACTGTGAAGTCTTTGACTTGTGAACAAGTTAAAGCAGAGCGGCAGTTACCGAAAGGGATGATTCAGCCTTTACCAGTACCAGAGTGGAAATGCTAAAATATATCTATGGACTTCATTATGGGATTTCCAAAGACACCTCGAGGTAATAATGCAATCTGGGTTATTGTTGATCACTTGACTAAATCTGCTCATTTCCTTGCTATACGATATACTTTTTCCCTAGATCAACTTTCCTGTTTGTATATTAAAGAGATAGTCAGGTTACAAGGAGTTCCTCTCTCCATTGTATCTAACCGTGATCCCAGGTTCACTTCTAACTTTTGGAAAGGCCTTCAGAAGTTGTTGGGTACTGAATTAAATTTTAGTATAACTTTTCATCCTCAATCAGATGGGAAGTCAGAATGAACAATTCAGACTTTGGAAGATATGCTACGTTCTTGTTCGATGGATTATCAGGGAAGTTGGGACCAACATCATTCTTTGGTTGAGTTTTCTTATAATAACATTTTTCATTCTAGTATACAGATGGCACCATCTGAGGCGTTATATGGGAAGCGGTGTCGAACTCCAGCTTTCTGGGATGAAGTGGGTGAAAGGAAGCTGATGGGACCAGAATTGGTAGAAGAGTTGGTAGAAAAAGTTCAGCTGATACAGAAACAAATGAGAACAGCTCAGAGCAGGAATAAGTGTTATGCGGATAACCGAAAGAAGGATCTATCTTTTGAGGTAGGTGATCATGTTTTTTTTCAAAGTCTCACTATGGAAAAGTGTGATGCAATTTGGTAAGAAAGGAAAGATGAGTCCAAGATTCATTAGACCATATGAAATTCTTGAGAGAGTTGGATCAGTTGCATACCTAGTGGCTTTACCTCCGATTTTATCTCAGGTACACAATGTTTTTCATGTTTCAATGTTGAGAAAGTATATACCAGATCCATATCATGTTTTGAGTCCAGAGGTAGTTCAGTTGGAAGAGAATCTATCTTATAAGGAACAACCAGTTCAGATTCTTGATCACAGGGAGAAAGTGTTGCGAAATAAGGTAATTCACCAGGTATAGTTTTTGTGAAAAAACCACATGATTGAAGAGGCAACATGGGAATCTGAAAATGCAATGGGGGCTAAATAACCCCACTTATTCGATAAGTAAATAAATTGCGGGGATGAAATTTTCTAAAGGGGGGAAGGATGTAACATCCCAAGTAAGTAATGAATCATAGATTTTTTATCTATGTCTACTAATGAATTAGATAGTGTTTTAGAGGCTTAAAATGAGAATAAATCTAATCTTAAGCATGGAATACACTAATATTTTCAAAAGATTGTTTTACTCCCTTTTGATGGAAAACCATTTTTAAATCAAACTTTTGACTATTTTATAATCTCTATTTGACATAATACAGTTATTATTTATGATTGGGACATTGAAATTTACATTGGATAATTTTTTGGTATTTTTCTGACAATGTTCATTTTTTAATGAATAGTGAAAAATACTGCATTTTACATCAAAACTGCTTTTTCATCTAATTTAATTATATGGTTAGATTATATTTTGAATTTTTCTTAAAGTAAAATTAGAATATATTTTTACCATTTAATTCAATAGTTGTCGTTGGAATTAATTTCACCTTGAAATTGGACTTAAACTAGTGTCAATCTTTTGATACTTATTATTTCATAAAAACACGCTATTTGCTCTGACAGTGAGAATTTATTATTAGAGTAATTAATGTAACTAATATGTTTTGAATTTGGTAAAATAGGCATCATTTTTGAATTCGGAATATCAAATATATCTTAGGGTGAAGTTTTGGTATTTTTCTGGACAACTTCAATTTTTGATGAATAGTGAAACCACTAAGTGGTACTTATAAAAAACTGATTTTTCGTTTAAATGAAATTTTACCACCTCTGTGTTTTGAATTTCAATAATCTGACATACATGGTTTTAATTAAGAAGTAAACTGTGGTTCAATGAGATTAAAATAATTTTTTGCTGAATAGTAACTTTTAAGTTTTTAATCGCGATTAGAGGTAATTAGTGTAATTTAAGGTATGAATAATATCTTAATAATATGAAATGACCTAGACACATGTCCTACCATTATTGGATGTGTCATGGCCGACCATGAAAATCCATGGGTCAACTTGAGGACCCCATGGAGCCCCTTTGGTAGGAAAATGACATTAATATCTTTTAATTTAATGTTAAAGTAAAAATGACACAAGCATGAGTTGTTTTACTAAAACAATTTTTACATGGGGTTATACAAGTCAGAATTTTGACTATAAATAGTCATTGGAAATATAAAAAGATTTCCTACATCATATTATTTTTTTTATAATTTTTAGACATTAAATAAATTAAATTATTTATGACACCATGATGATGCAGCGATGGCCTCATTATTTAACGATTTAAATAAAATGAAAATATAATGTAACATATAAGACCTAAAAATGTCAAAAACCTATTGGATGGTTTTATTTAGAACCCGTATCATCTTATACTTGAATTATATCAATGTGGGACCTTTAAAATCAGAAACTCATTTTATAATAAAGTATCTTTTCTTAACTTTCCAAGAGTGCCCCTCCTCTCCTCTTATAAAAGGCCCCCAACTCTACCACCTTACCCACACTTCCAAAGCCTTTGTCTCGGCCAAACCCTGCCCATTTTGTCTCTTCACATACCTATCTAACTCTTAGAAGCCTCACTTTGGGCAGAAGTCTTCCCAAGGAAGCCTTTGAGCTCAAATCAAAATGAGTTGCCCGATTTAAAGGTAGTGTCTTCTGTTGTGTTCTTATGTTTTATTTTGCTTCTCCAACCCCCTATACTCTTTTTATTCATTTCCTTTGTAAAAACACCAGTATCTTACATATACTAGGATGTTTTTATAAGATGTATTCGAGCTACACTTACACACACCTACATCTAATTGTTAAAGAACATACTGTTTCTGTGGATGGCGAATTTCTGCCTCACGAAACGATGATTGTTCAATATTCTTTTAACACCTTCAAAGGTGGACATTAAGATGACACTATATATATATATATATATTATATATTATATGTTTATGTTTTACATAAGCTTCTGTATTTTTCATTTATGTCATACCATTATTGTTTCCATTATGGGTAAATGCGATATCTTCATTTTAGGAAGTGTGGACAACCGCCCCCTCAAAGTGATTTGATTCGTTAATGCCATATATGGGGAGTATAAAGTATTTAATTAATGATATTATGTATGATATTATACTGTAATTATAATATACCTTTATATCATTATGATTTTATTCCATAAAATATTAAATAGAAATGAAAGTAGCGTTCATGCGTACGTACGGCTTACCGTCTCCATGAACGGTGCATTTCATTTCTTACCTCTAAACGTTATGTAATATTATAAATGCATGTATATACTGGATAAATATTATATATATGATATATACATCATGAGTATAACTCTGGATATAATGGATACATGAACAACTTGTAATTATAAAGAGCATATTTTTGCCTCAAGTACCAATGATCGTTAAAACGACCGTTATTAAATTAAATGATTACATAATGTTTATAACATGGAAATAAGTGATATAAAAGTAATAATGAACTTGAAAAAGGTTCTTAAGCAAGTAGAAATTAACTTAATTTTATTATTCAGGATGTTAAAGAATGATCGAGTCAAGTCGGACCCGAGGTATGGGACTTCGTCTCAATCTTCTTTCATTGATGCATATTTTGTTTTATACACAACCTACTTTTATACGGTGTATAAAATCCTTTGACTTTTATATTTATCCAAAAGGAATCTTTTTTATACGAAGCATTTTACTAAACGACAAAAGGGATTGTTTTTGTCGTACGTATGCGGTGACAATGACTTCTCCGCCACCGTGACCATTATTTGAGTTTCGGCTTCCTCTACAAGCCATACCTTTTTTTAAAAGAAAAATAAATACCATGTTTTACTTTTCTTTTATTTTTGTATTGAAAATGGTTTTCAAAATGTTTTATTATATCAATGTGTTGTATTGATATCTTGTTATTGAAATGTGGAAATGTTATGTTTCCTTTATGCATGTTTTATGTGATACGATTATGTTATGGTTCTTGGGCATCTTTAAGAAGATGGGTGGTTCTGAGATAAACTAAGGGCGGGTGAGCCCGATATAGCTCTCCAATGCATTGGGTAACGTGAAGGGGTTAAACGTTGAGGTTTCTACAAATAGATTTAGGGAATATACTATGATGGGTATTCCAAACGTAACCAAGAGGGTTGATCTCTACGTAAGAATTTTATGAATGCCTCAAGTTACCTTTATGTCTTATGATTTCTATGATTTATTCATGATTTGATGAGGTATGTTAAAGTGCTTATGTTTTATGGGTAAAGTATGATTTCATTATTATGTATATATGAACTCATGTTTGCTTTCCATATTTTTATATCCCTTACTGAGCTTTTTATGCTCATCCCAAGTTTTTGAAATGTTTTTCACAGGTCAAGGGAAAGGTACATGATATGATGATAGTGTCAAGGAAGTGTCAAGAAAGAATCCATGTTTTATTTTAAATATGTTTCCGTTGATGGGATAAATGAATACTATATTTTATGTAACAACTTTGTTTAAATGTGGAATGTAATGTATGTTTTATGATATAATTCTCTAAAACTCTACACCTGAAAAGATCCTCAAGGTTTATTCTTGAAATATCTCAAGATTAAGTAATGTTTAAGGCTGGGGACTTATAAGCATTGTATTTCACAATACATTTTTTGTAATCCTATGGTATATCAGACTGCTATAAGTATGATATTCTCTCATAAATTCTACTATCACATCTCTAAGAACCTAAATACACCAATGAAAATGAAATATTTCATCCCCATCAATGATCCATCCCAACAGTGGGTCCTCTCATAGAACACTATCCAATAAGGCTAATCTATCAGGGTTTGAAAGTTATATCATCTTCACTGTAGCCAAAATAATGAGACCTCTACTGAAGATGTTAGGATTGGTTATCTCTGATTATCCTGAACCTCTATATGCATCTCATAATATAACTCCATTAGCTACCACTCACTGCTGGACTCCCAAAAAACTTGTATCAATGAATTTTAGATCAAATAATCATCCACATTATTTCCCTTAATATGTTTTTAAGAACCATTAAAATTGAAGGAATAAAGGTATTCAACCCACCATCACACTTTGGGACTTAATCCACACCACTTGAATATTTATTTTAGGATATTGGAGTCACTAAAAACCAAAAAAAATTCTTCAAGGAAGTAACACCTCCAACAATGCAAGGTGTGAACTATAGCTGCTAACTCAAGATAATGTGTTGCGTAATTCCACTAATGAGACCAAAACTAATGAGACTCGAATTCCATGACTTGATCTTCCCACATTATAATTATTCCCATCCAAATACCAAACATATCTTAATAAACTATATAGATTCATCAATGATTCTAATAAATTAAGAAGGGAAGAGAAGTTAACCTTCCATTCAACTCCTGAAAAGATTCTTCACAAGATTCAATCCATTAACACATAATACCTTTTTTACTCAATCCCTTAATAGGTGTAGCTAAGAATTTTTATTCCTAAGTAAAATTCGTATAATAGACATACAAACCTAAGAATTTTTTTCCAAAAAATATATTTGGATCCTCCCATGAAACCACATATCTCACCTTCTCTAGGTCAATATATATTCTTCACTTTCAGATAATGGGTCCAATGAAGTGAACCTGATCTATCCAAAAGTATAATTTAGCATCATTGGAATTTAGCTAGTTCTCTACCAGTGTGCTCCCAATGATATCAATATTTTGGTATTGTTCGTGTCGAGTATGTGTGTACACCAAGATTTCTTCTATGAAGCCTACCAAAAATGAATCTAGATACTGGTGGAAAACATAATTCGTCAAATCCAGGAATATTATTATAATATCTGTCAAATCTATTTGCATAACTAGATACTAATAACTTCCATACCTTTATCTAAGTGTTGTATAGGGTATGTACAATAGAATATCTCGTACCTCATGATATCTGGACCTCAAATAAATCTTTAAGAAAACCCTTTCTCCTCCGAGCTAGTTGAAGGTGGATTCTATATGGTGTAGTAGATAAAGGTTTATAACCATAAGGAAATTAATTTTCTAGTAATCCATGAAAATATTGAGTCTCTCATATTCCTTGATGGTTCAAAACATAGTCAAAAAACACATATAATTATTGGTTTGTGTAAACCCCTTGGATTCTAGATCCTCTAACAACTTCTTGAGTTATTGAAGCTCATAAGGTTTCATCCTTTACGGGGGATAAATATTGTTTCTACTCCTAGAATAAGCTCAATAGTAAACTCTAACTATCTATAAGGTGTTAGTACATAAAATTCATCTGGGAAGATGTCTTTGATTATCTTCTTGTCCAGAGGGAAGTGGATACATCTCATTCCACAATCATCTTAAAGGAGACTAGATATCTGGGTCACCGCTCTTCTCAACCCATAATGCTTAGGTCCAGCTTGACTAGCATGGACATTTCGTTCACCCATATACACACATGATTCACCATTGAGTGATGAGAAGGATGCCATACATTGATGATAGTCTACATGGGAATGATAGGGAATTATGTAGTCTATCTTAGGAATGATATTGAAGTACATAATCTCAAGGACAAAGTGGTTCCAAGGGAAGCGATAACTACCAATCTCGAGGGGGAACTCCCTAAAATAGAATACACTTTTTTATTTTTCTCACAATGGGGTATCAAAATTCATCACTACATGAAAATAACGAATCTCATGACCATTTCCATCCAAGAAATTCATAGACATAAAATAATTTGAATCGCCTTTATTAGAGATGGTAGATACTAATGTAGAGGTTGCCAAGATCATACCTTCTACTATAGATTTCATAACACCATTCTCCATAGCTATTTGCTATATTTGAAATATCTAGCATGTTCCATACCCATGAGCTATATCCTTACAACTGTGAGTGGGTCCACTTAGATGAAATTATATATCCTTTGTCTCTCTTCCTCGACCATTTCCACATCCTTGGCATGTATGACCTGTAGAAGTGAAGAATACAACTTGGTGTGGTGCTACCAATCCTACCCTAGATTTCAGATTTTTTTGGGGATCCACTTATAAATGAATAGATGTAAATTTCTCAAAAAATATCTAATGATGAACCATTATTAAACAGGCTCGGCACTCAACTGGGTCTCGATCACACTAATGCATTATATGACTCTATTTTCCACATTAATACCTTATAGTAGTACAACAATTGTGGATAATCTAGAATCAATCACTCTATCAAGAACCCTCTAAATTATGTTTCCTAGCAATGGATGAACAACTACCCTACCTAGGTGTTCAACCACCATTCCATGTAGCTTTGGAATCCCACAAATTTCTCTCGTTGATTAGTGTATGGTTCACAATCCCTATGATGGTATTGATATAGAATAAATTTACCTGATACCATATGGAATATATGATCTCATACTCAAAACAAACTTGCTATCAGAATCACATCACTAGATAAAGAAGGTGAAAACTGTTGGATCTTATTAAGGAATGATAAATAACCCAAAACTGAAAGGGATCCTTTCTACAAATGCATAAATTCCCTAGATCTTCCAACCCTCAGTATCTCTAAAATGACGTATTCATATATGGAATCCTAAAAATATATCCAAACCATATATTTATAATGGTATGATTGAGTAATAACACCCCCCTAGTACTTGGAAAAACCATGAAGCTTATAAGTAAGGATCTTGACCCTTCTTTCTAGAGGCATATCTTGATACCCAAATATAGATAGCATGGCCTCTAACAATGTTTCAGTATCTTGGGGACACTATCCCAAAAAAATTAGGTGGATACTACTATTGGAATTCTCATGTCACCTCTGCTACATTAGGGGCGGGGCAAGAGGCTCCCTTCATGGATTGATGAAGTTATAGAAACCCCTATTGAAAGTGGCATTTGGTGCATAAGTCAAGGGAAAAAATTGGTTCTTCAAGTGTAACTACCATCCCATCGACATATAAGTATGGTCATAACTATCTTCATATTTATCGAACTGAGGTATTCGTGGATTCAAAGATCTTGAATTACCATGTACACACCTGAGAACACAATATGAATAAAAAAGAAGACTTCATGTATAATGATAGGAAAAATGTTTCACAAACTATAGAATGTTAACAATAATCCCCAATATCTAAGGATAGGTTATCAATCAAATTCCATGTTTTAATCAATCAGGTTATGACAAATGAATTTTCAGTTACATTTTATAGTGGAAACCACACTTTCATTATTTAATTTGAATCCCAATTTAACAGTAACAAATTATATTTATATTTCTAACTCATGATTTTATAATTGAATCTATATGTATATATATATATATATTGTGGTCTAGTTAGATGTGTGTTTTTTTTCAAAGATATAAATTCATTTTCTTCATAAGTTGAAAATGGTACTACGTGTAACTATAACTTGAATTTTATGATGGATAAACTAGACTGATAACTATTCACAAAATATATAGGCACACACACTATTTAAATTATATTTAGAATCCATTTAATTACAAATAACTAGCATTTAATCTAATGTGAAAAATATTTCACGGGTCAAGAAAACATTAGTTGGATAATTTTGGTGACACCATCAAACTATATGGGAAAACTCATTTTATGTTATTGCATACACTTTAACTAATCAAATTATTTTATCCATGTAAGTAACATTAGATAGATAAGAAAATATAATAGTAATGGAACTCCACATGTTACATATAATCCATATAATAAATTAAATACGGTATATAATATGCATGGAAGGAGAATCCTCGGTTACTTATAATGAATCATGCCTCACTAACTCCTTATCATACTGGTCCATGTGTAAAAATAATATTCACCATAATAATAAAATCATAAATTCATATGTTTCACCCAATGGTTAAATCACTAAAATCATAATAATAAGAATATAGATCATCAAATCTCATCACATACGATTTGTATTTTTTACCATATGTTGGTTAGATACTCCCAAATGTAGGTTTATTACCAAATTACAAGTTGTTATAATCTATTTTCTGTCATCCCAAATAGTAATGAAAATAAAAGGGCTCTAATAATAATTTTAGAAATCTCAGACCCGGTTCACTCCTATGTAACAAAACCTAGTTGGCTAGATGACCTCAAGTGCATCACCCCATATTCCAAAACCATCCAACTAGAAGTGACGGCCTTTTGTGTGTCTATGGTTAGACAGTAACCTATGGTCAAATTAGAGTGAAGTGGAATATTAATAAATGGATAAACCATGGAAATGGATAAGAATTAACTACCTAAATAATGGAAGATCTAAACATCCAAATAAAAAAGTACTAAACAATAATAATTAGCATTGTATACAAAATGATTTCAATGTCATGATGCTATAAAAAAGTAGTTTTCATACATATACATTACATTTTGTTGAAAAAAAATATGAAAAAATAACTATAAAAAATATCATGATCCTATACTAAATCATGTGCACTAAACTCCAACACTATATAAAAATCAAGCATCCATGATCAAGTGTTGTCCCTTCTCCCTCCCTGCATCCATGATATCTATTCAGGTACCAAACGGTGGCCCAAATATAGTGTGTTATATAATAATTAGGAAACCTCCAATAGTTTATATTAAAATTTTTTTTTTCAAATAAATGTAATTTTGTGTATGTATAACAATAATAAGTTGAAACAAATGTTTCAAATAATATACATTTCATGATTGACACCTCATGGGAAGCTCGACTAACCATACCAACATTAGCCTCAGATATAAATGTCTGTATAGGGGATCGATAAATTGGATTTGGACAAAAAACATATTCGAGGAGTCCAAGTATATGAAATAGTGATGTGGTGCCGAAGGAATAACCACGGTGTCAAATCAGTAATAATAGGATTGTAGAAACCAAACTGAAACCAAGGAATCCATGACCTTGGAAGTTCAAGCCATCTCATAGTTATAAACTATGTATCCTAACTAGATGGTTATAATTTTAATACAATGGGTAAACTCTTGTAATTCTATTGGGGATTTTCTATTTGAGTATATGAAACACATCCATAGTAAATCTTGAGATAATCATGACTGGAACATAAGGGGACAATCCAAGTCGTCATGTGTCTAAGGAAATCAAAATAAATTCAGGATGTGTATCCAAGGAATTATAATTTAAATATATGGAGTGAATGAATAGTTGGTACTACACTAAATAATTCATGTAATATTAAGACAAATACAGAATTATATGGTATTTATCTCCCTTTGAAACTGGCATGTTGAATTAGGATGACCTCCTCATAATTCCCAAGGAATTCCCTTGGTAATACATATCTAACTAAATTTTGATAACTCTTTTATTAGTAAAAATATCAATAGGAAAAATAGGAACCTTAAATTTAAAAAATATCCATTTTAAATGTAAAAAAACATGCCAGTTTATTTACATTATTTAATTCAAGATATATCATATTCATTTAACTATGGAAATGGATTATTTCAGGCGTCATACCATTTAACATATCATTTCAAATTAATAAGATCTATGTGAAACATACCTTTTTATTATGATGTATCATTTCATATATTTCAATTAATTAAATTTTTGGGGAATCAAAAAAAAAACAGTAATGAGTTTTTTGCAAATAAAATCACAATGTTCATATATAAATTTATATGGAACATCATAAGGGTAACTCATCTTGTAACCATTATTCTCCAATGAAATAAGAAATATCTATTGGGGTACTTATGTCCCATTTTATAAAATTAATCTAGGTAGATTGATTTTAGGTTGACCATCAAGTAATTTTGGTTTGTGGAATAATAACTACAAACATAAATTAAAAACATATGGTGAAGTTATAGACCACCTACCATGTATTTATTGATGAACCCCATGCATTATCAATTTTTAAATTGGGCTAGAATAGATGAAAATAGTGAAATAGAAAAAATACTTAAAAATAAAGCATATTATCTTACATAGATATAATTCTATAGAGGGAATGATGAACTGAGAAACGAAGACAATGGATTGTAGCACTTATCATTAGTTAAACAATGTGATAGATGGTGGTCCAATTAGGGTTTGTTTGATGGATAGTCTTCAATTCCAAGGATGAAGAATAAAGAAGAGATAAAATGTAGGGAGGAGATGTTTGTGGACAAGAAACAAAAGTATATTAAATTTATATTTAATTAATGGGAAAGATTAATTTTACCCATTTTAAATAGGGCATGCAGTTTGGAAGAATATTTTGATCAAGCCATGGGCCAACTATGCGGGATTACTACCTAAGTGGCACTACTCATGCATGTTAGGTGCACATTTTTACAAGCCATGCATAGCCCATACGGGTCTCTTATTCATTACCTATGTTGTTTTTTTCATAATAATGAACCATTATTTATTTTAATTTTACTTTATACCATTTATTGATAGTTATTAATTAGATATATGTTAATTAGTTATAGTTAAAATTAACATTTTCATCTTAACCGTGATGTTTCCCTTACATGTTATGCTCTGACAGCTTCAGTATTTGAAACTTTCTCATGGTTTTATCATCTCTATTAGGTTCATTCTATGTTAATTAATTTGTTCTATATAGTTGTGTTCTCCTATATAAACTTTACGGGACTTATATTTACCACTCACATAGAGCACTTAACAATTATTTTTTCAGTGATTATGGAATTTACTAAAGTATTGAATTTTTTAGTAAATATGAATTTAAATATTACCACTCAAAAATAATAAAAACCTATTAAATTTATCATTTTAAAATCTTATTACCTATATTTGTGTTTTCTTAATTATTAATGATATAGAAATTATAAAATCATTTATGTATGAGGTAAAACTGAATAAAATAGGAAAATGTTATAACAATTGAATTGGTAATGATATGTTATTGTATAGTGATAATACACTTTTAAATAAGCCTAATGATTTTATATTCATTTTACTAAACACATAAATTAGATTCAGTAATATTTAGTGGAAGATGTTAAATGACAGATAATGGTAATAAGTTACTACTTACAAAGTTTCACATTATGATCCTCATATGTGGTAAAATTTTATGATAATGTTTTATTGTTAATATTATAAATATAAATAAAAAATTATATTTATCGAACAATAATCTTGATATAAATATTATAATTGAATTTCACATAACACAAGAGACGTTTTCACTTTCCAATGCATGGAATCAATTTATATAATGTTTTAAATATTAAATTAGTTCAATCTAAGTATAATATTAATAAATATTTCACTATTTTTTTTAGATTTAATATATTTGGATGAGGATGAAGAGGAAAACAACTTGAATAAAATTGGTAAAAATAATTACCTCTTCCTTGGGTATCCGCCTTTGGGCCAATCCTTAACCATTATTCTCTTTGTTGGTTTGAAGAAAACATTTAGGATGTGTAATAGAGTGTTGGGATATTTTTTGTTATATTTTGGTTTAGCTAGGGGGTTTGGTGTTCGGTGAAGTGTGGTGACATAGGAGACATTATATTGTAGAGAAAGTGGGAATTTCTATAACAATAATTTATTAATATGAAAATGGAAGTATTTTTTATGGAAATTGGATCAAAAGGGATAAAAATTTTAAAATTGAAAATTTGGAGGTTGAGGGAGCCTTGATATACCCATTTTAAGATAATATTTTTTTATATTCAATGAGAATAACCCTGGATTTAACAGTTATTATATATATTGTCTTTTACCATATTGACCAAATTTTTTGATCGTAACTTATTTTTATAAATAAAATTCAAATGGATGTTATTAAATAAATTTAACATGAGAATTACTAATTTAAAAACCATTTTAAAAGATCTAAATTTCATAAATAATAAAATTTAATTTTCATAAAAGTGATCTTAATGCAAAAAAAAATGTTTTTAATAAAAAAAATTCTTAAACATAAAAATGAATTTAATTTAAAATCTTGATTAGTGTTGATCGTCATGATATTTTTAAGCTTATGTTTTAAATAATGGATTTATGTGAATTTCAATGTAAACCATAACCAAATAGAACCTTTTAAAAGCTTAATTAAGTTAATAGGACACAACTAGTTTTTTTATTAGAATAAAATATAAGTTAGGTTCTAAAATCTCAAACATAGGTTTTTATTTGAAATATAATATTTTAAATTTACTTTTTTTAAGTAAATATTTGGTCGAGTAAAAGGATTCATTAATTTTTAAGCCATGTGTTTCTCATTATGATGCCATAAAATTTAACGTACTTGTAAAAACTTATTTTTACTATTCACTCAAAAATTATCTTTTTAAGAAAAATCCCAAAGAATTCACCCTATTATATTTTTTAATAATTGAATAGAAAAATTATTCTTATTTAATATAATTAAAATTCAAAATAATTGGAAATGAAATTTTTAATAAAAAATATAAAATGTTCTAAAAAAATCTTTTATATTAAATAGTTATTTAGAACATTATGTGATAACAACATTATTTCATCTCAATTTTTAGTGATTTGTAATTTATTTTTTACATATTTGAATGTTTTATTATAATAATATTTTTAAATAGTAAATTTAATTTAAGATTAAAACATTACATATTAAAATTTGTTCTTTATGAAACATCTATTTTTTAAATTTAATAGTTTTAATAATATTCTATTAAAATAAATTTTTTATTATCTAACAATTCATTTTTTCAAATTAATGGTAACATAATAATTAAATAATTATTTTAAAAAATAAAAAAAGTTACTTTTAATGGATTAAAATATTTTTTTAGTAAATTATTTTCTTATTTTTTTAATTTCTTGATGTTTTACACTTATTTTAGTTATTTTTATGATATTTCAAATATTATTCCCTTAATGTATCAATGTTTATCTTTAATTTTCAAATATTGCATGTTTTATTTAATTTAGTGTTGTGCATGAAAGAGGCTATTCAACGTAATATTTATTTATAAAGGAAAATGAAAATAAAATATTAGGGTGCTACATTCTACCCCTTAAATAAATTCCGTCATTTCAATTTTAATCTCTCACTGATGAAAATAAATGAGGGTATTCTCAATATAATCATGAATCATAATATAATAAATCGATGTTTTTTGAGACATACCATTCCAAGCACCATATTCCCTATCTCTTTTTTACCAAATAAATAAAATTAATTATTTATGTTAAAATTGAAAAGCATGTTAATATGAATAATAATTCAAAATATGTTTTATCATTTAACACCTTAATTTAAATATATTATATTTTTGTATAACATCAACACTATAAATTTATTTCCGTTAAATTCATATTTATTTATAAGTTTTCCTCTAAATATCAATAACCATATCTTCTAAAATTATTAATCCCAAATATATTAGGGACATTATTTCTACAATAAAAACCCCAAAATTAATGAAATATATACTTCCAAAAATAGACATAACCTTTATCACAAAAAAATTATTCCAATACCAATCAATATAAACAATAATTATATATACTCTCAAAAAGAAATAAATATTTTCTAAAAATAACCTAATTTTTTCTGTCATTGAATCACTTTTCAACCTCTATGTTTATCCACATTGTTCAAGTTAAATTCTAAAAATCAATTAACTATTTATCCCAATTAAGCATAATTACCTCGATATCCAATCACATTCTAGCACAAATGAGTTATCTATACCTAAATCCAGTATTATTTAAAAAACCCAATATACATCTCCAAAAATATTATTAATCAGATTAGAATCCAAAAATATATGACCTACAAAGTGGTATCTATGCCTTTAAACTTATTATCAACATTATGATTATTACCTCATAATCTTATCCATAACCCTTAAATATCTTGAATGAATAACATATTAACCACTAATGTTTTCTAAACATATAATATGAAACCATCTCAGATGACCCAAAACCACGCTGCAAGATTGGGCTCTAAACACATATTCTTTGTACACTGACATCAAAACCAATTTATGTGGCCTAAAAATAACCATCTATAATCATAATACTAGTTAAAAATACTGATTTAATTATATATCAAAGGACTATTAGGTATATAGTTTTTTATTATTATGAAAACCCCATTAAAAAATCGTAACTTTTTCATCAAATGGACATGTTTCCAAATATAATATAAATTTCATATTTCACAATAATTCATGCATATCTCATAAAAAATTCCCTACAAAATATACCCTTCAAGAAATATCTCATGTAATAATTATGTTTATAACATTGTGTAATGCTTCCAAAATAAGTTTGGCCTAAAACATAATAAAGGTAAATATAAGTGAAAATAATAAAATATCATTTGAATGAATAAGATGAGATATGGGCATGAGAATTAATAAAATTTCTTGTCCATAACATAATATGAACATTCCAAATAAATCATGGATTATAAATCATTAATCATTTTTTAAGTATTTATCATAATGTTTGACATGATTGAAATTAGAATCAATAATTATAAGATATATAAAAATAGCATAATTATGTGCCCCAAAAATGTAGAATAGTCATACGAAGAGTAAAATATAATGTAATAGATTGGGAATCACTACATATTTCTCTTAATATAGTGGGGTAAGAGAAAATACCTGATTCCCATACTAGAGAAAGTATCTATACTTGTTTAGCATAATTATATCATGATATTTGTAACATTATCCAATAAATTGGAAGGGGGAATAAGAAACTAATTCTCAGCATCCATACATATGTGATTCATATTAAAACAAACCAATATCATATCATGAAAACCCCGTGGGGAAAAAATGGGTTTAATATTATTTCTTTCATGCCATCACACAGCAAGACAACAAGAGAAGATTGATTAATACCAAAAATAAATCTCCCAAAATAATACCTTGAAATTATATAAGGGTTAATTCAAAAAAATTTAAGGGGTGATATGAGATGTGGATTTGAAATGAAATTTATTTTTAATATTTGAAAATATCTTGATTGAAACCCACATTGTAAACATGTTAATAAAGATTCCATTTGAAAAAAGGTAAGGAGTAATATGATGATAATAAGGATTAATAAATATTTTAGTTTATAAATTTCAAAAACTATCCCCAATGGGATGAAATAATATTGATATGGTCGAAAAATATCCATTACAATGGATGGAATTTATTCTTAACAACATAATTTTTCAAGAAGAAGAAAATACATGAAATAAGAAAAAATTTGGGTAGAAAAGTAAATTCCCAAGAAACGAATAAAGATATATAGTGTAAAAAATATGATAATGGATTGAACCAAGAATAAAGGAATGATGTTGAAGAATAATTATTAGGAATTAGTGAATGAGAGTTTAATTAACATAAACCAAAAAAAATTTCTAATATTTTAATAAACTATTGGAAAATAGAAAATGAAATGGAACATTAAATACCATTAAAAAAGATAAAATTAAAAGATAATATTTAAAATATAAAACATATCCACCATATAAATATAAATATAATAAAAAATTGAACTGTGACACAAGAAAGAAATTTAATATGAGAAACCCTTACTAAGAGAATAAAAAATGAAGTGGGAATATAAAAATGATGATATTATATTAAATGAAAGTATATCCACATAAAATGTGTGTAAATACCCATAAAATAGTCCTTGTATTTATTTTTACAAAATAATACAGTAAAATAATCAGCGTGAGAATGAAATATCTCAATGAATGTAAATTTTTTTATAAATCGCCTTACGGGTTTGGTAATAAATAAAAAATATTGTTTAAAAAGAACATAATGTGAAATTTTATGTTACAAAAAAATAATTTTATGATAAAATATTAAATGGTTATAAATTACATAAAATCAATGAAAAATAGGTCTATAATTTGAAATATTTCTTAGTAAATGGATATTGAGACAAATAAACCTTACCTCTTACTTTGGCCTAGTTAGGCACACTATAACATCCATGTATAACAACTGTAGGTTGTATATTCACATGAATGAGAACATTATTTGAAGTTATTTTAATTTATATTATCCATATATAATTCCTTATTATGCACATATAGATTATTTATTATTAAAATTAACTATCAGAAGTTAACTATTCTATTTCCCTTATATACTCTAGTTTGACTGTTTGGATCATCTAGTCCTCCTCTGGGTTTCAACACACATTAGAATGTGCTTTCTAAGTTAATAAAATTTATGGATATTTTCCTATATTCCCATATCCTATTCATTAAACTTATGTTTAAGGTTCCCATAAAATTAATAAAAATTCCATTTAAGTGATTATAGAATTACCTAAAGAATTAAATTTATTCATAGTTATACATTTTAATATTACCATTGAAAATTTGTTCAAACATACTAAATTTTTCATTACTATGTCCCATTAACATTTTTTCATTTTATTAGTCATTGATTACACAACCATTATAGAATTATTCATTTATGAGGTAAAACTATCCAAAACAAGAACATTTTCAAACATTTTAGTGAGTATGAATATATTTTTACATAGAGATAATATCAATTTTATTCAAGGTAAATGATTTAAAAGGTTTTATTAAAGTAATAAATAATATTCAATAATATTTATAAAAAGAAGATAAATGACAAATAATGGTAATAGATTATTACTTATTAAGTATCTCGGGGTGCTTCTTTTAGTTGGATAAATTTTACAAAGAATATTTCTTTATCATATTATTAATATAAATGAAAAATTCACATTTAACAATCAAAATATTTCAATAAATATAATATTAATTAATTAAATCAATTTCATACAAAGATATTTATGGCGATGATGTAAAATGAAATACAACATTCATGGAGGTGGAAGTCCACACATAATATTGGTGATGTTTTCATTTTAAAATGGAAGAAAAGAAGATATAAACTGGATTTTCAATTGACATAATCAATTTTTATTATAATGATTATACAGATTTCATAATATTAGTATATTTATTATATATTTAGAAGAGTTGTAAGAATAAATAATCCAAAAAGAACATGATAAAATCAATTAGCTCACCCTTTTATATTCTTTTTTGTTCATGTCCTTAATCTTTCATAAATTATTATTTGGTGACATAATAACCTCTTAGAATTTTCAATGATAGTTTGGGAGAGGATTTTAGATATTTAGGTTGAGATATGTGGGATTAGGTGTGAAGATAAGTGGGAGGCGAATGTTCCATTTTATAGTGGAGAAGAATTTCATTTTCAGAGTACTAATTTATCAATATAAAATGGGTATTCGAATTCTTATATAGTTAAACCAAATGGATAAAAATTTAAATGGGATAACATTGAGGTTTATAAAGATTCTATAAACCAATTTTGAGATAACTTGTTTTGATATTTTAATGGTTCAATCAATTATATAATACTTTCACATTATATTTCCCTTTACCATGGTAAATAACCTTTATTGTAGTAATATTTATTTATAAATAAATATGAAATAGTCCTTATTATATTATTTTAACTCACTAATGATTTGTTTTGAAAAAAAAATTAACAGTTTCAATTTATTGAGGGGTAAAAAATAATTTTAATTTTTTTAATGTTATAAAAAGGGTTTTTTGAATACCTTATTAGGTGCCCGTTGATCAAACTAATATTTCTCAACTATATTATAATCTCTAAAAATTTTGGATGTAGTACCATCCCTCCTTTCAAAAGGCTTCCTAGAGGTCCCTAGATGGATGTTGAGGATAATCTTATGTGAGAAACCCTGCAAACAAAGCGGATATTTTTGAAGCATTAGTATGAGTGGTCTATGATAAGGGACATGGTTTTGTACCTTCCCTGAATCAATCTATGAAATTTTAACATAGGGGCATATGGTATTTAGCTAGGGATCCATAAATTATTAGCTAAAACCATCATCCTTTCATGTAAAAAATTGTCATCAATAAGTGGAGGACTATTTTGAGAATATCGTGTTGATTTTTGACTTCATGGAAACTATATATCATGTCAAAGGGATGTGTGAAAACTTTAATAATGATGGACCTATAATAATATGGTGGGGCACAACATCTCATGAAAAATAATCGGATGTTTTTTAGTGTAAATACATCAAGAACATGTTTTTATTTTATTTATGTCCTAAATTGTTGATGACATATAAATCCATGGATTTTATCACTATATTAAATGTTCATAAAACTAAAATAGATTATTTCAATGGCTTTATTAAACTCATTCATTGCAATTATGATATTATATTGAGTAATAATTTTAAGGCTCTAAGGTTTCTAATGGGATTGCAACTAGATATTGGATCGCATGTTTATATGATGATACATACCTTTGGGCTAAAATGATTTAAATTCTCTGATGGTTGTGATTAACCTAGATTGATGGTGATGGTTAGTTGGGATTCCATTTTTTATTAACGGTAATTTCATTGGATCCTCTAAAAAAAGGAAATGGAATGAGGCCCAAATAGGTAGTGGTAGTGCCTCCAAATAGTGCGCATTTACCTCACCTTCTGCAATAGCTGTAAATGGACCTTTCAATTCCAACTAGTGTGAAACTTCATGGCACAAGAGACATAATTTTCCCATGACTCCCAAAATATACAAATATTTTGGACATTGGGGACACCCGAAAATGTTATTCTAGACCTTTTCTTCATCGTGTTATGGAAAAAGATCATTGGCACCAATAGAGTCTGTAGTGTGGTGGGATGCTTTAAAGACTATTGGTTTTTAGCCACAGGCTTCTAGAATGAAGACGTTTAACATAGTAGAAGGTTCTAAGGAGGAATTTGGTATGTGACATAAAATTATGATAGGTATTATATTTATCGTTTCATCTTTATTGATTGATCTAATTGACATTAGTACCTCTCAATCACTTATATCAACATGAATTTTAATTATTTTAAATATTCAAATGGAAATCATGAACATTATTATGGTGTTAAAGAACCTATTGAAAATAATAAGATAAGGGTATTTGATGCCCCTTGTGCCCTATTTTTATACTGGAAATTTTTCTAGTTTTCGGGTTTTTGGTTCTCAATATGGATCTCTTTGATGTTATACATGGGATGAATGGGTTAGTTTCCAATAAAGTGGAAATTTATTTATATAAATGGAAGGTGTACTTTATTTCTTCTAATAGGGATTCCAAGATGTTTTAGGGAGAACAAGATCTAAGATCAAGTTGAGAAGTACCTACTTTACTAGAATATGGAAAGTGATTTCCTCTTTTTCAGTCAAGCATGGGGATGAACCAATTGGGTTTTATCTACTTTTTGTGGTTAAAAAATTTCTTGAAGTGCTTCAAACTAATTTGTTAAACCTTCCTCCAAAAAGTGATTTTGATTTTTTGGGTGTGGGGAACTCAGACTATATCGATTTTATTATACCAGATGGATCCATATGAATTGAATGAGTTGATGCTTTAATTGGGGGATTTGAAATCTGAATTCTTCAATCGTCTTAGTTTTCCCCCTCAAGTAGCCCCTATTATTTTTTCCCAAAAAAGGATTTTTGTAAACTCATAATGTTCTTTTATTATGAAAATATTCAATGGTTGATGATAATGAATAAGATTCCCTTTCACCATATTTATGAATACTTGATCTAGTTAATGTGAGGAAATTTGTTTTTCAAAATAGATATTCGATCTTGATATCATCAACTCCGAGTTAAGGAGTCAGATGCTAAAAATACAACGTATAGGATCATGTCTGGACGCTTGAAATATCTTATGATGTGTTTTTTTACTAAAACATTAAATATTTTCATGGAATTTCTGAATCATATTTTCCACCAATACCTTGATACCTGTATCAGGGGAATTCATGGATAACATTCTAGTTAAATCAAGAACTGAGTAAGAAAATGAGGGTTACCTAATATCTATTTTATTAATCCTGAAGGTTCACTATATTAATGTTATGTTATTGAAATTTCCTTTCTGTATATGATATGTTAAATTTATAGGATATTTGGTTTCAAAACATGGTGTCTCATTTGATCATGAAAAGGGGAATGTTGTATTTTTATGGGAAGAGACACAAAAAGTCATTGATATTAAAAGATTATTGGGTTTATTATAATTTTATTTAATAAATACGAAGTACTTATAAGAGGATAAATCTCCATTGACTACACTTTACATAAAAGGGGTAAATTTTTAAGGGATTCAAAATGTTAAACATATTTTGTTGTGTTAAAGCGACATCTGACCTCTGAATTTGTTTTAGTTCTACTAAGGGTAAGAAAGGGATAAGTGTGATTTTTTTGATGCTTCAAGTGTTGAATTGTCTTGTGTTCTAATGAAATGGTAACATCTATTGGTGTATAGATATTAATTTCTTCAGAACCATCAGAATAATTATGTCACTCGTGATTTAGAACTTATAGTAGTTATAAAGAATCTCTTGATTCTGTATCATTACCTGTTGGTGTAAAGCTTCACTATTTATTTTTATCATAAGAACTTGAGTTTCATATTTTTGTATAAATTTTTAAAACATAGGAAAATGATATGGGTGTAGTATCTTTAGTATTTCAACACAAACATCACATATAGCTTTGGAACATTGAATCTTATTGTGGATGCTTTGAGTAGAATGTTTCCTTCTCAAGAAGCTATGGAATCGAAAAAATAATATAATTGTATGTGACTCATTACTTAAATGAACCTTAATTTAAGTATATAAGTGAGTAGTGTTGTTATTACTAGTGCTCAAGTGACCTTTCTCCTCTCAAGTTGAGTATTTTGGAGAAACTAATAGATAAAGTGTTTAGGAATACTGGGACCACATTTATAGTGTAGTGACAATTGTAGAGTGATATTTCTCCCCAATAGGTAATATGTGTTTCAAAAAATGGTTTGTTATTACAAAATTTGGGAGGAATGTTTTGGTGGAAATTTTTTTCATTATCATTGGGTTGTTCATGCTGGTACAACGAATATGTACTATGACATAATGCTCCAGTTTTGGTTGTGATGTTTGAAATTTGACATAGACAAATTTGTTTTTCATTGTTATACCTATTAGTGGATTAAGTTAAAACACCAAAATACTTCTATATTTATTCAGCCACTCTAGGATCCCATCTATAAATGGGGTGATATATCTACAGATTTCAATGTTCTATTTTGATGTACTCACATATGGATGAATTCTTTATGGAAGTAGACTGATTGACAAACTATGTTGAATGATTTCATTCCCTATTAAAGATATCACCAAGGTTTATGATTTGGGAATTCTTAATATTAAAGGTTTTTTAATGTTTCATGGAGTTTAATCTCATATTATTTCAGATAGGGACTCCTAGTTTACCACTTTTTTTGGGAAGGCCTCTAAGAGGTGATGTCTTCTCAGTTTAAGTTGAGTATGAATTACCATCCTTATGTAGAAAAACAAATAGTGTGAGCTACCAAAATTTTGGAGGATACACATCATTCATGAATCATGGACTTTTGAGGATCTAGGTATAACCACTTGGGAATGGTTAA
This sequence comes from Viscum album, assembly GCA_963277665.1. NCBI lineage: Eukaryota > Viridiplantae > Streptophyta > Magnoliopsida > Santalales > Viscaceae > Viscum > Viscum album. The sequence goes on from OY728141.1 coordinate 1,675,278,703, forward strand.
GTATTCATACAAAAAATAGATACCATTATTCCATTAGAAAGTATCCCATTAAGGATTTATATGGTAAACCATGTAAATCAAATCATTTTTTGTTTGAGTTTAGTGAAATTTCAATTGTGGGACAAATAATATTTGAATAAAAAATTGGAGAAACTTTATTTTATTCACTAGTCACTAGAGATATAATAATTTTTTCATAAATATTATGTAGATAGTAAATTTTGTCCTCTATAATTTTCAATAAGTGATGGATTTTTCATGAATGTTTCACTTTAGTGTGGTCATAATTAGCTAGGAATGAAAGAAAAATTAGCTCACAGATATATTATAGCTATTAATATTATTAGGTGGATTGGATAAGGGTAATATTAGTTATTTATTTCATTATAGTTGACATATATATACAATTTTTTACCACTATTTCAGATTATGAAGTGTCATCTTGATCCCACTAATGTTATAAACATGGAAGAGAGATAATTGAAACTATAAAATTTCAGTGGTGAAACAACTAATTTAGGTAATTATTTATGTTGAAATTATTATGTATGGAATGATTATTTTGTTGGTTTACATGTAGTAGTAGCATATAATGGATTGTTAATATATTTGGGAATACGAATCATTGTTGAGGGAGTAGTGGACTCATCTTTTCATAGATCAACCAATTTATTCACGACTTTTTGGGGACACAAAGTGATAAAGTGGAGATAAATGTAAAATAAAAATGACACCTTTATTTATATTTAATCATTTTATTACAATCGTTTGTTTCGAGTAAATCCTGGGTTGTTCAAGTTGATTTTTTTAATTTCTAAAATTCTATGTGTGTGTGTATGGTTGCCAAATGGTTGGGCCAAACCATGGGAAATTCATAGTAAAATATAAAAAAATTCCTATTTTTAGGCTTTGGTGTTTCAAATTGTTAGTTTATGGTTTTTCAATAATTTGACCAAATCATGAATCTTCTCTCAATAGATTTAAATAGGAGCATATTTGATGAACGATTTGTTAAAATTCGCATCCAAACCAATATATGTGAATTAAATAATATAAAATTCTATTTTTTGAAAGTAATAAATATACTATTTCTCTCATTATTCCTCTTATATACTAGTATTTTATCTCTAGGAGTAATATATAGATATTTTTGAGATCCTAACTCTTCTAGAGGGAAATTTTAATTATTCTTATGTGATTGGATCTTGGAAACTCAAGTTAAGATCCTTTTCCTCATTTTTCTCAAAAAATTTTTCTAAATATCTTAAATTTATCTTAAAAGGAACATTATATTGGGGATATTATTTTCATATATTTCGGTAGTGTCCCGATATAATGATAATAATACTACATCAAATATAAGAAAGGAATAACGAGACTGGATCTATGTTGGTCGATGTGCACTTCTTCAGGAGTTGACCTGGTAAGTTATTTTTTTTATCCCTTTATATTGATATTATTTATTCAATGTTTCTTGATATTAGTTTCACTGATTAGAGTATCCAATTTAAAACTTATATCTTTATATTACTTTGGTGTGGATTTTAATGATTTATTGGAAAATACTAAGTGATTTAGGAGGGCAGTATCATGATAAGACTTTGATTATTATACCATTCTTCTTTACTCATTTCTAATTGGTTTTCTAAAAAAAATTATTTCTTATAATATTATTCCTAAAATTTAATATTTTGGGGTAATTTTATTGAATTTAATTACTATTCTATATAAAAAATGAACATTTATTTCAATTAATGTTTTATTTTTAATTTGGGAAGTTGGATATTTGATGTGTGGTATTCCCTTGAAATTATTTAATCTATAGAAATGAAAACCCCCAAGTATGATATATTTGTGAAATTAAATAAATCTAACTATGGTATATTTCCCATTATTAAATTGTTTAATTATGATGGTTAATGATTGGTAAAATAACTCTTGGATAGTTTTCATATACCTAGTATTTACAAACACTACAACTCTAACTAATTTTGTTACGGTAGGGGGTTCACCTGTTTAGGTGATATCTTATCCCTAGTAGTATGTTATTGGTATATTTTAATAAATAGTAACGTGATCATTGGTGTGTGAGTATCATATATAACCTAGACCAATCCTACCCTATTAATGTTTTCAATAATTCTCTATATAGATTGGTTATTCCTAACTTCATTGAGAAATGGTTTGTTTGTAAATTATATAAAGATTGTTTGATTAATCGTTCTATATAAACTATTCTAAAATGGGGTGGATATAAATGATTTATTAAGTACTATATTAATTATTATTTCATTACCAAAATTTCATTAAATGGGGATAATTGTTTTGATTTTCAAATTATTATTATAGAATAGTTGTTTGGATCCTAATGGGTGTCTTTTATCACACCCTACACATATCTTTACTTGTGTTTGGATAATTTTTTATCTTATATTGGTAAAGGGATGGGGTCTAATGGTATCTCTAAGTATATATGTTTGTGGTTTGTGCGAGTTTGGCGGTGAAAGTTTTTGATGTTGACAAAAATATCACATAGATATTGTGTTTCCATTGTTTCTATACTTTCTTTTTCATGTTTCAATTTTGAACATGTATTGTTCATATACTCTTTAACTTCCATAGTATAACGTCGTATTTTTTATGTTTTAATGGTTTTATATTTTTAAAATATTTCTTGTTTATTCTATTTTGTGGTAAATCCTTCAAAGTATTAGTTATTCGTTCCTATGATATTTTAAATGTCTTTCCTAGATTTGAAATACCCATCGGCCCTTCAAATGAGTAATCTCTATTGTCTTGATTAGAGATAATTTAGGATGGCCTTTGAAAATTAATATGGTATAGTATTAAACACATAAAACACATAATGAAAATAAGAGACATTATTATATTAATTTTATGATTACATAAATATAATATATCTGATAATATTAATTGATTGTGATACAATGAGAAAAAAATAGAAAATAAGACAACTCTAATATAAAAATTTGGATCTGCTCAATCCCTTAAAAGGATTGAAATCATAAACAACATTGAATAGGGGAAAATATTATAAATTAATCATCAATTTTGGGAAGGAAATATAGAAAATTTATATGAAATAAAATTTGATGAATAATTATTGAAATATGAAGTATTTATAGAATATTAAAACCCCATATGACTAAAAAACATTGATCATCCGAATAGTAATATAACTATTAGAAAAATAACCTCACCATTATGAATTTTAACATAACCATTTGAATATTATCCTCACCTATATAACTATAAAATAATATTTTTCATATTAAAAAAGTTCAAATTTAGAATATTTAGATTGTGATACAAATAAATATCGTTTTAAAAAACATATAGCAAGTGTTTTGATTTTGTAAAATGAATATATTTTATTTAAAATTATTTAATAAATACACAATTTTAAAACAAATTTTATTTTTATAAAATGGTTTTTAATAATAATATTTAGTTTCATTTAAATGATAATAAAATTTTATGAGACCATAAGTATTTTTTCAGAAGGTGAGAAAAATGATCAAAAAATTAAAATTGGTATTTTTTATATAAATAAATATTTTATTTAACAGTTAATAATTCCCATATTGAGAAATTGTTTTCCATAAAATAGATTTCATTTTTGGAATCTACATATTGAAAATGGTTTGGGTGAATTTTTAATATTTTTCTCAAATAAGTGATTTTTTTAAAAAATATAATACAAGAAAAATATTTTATTTAACATTATCTGTTAAATAGAGTAATTATCTGGTCATTATTGATGTATGTAGACATTATATTGAACTCATATTTAATAATTACATTATAGAGTCACAAAAATAATCATAATTGACAATATTGAGATAAAATAATAAAATAATTCATATTATAAGAAAAACACTCATATCCTCCTCCTAAAAATAACACTCATAACTACCCTTTATACTCACACCTTATTTTCCTTGGATAATGATAATATTCAGACTAATACTCTACCCAATACCACCACCTCCCAATTCATAATTTTACTAGGCTCACAAAAGAAAATTTCATAGAGCCTTATAGGGTACCTTCAGAGGATATATATAAAGGAATAGTTAAATTCATAGAGAAACATCTTTCAATTTTATTATTCTTCTACCAGCCCCATATTTTTTCAATACACCTTAAATTAGGGACATAAATATCCTAAATATAATAATAAGTCATTATTATATTATAATATCGATTTTAAACTCTTCACTCAGAAAAATATAAATTTAAAACGATTGTTCATAACATGGTGGGATCGCTACCCAATGAAAAATGAATTTTATTTCCCAACACCACCTTCTTGAGTATTTTAAATTAACATATTATGGTTTATAATGATGTTAAAAATTATATTTTATTTTCTTTCACATTAAATAGAGGATATATTTCCATAATATCCAAAGAAGCTATATAAGTTCACCCAGTCCGAAAACCCCCCTTAGTTAATTAATCATATAAAGATAATAATTAATGTCAATGAATCATGTGTATTTTTAAAACTATTAAGATTTTTCAAGAATTATTAACTCCTATAATAACATGAAAATAATGAAATCATATTTTTTTGTTATTTATCCATTTCTTAAAGAACTTTTATAGTTAACTTCAAGTGATGAGACCATAGAACCATGACACTGGTGAACATGGAAGAGTAAAAATAGAAATGATATCTCAATTAAATGACTCTAAAATAAGATAAAATATTGAAAATGAATAAAATATATAATAAATTTTTCTCAATAAAATATATTTAATAATTCAAATTGGATTAATCAGGAATTTAATTGAAATTAAAAAAATGAATCTGGACCTGGGGTAAAGGAACTCTCTAAACTAACCTGTTTTCTTTAGGTTGTTTATTTTCTCACTCCACCTGACCTTATCTTTTTATATTTTTGATGAATATGTTATATATTTTTTATATATGAATATTTCATATAAGCCTAGGTTATCCTTGTTTTAATTTTTTGGGATATGCAAGCTTATAAGGTTCTATTACCAAAACATTCGTATAATTTTACATATTTTAAGTGAAATTCCTCTTACTTTTTTCATTTCATAAAACACCACATGAAATATTTTAATCATATACAGCTTTTCATAAATACATATTATTTTATTAATATTTTTCTTCGTTCACTTTTGGTTTTTGAAAAAATATGATCTCAATACCATCTTCAAAGATGTTTTTCCATTTTCATAAAACCACACCAAATAATGTCAATTCCAAATTTACTTCCCCACCCTTTAACAAGATTTGTTTCTAAGTGAACTCCATATTTGAAATATTTTATTATTTTAACAAATTAAACACTAAAACTATTTAATTCCTTATTCTATTTTTAATCCTTATTATATATTCATTTATTTTTATTTGAGGCATGATACTATATTCCATTTCATCACATGGGTATTTCTTGTACAATGTCTTATGTTTTATTCCATTATGTGGCCCACATGTGCATGTAAATTATATGATGTATAGACCCATATATTTCTACATTTCATTGTTTATCATTTATATATCATGAAATGATATTTCTGGGATTAGGGTGTAAATAAAATCCACCATAAGATTATGTCAATTATGTTGTGATATCTCGGTAGTAAGCCTTGAATTATGCTTATAATTTCATGTATTATGATGTTTCATTATTCTTATTTTTTGATAATATTATAGTTACATCATATTTATTCCATTATTCCATATAAATATTCAGGAGCCTTATCATTTATGGTATCTTATTTTGTCATTTTCCTTTAAAGTTATACTCCATTATCATGATTTTTTTCTCACTAGGATATATAGATAACCCTTTTCATGATTTATTCCCTAAGATATTCCTTGTGGTTTTATAATCTCAAAAGTATTTTGGAACTCATTATGGAGATTAAAATAAATATGTATTATTTTATTTTTTTTGATGGAATATGAACATAGTCTCCCAAAAATACCATGCCTCTCAAACCTTGGATTGTGTTTATAGTATATTAATGTTAAAAATCATGTAAAAATATTTTTAAGTTGATTGATTCTATATAGTTGGTATCAGATGAAAGGTATAGTATTTTTTATGAATTTTTTATTTAATAGATTAATAAAAACCCTAGGTTTAATTCTATATATTTTAAAATATCCATAAATTTTCATAAAATATAGATAAATCGGTGTCTAAGTAATGAAATAATTATTTTTATATTATGAGTGGATGTAACCCTTACATAGACTCGCCTTGTGGTAATTTCCACAAAAATGGACTATTTGGTATTAACTCAATTTGTACCTACTATATGACAAAGAATCATTTATACACAACTAGTTTGACACTCACAAGGGATATGCTTTGTTAAATTGATATAACCTTTATAAATCATTATGAAGGACATGAATATATATTTACTATTAAAAAAATTACAATGGGTATCCAATAGTGAAACCTAATGACTCGTATGAAAAGATATACAATTCATTTATAAGATATTACTTATATATACATAGTTTCTAATTTTCCATGTTTGCTATTTTGAGTATTACCATACCAATGTTTATTTTGGATAAAATAAATGACTAAAACCAAAATCAAATAGTTAAAGTTTTTGTTATTATTGATTCATTGTCTTTAAATTTAATATAGGACTATAGTTCGACAAATTATTTATTATTATTCACTTCTTTTAGAAATATTCAATCACCACCTGAAAACATTGGGGTTGACTTATCTATGAGAATGAAAAATTGCTCAATTATTTTAACTCAAGTATATAACTCCTCCATTATCAATTTTATGGGGTAAACCACCTAGAAAACATTTTTAGAAATACATTAGTGTAATTTGATAATATAATAGTCATGGATTTTCTTTCCTTATATAAATCCATCATTAAAATTTGGGGAGGGAAATCACTCTCCTAAAACTGGGATATCTTCTGATTATGTACATGGTTAAGGAGGAGGAGGAACTATATTTTAAACCCCCTTATCAATAATGGATATTATTATCTTTTTATCAATAATATATATCTCATAAGATAAATATGAATGATATAATCATACATTAAGACAATCTTATTATGATGGAATATACTTCCATATTCCAAAAATAGTTTCTTTGTTTTCTTACTGACCGAGAGGTAAATTTCTCAATAGAACTAGCACCTATATCTCACCCCATATCCATGTATCCCTAATGAATATCCATAATTGATTTGGAAGAACTTAATATGTAGGTAAAAGTGAATATATAAAGGGGTCATATGCACCATTTACTTTACCATAGCTATAGTGATTCACTTCATCAAAAATTATTATAGATCATTGATCCATTGAATTAATTGTCATAAACATTAAAAAATCATAATAAAGAATAATTATCCCCTTACATGGATTAATGAAATGTTCAATGATATATGTGTGCCCCAATACATCTCTAAGGTGAACCTCCTACTTGGATATGACAAATTTAATGTGAAGAATGTTGATATTCATTGGCCTACCTTTCTAACATCATATATACAATATGAGTTCACAATGATGCCAAACAAAATCACAAATGCTCCTAAAATATAATTGTATTAATTAATATTTCCATTATACATTACCTTTCAAAAATTATTATAGTATTTCTAGATGATATTATAATATACAGCAAAAGTAAGGAGGGGTATGAGGAGTATCTGTGTAATGTTCTGAAGACATTGTAAAATGATATATTGTAGGAAAAGTAGAGAAAATGTGAGTTTTGGAGGGCGTAAGTATCATTATTGGGGAATGTTATGACTAATAAAGGGATATTTTTACATCCTTTTATGATAATGTTATTGAGGAATATTCTAGAAAAACATATGTGTTGGAGAATGGTTGTTTCCTTAGACTAGTTGGGCATGGTTGAGGATTTGTGAGAAAACTTTTATGATTTTAAATCTCACTAACCAAGATAATTCAAAAGGGTGTATAGTTTATCTAGAAAAAAATTTTAAGATATGATTAATGAACTAAAAAATATTCTTATCACTAAAATAGTCTTCCAATTACCCTAATGTTGGGTTGATTTTGTGGTATATTATGATGATTTAAAGAATTGGTTAGGTAGTGTATTGATACCAAATGATAAACTTTTAGCCTATTACTCAATGTAGTTGAAATTTTACAAGGATAACTAACTAATGAATGATTTTTAGTAAGTTAATGTTCACATGTAATTAAATATATTTTTTAATTTTCTATATGGGGAGAAGTGTGAATTTTATATATATGGATAATATGATCCTCAAATGTATATTCACATGGAAGGATATTAATATCCATCAGTGAAGATGGTTAGAGATGAATGAGGACTATGACTTATAAATACGTTACCTTTCTATGATTGAGAATAATTTATATAATTTTATATGTAGATATGTTCCTGAAACTTTATAAATGATGATAATTTAGAAGGATATAATCTTTATTGTGATGGTTTGACATGGAATTCATAAATGAAGGAAAAAAATTCTACCTAGTTCAAAGGATTACATAAATATGATTTCTATAGATGATAATGAATGATCAAAGGGGTTGTATGAAAATATAGAAAATGGTCTAAGTTGTTAGAAAAGGGAAATTATCGAAGACAAGAATTGATGATGAGTGAGTTAAATGATTTTGGTCATAACTATATGTTCCATCAATGCCTGATATAATGAAGGAGTGGTTGAGTGATGAAAATAGCTCGATAGTATTTGTCCAATGGGAGAGTATAATGATGTATCAAGATCTATGATATAAATATTGGTGGGAAATTTTGGATAATGATATCATGTAATATAAATTAATGTGTCAGTTATGATTTAATGTAAAGGTGGAAATGAAAAATCCTAAAGGGATGATGCAACCATTAACCAAACCTACCTGGAAATGAGAAAATATCGTGTTGGATTTTATAATGACTGTTCCAAATAGAACCAAAGTGATAAATACCATTTTAGTTATATTATATAATATTACAAAGTCTAGTTACTTAATTTCAATTAAATAGGACTTATTACTCTATTAAATTGAAAGGATATACATAAGGGAAGTGTTGAGCCCACATGGAACACCATTATCAATAGTATTTGATCAAGAACTAGGGATTACTAAAATGTTCTAGAGATGTCTCAAAAATTACCTAAACTCATAGTGGCACTTCAATCTAGCTTATCACCCCCAAAATCATGGAAAATTTTAAAAGACTATCCCAATGATTGAGGACAGGATGAGAGTATACTCGATGGGATTCAAAGGAGGTTGGGATCAACATCCAGATTTAGTCAAGATTACATAAAATAATACCTTCCAACAAAGAAACCTAATTTCTATATATGAATCCCTCTATGTGATTATATGTAGGATAACTATGTGTTGGGATTAAGTTGGTGAACCCAAGCTCCTATGACTTTAAATGGTCACAGACAATTAAAAAAAGGAAAATACCATTTATTAGAACATCAAGATTGATCACAGTCAGGAAAAGTGATATAGTAATAACCGTTGTAGATATTCAAAGATTGAGGATTAAGGCAATCTATTCCCATGAATACCCTAATGGAATAGGTTAATGAGTTTTTTGAAGGGGAATATATTTACCAGTTCTTCGGCCCATACGATATACTTCATCATATCATAGTACAATCTTATAGTCTAGCACTCTCATAAACTCTAAATCATGTACGTGATGTCTTCAATGTATCCTTCTGAAGGATGTCTATTGCTAATCTCTCAAATTTATTGAATCCATTGGTCACACATTTGAAGCGTGATCTCTATTATGAAGATAAAATGATAATGATCTTGGAAAGTAGATAAAAAGTTATATGCCACAAGGCTACTCAACTAGTAAATGAATTATAGCATAACAATAAACATTAGGTGGTGAAATCAAAACTAGAGGAAGAAAATAAATATAAATACCCACATTTTTTCCATCTTATTTACTAAAATTAAATTTTTAGGGTGAAATTTCTAAAGGGTGGAAAAATGAAACAACCGAGATATTTATAAATGATGCTTTTCTTCTAAATATTTTTTTTATTATACACAAAAATGTAGTATAATATGAAACCCAACCACTATAAAAAAATACGGAAAGACGCTATTTTATTTATTTGAACACGACAATAAGATAATATATATTGATATGACAATTGAAAGTGTTATAATGGATCAAAAAAATAGAATTTAATATAATGATAATATTAAATTTTGGATCTACTAGATACCCTAAAATGATTTCACTCTTGAATAACATTGTAGAAATAAAATAGAAAATTATAAATTCAACACACATTTTGAAAATTAAAATATATAACATTGGGAACAAATAGAATTTAATAAATATTTAATGAATCATGAAATATTTATATAATATTGGAAATCATATAACTATTATAAATATGAGCATAGGAATGGTAATATGACCATTAGAATAGAATCCTAGACATTATGAATATTGTCCTGGTTTCTAGATGAGTAAAATAACCTCTCTAATTGTAATATAATATTTATTCATTTTATAAAATGAAAATATATCAAATTTATATCATTATAAAAATAATTATATATATAAATATGATAAAATAAGTGTTTGGATTTTTTAAAAGACAAATGTTTTATTTAAATTCTTTTGATAACTATAAATAATTAAAATAATGATTATTTTCATAAAAAGGGCCAATATAATAATATAAAGAGGAATTACAATGATAATATAATTTTATAAAATCATCAATGTGTTGGAAAGTTGATCATAATATTAAAATAGGTATTTCCCAAATAAAAAAATAATTTTTTTTAAAAATAATTTTCTACATTTATAAAATTATTTTCATCAAATAAATTTCATTTTTTGAATATACACATTGAAAAATTAAAAAATGATTATTTAGTATTTTCCTAAAATATTATATTATTTGTGACTTGTGAAATATAACAAAATATGACATTTAACAGTATAAGTTAAAAAAAATTAGTGATCTATGGATGATGTAATAAGTTACTCTATCAAACCCAAAAAAATTAATTTCTATATATAGTCAGAATAATCAATACTATTTATAAACTTTATAAAAAACAATAACATAATCCATACTATATTATGAAACACTCCTCTCATATTTATATAAATACAACCCATTCTCCTCACACATTTTAAGGCTTGAAGATTGAAATTTTTTAGCACAATTATATTATCAATATGGTCCCTCAATTCCTTGTGCTTATCATCTCACAAAATACAATTTCATAGCCTTAATGGTTATCCTAAAACGAGACACCCAAATATTGAGGTAAATTCTCAACCATACCACTTTCATTTTTATTAATCTACTAAAATGACCATATTTTTTCCATATTTGATTAAATAGTAACATAAATATCCTAAATATAGTGATACATTATTATTATGGGGTAATATAATTTTCTTACTCTCCCCTCAATCGACTCTAAATTGAAAGTGACTTTTTATAAAATAGTCAGATAACCACTGCATGAAAAATTAATTTCTATTACCACTACCACCCTCATTACAGGTTAAAATTAACTTATTATGATTTAAAATGTTCTAAATAACTATATTTTATTTTATTTCAAATTACGGAATGGTTATATATCCATGAGATTAAAGGAAACCATACAAGTTCCCCGTTGTATGAAAAAACTACTTATATGGATTTATCGTATAATGATAATTAGTATACTCTATAAACCATGATCATTTTTAATAAAATTTATTTTTGAGAAATTTTTTGAAATCTTATAAAAACATTAACATCATTTCATCAAACATAGAGTTTTATAGAAACATTTCTTAAATAAGTTCCATAACATTATATAAGTGATGCTACTATGGAACCATGAAACTAAGGACCTTAGAAAAGTAAAAAAGAATGATATCTCAGTTTAATGACCCAATAGTAACCTAAATGTATGATAATAAATAAAAAAAATTATAATAACATTCTTAATCATGTAATTAATAAACCTAATTTGACCATTTCAGATGTTAAGAGATAGTATAGATTGAATATAAACTTGGGGTAAGGGAACTCTCTAAACCACCCTCTTTTCATTGGGTTGTGAAGTATGTCTCTCCAACTCACCTTATCTATTTAATTTTTTGATCAAAAAGATAAATTATATATATATATATATGTAAATTTCATATATACCTATTTTATCCTTGTTTTATTTTTTTCAGATATATAATAGTTTTTTATTTTCTTTCCAAATCATTCCCTTAAATAAACTCAATTTAAGTGAACTACCAATTTCATATTTCATGTTATTAAAAACGTAATGAAATGTTTTTAATAATCAAGTTTTCTCTATAAATACTTGTTATTTCATTGATAAACCTCCTTTTCAAATCTATTTTTATGAAAAATATGATTCACTTGCACTTTAATGTTTTAATTAAACTTTCACAAATCCTTTCTAAATAATTTTTGTTCCATAATTAATTATCCACCATTTCATATGAAATCATATGGAAATAAAATCGTCATTTTAGACCCTATATTATTCATCCCAAAATAACAACTTAAAATATTAAATTATTTCTTTTAGTTTTAATCATCATGACGTATACATTGATTATGATTTAAGGCTTGATTATGTAACCCTTTTCCTATAATAGGTCTTTATTATGTTTATGACCTATTTTTTTCCTTATGTAGTACACATATACATGTTCATGTTATGATGGTTCCACCCAGATAATTCTACGCAACATTGGAAATGTTTATATCCCATTAGATTAAATGTATGGTATTAGAGAGTAAGATTAACTTATTTTGGGACACTATCCCCTAGGTTATAATGTCTCATCATTGACCTTCATCTTATTCTTATAATGGAATGTATTATAATGTTTCAACATTCCTATAGTTCTATGGTCTTATGATGGAATTATATTTATGTCACGCTTCCATATGATTAATCACAAGACGTTTTGTATATGATATGATGTTATTCGATTTGTCTCATATTTTATCCTCCATTATCCTAGTTAAAACCTACTAAATGGGGATCAAAATAATAAAAAATGACGGATTTACTAAATATCGGTATTATAATTCCCACAAAACAAAGGATGAAGATGGTGAATAAAGACCCATTGACCATGAAAAATCCCAAAATACCTCTGATCGCATGACCAATAGGGGGTTATGTGGATGGCGATGCATACTACAAAGCCTTCATAAGGTCCCATGAAGTCCCTTTGACATGTCCTTATTTTGTTTTGAAGGTTTCCTAGAAAATCGTTGGTCCCACTGTAGTAGCTAGATAAGCTCTCCAAGGATTTTCAACTAGTGAACAACTGACAAACCATTCAAAATTCCTTTGAAAGTAGGGGAAATATCCAAAATTGGGGATCCATTTTCATTCTTGAACCTCAAATGACGTGTAAACAACGAGTAGAATGGTTATCCATCAAAATAGTCAAATAAAATCTTTAACTCCCAATCCTTTTTAAAATAAACAAAGTAAATAAATAGGGATGATATGTGTGTTTTTAGTGATTATAAATGTCAGGCAGTACACCCCTAGAGATCCATAATACATCGCGACACCTAGATGTAATGCCTACCTCATCTCATGAAACACCATTATGTTATTATCATCATAGAGTGAAGGGCCATTGGAATGTCTCAGAAACATTGTGCTCCCCCTTTAGATCAAATAGGTAAAAGAGATGGAATTTTCCATGTAATTTATGTGCATATCCATATGACCTTCTCGGGTCACATGACACATCACCGAGAGGAATGTTGATTTTCCTTGACAACACCCAAACAACCTCAAAAACTCCCCACTCATTTTATAATAAATAATGTGAATATAAATGGGGGGATTTAGGAGCCTCTCACAATCATAAATATGATATTATGCACTAAGACTGATGGTATCATATTCTCACAAGACCCCCTAACAAGCGAGTCTGATCTCATGATGAAGCCCTAAAATTTCATCCTTATCTCATTAAATTTATCATATAAGTAAAATGATATCATGCAGAGGCCTTTCAACAATAATCCCAATCTCATGAAACTACTTAGACAAGTCAAAATGGTGATGTTAATGTCGCTTGGCATGTCTAAAATATGAAATAGGGCCCCATTAATTGGAAATAATACATTAATATAGGAAATTAAAGGACGGTCTTTTGGTCATTGAAAGACATGTGATGTCCCCATAGAGATTTATGGGAGGACCTAATGAAGCCGAATGATATAGGATCCCTCCACTAAGTCTAGATGGGATTTTTGTGATACGCACTATTCAAAGAGGAAAAATACTAGGGTGGAGAGGCCTATAATTCCCCCACCCTAGAATCAAATTAGAGGTTGGCCTTTTCATATCCAGATGCATCGGCACACCAAATTACCAATGTTGAGTTCTTAGATCAGCTGATATTGTGACTATAAGAGATTCATGTCATGTAAAGTCTCGAGATAAACTCGATCAAACATGGTCCACGTATAAGGTACTTTGTGTGATCACACATAGATCACGTGAAGGAATTCTAGTAGGATACATAAAGAACATACCCCATATATTCTAGATCATGTGAGACTTAAAATAAGATAACGCTGAACAAACCTAAACCATTCAAAATAAAAGGATGTATGTAATACAAATGAATGGGAGGCTTAAACATATAAAATATGTGATAATCCTAATGCACTTTTCATGAACCATTGAAGACATATGACTATAGTGTGGAATTTCACCCAGATATCAAGAAGTCTCTTTGGAATGAAATTTTCATCATGTGAAGTCCTCTATAAATTTCAAATCAGGTCACATGGCACCCCCAAGCATTCCAATCAAGTCTCGCCAAGCACATTGTGCTCCCCACCCAAACCTTGTCAAGTCCTTCATACAAGTTATGTGACTCATATAACAAAAACTTCTCATGTTAGTTTAACCACATGATAACACCTAGTCCTGATGACTAGTTCTACAGACACTCTTCAAGTATCCATTGAGATCTTTTGATGCCCTCTAGATATTCCAAACAGGACATGTGACACCCTTTGAGAAATGTCACATTGACTCTCATGATTTCCACCATGTGTGTCAACCAACTATTACAATGGTACCGGGGAAAGTAATATGGATCATGTGATTCCCTCTGGATATGTCAAAAAAGGTCACGTAATGGATTCTGGAAAAAACATATAGGTCTTATAATTTCCTCCATACAATCTAGCCCTTATCATGATAAAACCCTTATATGTGCCATCAAAAATATCATATGTCCCTCATATAAGTCAATTGGGTCTTGTGATTGTATTTTGATATGTTATAAAGAAATCCCCCAACATGTCAAGTAGAAAACAAAGCCATGTCGATAAGATAATCAACTCATGCCAGGTATGAAAGTAGGACCAGTTGAAAGGGATTCTTATGACTTAATAACATTTTCTCATTCTCAGTGTGTATGCATCGGTCATAAGGGAAGTTTTATTGTTTAATCCCTAACTTGCAGAATAATATGATTTTTCATTTATATATGGGAAATGTCAATATGTAAGCACAAAACAATTGAACTATAAGAACTATGATTCTTTCCATAGATAGAATACTTAGCACACCTTCTTAAGTCTCAAGATCCATAAAAACCTCCAAAGATTTGTCTCAATATGTTAGTCTCATATCCATATGCAATGCGATATACCATTTTACATTTATTGTTTCTCCCACCAATCATAGATCACGTGTGCTTAAGGAGCTTCAATAATCATATCATTTTGGTCAGAAGTCAAAAACAAAGGCAATGGAAATATTAGTGTGGAAGCTCTGATCAGTTGAACTATGAAGACTCTAATTCCTACAATAACCATGACACAAAGGGTGCATTCCTATGTTCAGCTCCTAAGCTCAAATCAACATCCACATTAGTGTAATACCCACCATGTCTCTAACATTATTACCTTCAGGACCTAATCATTCCCATGGGAAGATAATATTTCTTCTACCACCAATAGACTAAGACCAAATTGAACTACAATGAATCTGATTCATGCTATATCTGGGATACATATGATGCCTTATTGAGGAATGATCACAATATATTAAACCTATAAACTATTTTTCAAATACATAAGTCCCAAATCCATATGCAGTGAGATTGATTACTTGTTATCCATCGTTTCTCACATCGATCATAGCTCACATTTCCTTAGTGAGTTGGAATGGTTAGGTAAATTTCACCATTAATCTCTACCATTTATATCTATATAATAATGTATTATCTAATGTGTTCCATTATATAAACTCCCCTTATATAAGTGCATCTACCTTGGGTCTAGTCTCAAGGGTGTCATAAAACTATGCTAACTCTAATTAATGTTATAACTGGTATACATAGGATGTATCATTGAGACTCGAGCTCAAATATCTAGTTCCTCAGTGTCCATACATATCTATTCTCTACATTAAATGAAACTACATGGGTTTAACAAACTATGTGAATTTTGATTCTTGTGATAAATTGGACATGTAGGATGCCTCAAAATTGCTCTATAACCCTCCTTGAAATAATAACCACCTCCCTACAAGACATTAAATTTGGAATTTCATGGTTATAAAACATTAGTATATAAAAAAGTTATGCATTTCTTGTATATCAATAAAAAAACTCATCTACATACAAATTTATTCACTAACAAGATCCCCATTCTTCTGTTCACTAATGAGCCTCATTTCTTATGCACATAAATATAGTTAACCTATGATCATTATTTAATGGTAAATAGTCTCGTATCTTGATTTGGAAGATATTCATGGACATTGATTAAATACATAAGAGAGTATCGATGTAGGAAAGAATTCTTCTCAAAATGGATTCATTGGCATGACCTTTCATCCACGTGACCAATGTGACCCCCTACGAATAATTGTGTCTAAAACCCCAAAAAAACCACATGCATTTGGAAAGAAGGTATGTAACCAGTTATCAATGAGGGAACCATTGTGATTTTCAGTTAAGAACAAAAATGACCTGATGTTAATGATTATGTAAGAAATCAAAACCCCCATAATCAATCATCAGCCCAAACCAAACCCACATCAATGAGGTTTTCTCGGCCATCTCTTCTCTGATGAAACAAAATGGTGAAATCAATATGAATTTTAAAAATAAAAAAATTTTGATTTATTGTCGGTTGGGCCAATTTTTTTCATACTATATCAAACAAATATTGTGAACCAATATAAATATCTAATGGAAACAATTATTAGGCTATTATACATCGGGGAATTTTTTCTGAACAGTATTCAAAAAATTGGAGAGACCATCATTAATATATAAAATAAAAAATATTTTGTTTTTTATAAAATAGTACATTTTTTTCCAAACCATATGAAAAAAATGATGAACCTGATGTAAATCTCTCCCAAGGTTCTCATGATATAATATTATCCTCTCGCTGAAAAGTCCACGTGAGCAGAATGGCTAGATCTTTGATAAAAGGATAATTATGTTCACCATGCATATCTGATTGAGCACATCATGCCTATGATATTTCACTAATCAGTGTATTTGTTATTTATTGTATGCTTGACTATAGATACATATCTCATCAACAACAAATCAATCAGATACAATGTCATCATCGATAAACCGTTCATTAAATTAAGTTGTCGCTGCACACCCCATAGGTCACAAAATGATCTCTCCTTCATGAAAGCTTCAATGTTATGTGGTTTAAAAGATGGTTCGGGAGTACCATCAATGCGGTATGTAACGCCCCGACCCCAGCTACCCAGAGTCGGTGCATTACTTCGTAACATTGGCATGATCACAAAGGATCAAGTCTCGAAAGACCGATTAGTTTAGTAGCCTTGGAAACACTAGATACATTCGTAAACGTTACATTACATCATAAAGTGAAAAACTACAATAACAAAGTCTCCATAGTCCACACTCATATCCTCTTCTGACTATCCCTGCAGGTCATTCATAAAATACTTCTTCACATCCTGGAAAATATTAAAACATTGAAAGGGGTGAGCTCAGATGCTCAGTAAGGATAACAATATTGCGGAAGCTTTCATAAATAAACATAAACATTTAAGGCAATGTATAACTAAAACAAAAGCCTTTTAAACATGAACTTCAACATAATATGGCAAAAGTAAAATGAGATAATGCCATTCACTTCTTCACATGGATATTCTACTGGCCGAATAATCACATGCAATATCAATAACCACTTTCATAATGAGGGAATGTATAATGCCGGACATTCTGAAACATTTTGTCAAGGCCTCGGCCAAGACGTCTAAAATGATTAAGGCCTCGGCCAAAACCATAAATCAAATTGGGAAAGGGCCTCGGCCAATTCCACGTCTAGTTGTCTCATGAGACCTACCGATGCATCGAGGAGCTATAGCGGGCCCCACCCGTCACTTATTAAGTCCAATACATTCCTCATATGAATAGGTTTAAACATATCATAAACCATAACATAATCATATCACATAAAACATGCATAAAGGAAACATAACATTTCCACATTCCAATCACAAGATATCAATACAACACATTGATATAATAAAAACGCTTTCAAAACCATTTTCAATACCAAAATAAAAGTAAGTTAAAACTTTGTATTTATTTTTCATTAAAAAAAGTGATGGCTTGTAGAGGAAGCCGAAACTCAAATAATGGTCACGGCGGCGGAGAAGTCGTTGTCGCCTCATAAGTACGGAAAGAAAAACATTCCCTTTTGTCGTTTAGCAAAACGCTTCGTATAAAAAAGATTCCTTTTGAATAAACGTAAAAGTCAAAGGGGTTTATACATCGTATAAAAGAAGGTTGTGTATAAAACCAAATATGCCTCAATGAAAGGAGATTGAGACGAAGTCCTTAAAAAGATCATTTCTAAAATAAAATAGATCTATTATGTGTATTAACTATAGGTACACATAAAGAAAGTAAAAATACAAAATAGGATATAATAATATCATGACATAATTTGAAAGTAGGAGATTAACCCAAAGAATGGAAGTTGGGTTAAGAAGTTCCCTTACCTCGTGTCTGACTTGACTCAACCGTTCTTTAACCTCCTGAATAATAAACTAGAGTTAATATATACCTTATTAAGAACCATTTTCAACTTCATTATCCTTATTATATCACTTATTACAATGATATGAACATTATGTAATTATTTAAGTTAATAATGTTCATTTTGTCGGTATTTGGTTCTTAAGTCAAAAATAGGCTTCTTACACTTACATGTTGTTAATTTGGTCAAAGGTTCATTATATCCAGAATGGTATTCATGATGTAGATATCATATATGTCATATATATCCAGTACATACATTCATTTATAATATTACATCACATTTAGAGGTAAGAAATGAAATGCACCGTTCATGGAGACGGTAAGCCGTACGTACGCATGAACGCTACTTCCATTTCTATTTCATATTTTCTGGAATGGAATCATAATGATATGAGAGTATATTATAATTCCAGTATAATAACATATATAATATCATTAACTTTATCCTTCACACATCCCACATATGGTATTAACGAATCAAATCACTTTCAGGGGGCGGTAGTCCGCGCTTCCTAAAATGAAGATATCGTGTTTTACCCATAATGGAAACCATAAAGGTATGCCCAAAATGAAAAAAAACAGAAGCTTAAGGAAAACATAAACATATTATATATCATATATAAAAATAGTGACATCATAATGGCCACCTTTGAAGGTGTTAAATGAGTGTTGAACAATCATCGTTTCGGGAGGCAGAATTTCGCCATCCACGGAAACCTTATGTTCTTTAACCATTTGATGTAGTTGTGTGGAAGTGTAGCTCAAATAAATCT
The DNA here is from genome assembly GCA_963277665.1 of Viscum album. NCBI lineage: Eukaryota > Viridiplantae > Streptophyta > Magnoliopsida > Santalales > Viscaceae > Viscum > Viscum album. The sequence goes on from OY728141.1 coordinate 1,675,298,609, forward strand.
TATAACAACATCCTAGTATATTTAAGATACTGGTGTTGTTACAAAAGAAGTAAATAAAAAGAGTTTAGGGGGTTGGAGAAGCAAAATAAAACAAAAGAACATGAGAGAATGAATTACCTTAAAAAGTGTAACTCCTTTTGAGTTGAGCCTAAAGGCTTCCTTTGAAAGGATTCTGCCCAAAGGGAATCCTCTAGGATGAGGAGAGGGATGTGGAGAGAGAAAATGGGCAGGGGTTGGCCGAGCCAATGGCTTGAAGAGTGTGTGAAATGAGGTAGAGGTGGGGGCCTTTTATAAGAGGAGAGGAGGGGCACTTTTGGAAAGTAAAGGAACATTACATTATTTGAAAATGTGTTTCGGTTTTAAAAGGTCCCACATTGATAGAATTCGTGGATAAGGTGATAAGGAATCGAAATCCACTCATCCAATTGGTTTTGGCCATGTGTAGTTCATAGATTTTATATTATCTTTCCATTTTATTTAAATCGTCAAATAATGATGTCATCGCTGCATCATTATTATGTCATAAATAATTAAATTTATTTAATGTCTAAAAATTATAAAACAAATACTATGATATAGGAAATCTTTTGATCTTTCCAATGACTATTTATAATCAAAATTTGGACTTGTGTAACCCTACTTAAAAATTGTTTTAGTAAAACACTTTATGTTAGTGTCATTTTCACTTTAACATTAAATAAAAAGTAATTTATGTTATTTCCCAACAAAAGTGGATCCATGGGGTCCCCAAGTTAGGCCATGGCTTGTCTTGGTCGGCCATGACACAACCAATGAGGTTGGGACATGTGTCTAGGTCATTTAATATTATTAAAGTATTATTTATACCTTAAACTACCCTAATTACCACTAATCGCGATTAAGAACTTAATAAGTTACTATTCACCAAAAAATTATTTTTATCCCATTGAACCACATTTTACTTCTTAATGACAACCATGTATGTCGGATTTTTTGAAAATCAAATCACAGAAGTGGTAATATTTCATTTAAACGAAAAATCAGTTATTTAACAACCACTTAGTGGTTTCACTATTCATCAAAAATTGAAGTTTTTCAGAATAAGGCCAAAATTTCACCCTAAGCTATAATTGATATTCCGAATTGAAAAATGATGTCTATTTTACAAAATTCCAAACATATAAGTTGCATTAATTAATTTTATAATTAATTCCCGCTGTTACGACAAATAGCGTGTTTTCAAGAAACAATTTATATCAAAAGATTGGCAATTGTTTAAGTCCAATTTCAATGTTAAATTAATTCTAATGACCACCATTGGATAAAATGGTAAAAATATTTTCTAATTATACCTTAAAACCACTAAATAGTATAATTTATCTGTATAAATTATTTTGATTAAAAAAGTTGTTTTTATGTATTTTTCACTATTCATAAAAAATTAGAAGTTCTCAGAAAAATACCAAAAATTCAACATAGGCTAATTTCGATATTACGAATACAAAAATGAAGTCCATTTTGAAATATAAAATTCCTATAATTTTAAAAAGTGGTTATTACTATTCATAACGGCTACTTTGATTAGTCACGGTGTTTTAGAACTCGAAGTTGCGTACAATGCAAGCTATTGCATTATTGAAAGAGAGGCGTATCGTGGAAGCTCGGGGTGTTACATTCTCCCCTCCTTCAATAAATTGAGTCCTCGCAATTTGATATAAGAGGGTGAAAATAGAAAATACCTTTGTGGAAAACCCACATTGGAAATAAGGTTAATAAAATTTAGCCTTAATAAGAGGGAAAATGGAAATAAGAAAGTCACCACCAAATTATGATCTCGATAAGGAGAACATTGGTGGCAATTAAAGACATATAATTGGAGGAAAAACGTAAATATTTGTAGGGAGCGATTGGGGTCATCAATCACAATCAACTGTCAAATTGAGGGCCTCAAAGCCTTCAATCTATGTTGATTTAAAATATCATCAGTTCAGCAGGACATAAGTTATTAGGGTAACACATTTTTTTTTGTTTTAATATCCCTTTACTAAAGTTTAAGAATTAATTTATTCATTGAATAAGAGATAGGTATATATATATATATATGTGTTTGACATTAGAGTTTCAACCTTCAACTCATCTTTCACTCAAAAGATAATAGAACTCAAAAATATTATACTTATCCTAATTGTATAAGGTTCCAAATGTTAACACATACCATTTAGATTAGTAAAATTATTTTGTAATAACCGGGGACTTCCTGTAGGCTAGTGGTAGGAAATAAAGGCCTGTCGCACTATGATTGTGGGTTCGATTCCTGCAGCTTTGTCCGACGCGACGGGTTATTCCCCACCCTGAAGGTTGTCCTTTTCCTAAAAATATAGTACTATACTATTCCAAAAATAATCTTCATAAATGTTTTAACCTTAAACAATACTATCCAAAGTTCAACTTAATCCACTCCAACCTTTATAGTTATCCAAAATACCTTCATCCAGACTTTCTCTAAAAGGTCTCTAAATTCCAAAATCAATTGTAACATCAGATTCCCCAAACAAAGAAAAGTTTCTCTTATTGTCACATACTAAAAATATGATTACCTTAATCATATTAAAACCTTACTGAAATCAAAAAGTACTGCAGTACAATCCTTATATATATATCACATTATTCTAATAACCAGAATATAATCCATGAGTCCAAAAGCACCATTACATTAGTTATTCTGCTTCAACTGTAGTAACAGCATAAGATTGTCCTTGATCCCTTGGCCTTTTCTGAGGTAAGTTTCCCTGACGCTTAGGACATTCATTTGCATAATGACCCATTTCTCTACAATTGTAGCATTCAACTTTGACAGCCTCTTTCTTTACCTTGCAATCACGAGCCTGGTGACCCTTTTCTCCACATTTATAACAAACTCCCATTCCTTTTAGGCAAGTACCAGGGTGATTCTTCCCACAATTATCACATAATGGAAAATCCTTCTTTCCCTTTTTCCCTTTATCTGTCTCTTGTTCCACCGTTCTTTTCTTCTCTTGCTTTACTTTGTTGTCATAAGACTTAGAGAATTCCTTTTCTGTCTTGATAGCACACGAGACAATATCTTCGTATGATGAGAAGGATTGTGATACCAAAGATCGACGGAGAAATGGTTTTAACCCATCAAAGAAACGATCAATCTTACTCCTTGGGTTACGTATATAATCGGCAGCATGCCTCGCTAACCTTGTAAAGTTAGCCTCATACTTTGCGACATTCTCATCCTCCTTCTGCCTCAGACTCAGAAATTGCCTTTCCATATCTGCTCGATGGTCACGAGGAAAGTGTTTTTCTAAGAAAAGCTCTTTGAACTCCCTCCATTCCATATTCGATATGTCATCATCTTCCTTTGTGTTTTGAATCAGCGACCACCACTGATCGGCATCTCCAGTGAGGCGGTAAACTGCCATGACAACCTTCTCCCTTTCACTACTCCCCAAGGCATGGAATATTTTCTCTAAGGAATTTATCCATTGCTCAGCTACTATAGGATTTGTACTCCCATTGAAGGTTGGCGGTTGTTGCCTCATGAAACGGTCTAGCATTGATCCTCCACGTTGCGGATCAGGGTGCTCCATACGAGTAAGGTTGTTATTCATAACCTGCGTGAGTTGTCCCAGTATGGTGAGAAGCTGATCAGCACCAGTTGTATCACTAGCTCCACCATAATTATCCTGAGCAGGAGGGCAATCCCTACACGGAGTTCGTGCATTGATACAGTTTCCATTCCTTCTACTAGGCGCCATTTCTAAACAATGGCATAAACTAGATTAGTTTATGAATCAAAATACATAATTCCATACTTGTAAAACACTTAACATAAATTGAACTATTTATGGATATAATCCATAATCATAAAAAGAAATGTTTTCTTTGAGGAAGTATGTACTCATAACCCTTCATAGTGGTTTGTAAGTAAAATGAGAATTATCCTAAGCATATCCCCCGGGAGTGTCGTAACCAAGAGTGCAGCAAGGCCCGTTTTCGTGCACCAGTTCCCGTTCGAGTCTAGCTCAAAGCGGTGTTTTCGGGTTTTACCCCTAGGTACATCTGTGCCAGAGCCGCCTCTACCTGCTCGTATCCAGACAGGGATGTATTGCTCGGAAAAGTCATAACATCTCTATAATACCAAAATTCTAGGAAGTTCTTTTATACTAATCCTCAGAGTTCATCTTAGGTCTACGTGCTCTAATCAGAGTTTATCTAAATCTAGCTTCCAAGGTTAGTACTAAACTGCCTCTGATACCAACTGTAACGCCCCGACCCCAGCTACCCAGAGTCGGTGCATTACTTCGTAACATTGGCATGATCACAAAGGATCAAGTCTCGAAAGACCGATTAGTTTAGTAGCCTTGGAAACACTAGATACATTCGTAAACGTTACATTACATCATAAAGTGAAAAACTACAATAACAAAGTCTCCATAGTCCACACTCATATCCTCTTCTGACTATCCCTGCAGGTCATTCATAAAATACTTCTTCACATCCTGGAAAATATTAAAACATTGAAAGGGGTGAGCTCAGATGCTCAGTAAGGATAACAATATTGCGGAAGCTTTCATAAATAAACATAAACATTTAAGGCAATGTATAACTAAAACAAAAGCCTTTTAAACATGAACTTCAACATAATATGGCAAAAGTAAAATGAGATAATGCCATTCACTTCTTCACATGGATATTCTACTGGCCGAATAATCACATGCAATATCAATAACCACTTTCATAATGAGGGAATGTATAATGCCGGACATTCTGAAACATTTTGTCAAGGCCTCGGCCAAGACGTCTAAAATGATTAAGGCCTCGGCCAAAACCATAAATCAAATTGGGAAAGGGCCTCGGCCAATTCCACGTCTAGTTGTCTCATGAGACCTACCGATGCATCGAGGAGCTATAGCGGGCCCCACCCGTCACTTATTAAGTCCAATACATTCCTCATATGAATAGGTTTAAACATATCATAAACCATAACATAATCATATCACATAAAACATGCATAAAGGAAACATAACATTTCCACATTCCAATCACAAGATATCAATACAACACATTGATATAATAAAAACGCTTTCAAAACCATTTTCAATACCAAAATAAAAGTAAGTTAAAACTTTGTATTTATTTTTCATTAAAAAAAGTGATGGCTTGTAGAGGAAGCCGAAACTCAAATAATGGTCACGGCGGCGGAGAAGTCGTTGTCGCCGCATAAGTACGGAAAGAAAAACATTCCCTTTTGTCGTTTAGCAAAACGCTTCGTATAAAAAAGATTCCTTTTGAATAAACGTAAAAGTCAAAGGGGTTTATACATCGTATAAAAGAAGGTTGTGTATAAAACCAAATATGCCTCAATGAAAGGAGATTGAGACGAAGTCCTTAAAAAGATCATTTCTAAAATAAAATAGATCTATTATGTGTATTAACTATAGGTACACATAAAGAAAGTAAAAATACAAAATAGGATATAATAATATCATGACATAATTTGAAAGTAGGAGATTAACCCAAAGAATGGAAGTTGGGTTAAGAAGTTCCCTTACCTCGTGTCTGACTTGACTCAACCGTTCTTTAACCTCCTGAATAATAAACTAGAGTTAATATATACCTTATTAAGAACCATTTTCAACTTCATTATCCTTATTATATCACTTATTACAATGATATGAACATTATGTAATTATTTAAGTTAATAATGTTCATTTTGTCGGTATTTGGTTCTTAAGTCAAAAATAGGCTTCTTACACTTACATGTTGTTAATTTGGTCAAAGGTTCATTATATCCAGAATGGTATTCATGATGTAGATATCATATATGTCATATATATCCAGTACATACATTCATTTATAATATTACATCACATTTAGAGGTAAGAAATGAAATGCACCGTTCATGGAGACGGTAAGCCGTACGTACGCATGAACGCTACTTCCATTTCTATTTCATATTTTCTGGAATGGAATCATAATGATATGAGAGTATATTATAATTCCAGTATAATAACATATATAATATCATTAACTTTATCCTTCACACATCCCACATATGGTATTAACGAATCAAATCACTTTCAGGGGGCGGTAGTCCGCGCTTCCTAAAATGAAGATATCGTGTTTTACCCATAATGGAAACCATAAAGGTATGCCCAAAATGAAAAAAAACAGAAGCTTAAGGAAAACATAAACATATTATATATCATATATAAAAATAGTGACATCATAATGGCCACCTTTGAAGGTGTTAAATGAGTGTTGAACAATCATCGTTTCGGGAGGCAGAATTTCGCCATCCACGGAAACCTTATGTTCTTTAACCATTTGATGTAGTTGTGTGGAAGTGTAGCTCAAATAAATCTTATAACAACATCCTAGTATATTTAAGATACTGGTGTTGTTACAAAAGAAGTAAATAAAAAGAGTTTAGGGGGTTGGAGAAGCAAAATAAAACAAAAGAACATGAGAGAATGAATTACCTTAAAAAGTGTAACTCCTTTTGAGTTGAGCCTAAAGGCTTCCTTTGAAAGGATTCTGCCCAAAGGGAATCCTCTAGGATGAGGAGAGGGATGTGGAGAGAGCAAATGGGCAGGGGTTGGCCGAGCCAATGGCTTGAAGAGTGTGTGAAATGAGGTAGAGGTGGGGGCCTTTTATAAGAGGAGAGGAGGGGCACTTTTGGAAAGTAAAGGAACATTACATTATTTGAAAATGTGTTTCGGTTTTAAAAGGTCCCACATTGATAGAATTCGTGGATAAGGTGATAAGGAATCGAAATCCACTCATCCAATTGGTTTTGGCCATGTGTAGTTCATAGATTTTATATTATCTTTCCATTTTATTTAAATCGTCAAATAATGATGTCATCGCTGCATCATTATTATGTCATAAATAATTAAATTTATTTAATGTCTAAAAATTATAAAAAAAATACTATGATATAGGAAATCTTTTTATCTTTCCAATGACTATTTATAATCAAAATTTGGACTTGTGTAACCCTACTTAAAAATTGTTTTAGTAAAACACTTTATGTTAGTGTCATTTTCACTTTAACATTAAATAAAAAGTAATTTATGTTATTTCCCAACAAAAGTGGATCCATGGGGTCCCCAAGTTAGGCCATGGCTTGTCTTGGTCGGCCATGACACAACCAATGAGGTTGGGACATGTGTCTAGGTCATTTAATATTATTAAAGTATTATTTATACCTTAAACTACCCTAATTACCACTAATCGCGATTAAGAACTTAATAAGTTACTATTCACCAAAAAATTATTTTTATCCCATTGAACCACATTTTACTTCTTAATGACAACCATGTATGTCGGATTTTTTGAAAATCAAATCACAGAAGTGGTAATATTTCATTTAAACGAAAAATCAGTTATTTAACAACCACTTAGTGGTTTCACTATTCATCAAAAATTGAAGTTTTTCAGAATAAGGCCAAAATTTCACCCTAAGCTATAATTGATATTCCGAATTGAAAAATGATGTCTATTTTACAAAATTCCAAACATATAAGTTGCATTAATTAATTTTATAATTAATTCCCGCTGTTACGACAAATAGCGTGTTTTCAAGAAACAATTTATATCAAAAGATTGGCAATTGTTTAAGTCCAATTTCAATGTTAAATTAATTCTAATGACCACCATTGGATAAAATGGTAAAAATATTTTCTAATTATACCTTAAAACCACTAAATAGTATAATTTATCTGTATAAATTATTTTGATTAAAAAAGTTGTTTTTATGTATTTTTCACTATTCATAAAAAATTAGAAGTTCTCAGAAAAATACCAAAAATTCAACATAGGCTAATTTCGATATTACGAATACAAAAATGAAGTCCATTTTGAAATATAAAATTTCTATAATTTTAAAAAGTGGTTATTACTATTCATAACGGCTACTTTGATTAGTCACGGTGTTTTAGAACTCGAAGTTGCGTACAATGCAAGCTATTGCATTATTGAAAGAGAGGCGTATCGTGGAAGCTCGGGGTGTTACACGGTACAATCCCAAACCTCTAAACTTCTCATTAGGATCTCCAAGCAATGAATATTATGAGTCCACATCATCTAGATAATGATACCATAAATCTAGTGGCCCTCATTTCTATAAACAACTACTTTGATAACATATCCTGAGAGCGCGACAACAACCACCTTTAATAACTAATCATGGTTGATCTAGAAGAAAAATATGAATCCCTTCCTATTAAGGGTCTCTCTATAGGTCTCTTGATAATCACCTTCACTAGCATTATCCCACATGTACCCCCCATTCACAAAATAAGGGTACCAGCCAACACATTGTCACAACTAAAGACCATGAATGGGAAGTAGGCAAGATACATCTGGTAAGGAAGGTTCAAGATAAATGTGAGTGGTCTCATATCCTCACTCCAGCTAATGAAGTCTTCTGACACATTCCTGAAATAACCAATGAGATGTCTCAAATTTCTTGTCACTCAAATCATGTCTTTAGTTATATTCCCATAGCATGAATGGGGGCGCAAAACCCAACCCCCGTGCATGAAGTCTATCATCATATTTATGAGTTGCAAGGTGAATTGAAGTTGGATCATAACCCCTAAATAATTAAGTACATATACCAGTACATAGTGGGGATAATAAATTTATAGGATTGTATCCCTTCACACAATTTTCTAAAATGTCCATACATCTCAGAAACAACTAAAGAACTCCATCGGTGTATTCTAACACTGGTACAGATAAAGGTAAAATAACCTATTCCTATCCCTTCAGAGATAATTGATCAAAACTATGATCATTTTGAACAAGTTGCTGTTGTGGAGAAAGAGCATATTCATGTACCTGTCTTGGATGGTTATTGGAATATTCCGTTAAAGGGAGCGGGCATTGGACCAGACTCATATTCCCATTCCAACAATGGCTCACTATGTGAGAGAAACACATGCATTATGATAGGGGAACATGCATATCATAAAACTCTGGTAGAATATTCCAAAGGCTTGGGAATGGGCTCATAACCCTATTCTGGATGGGGTACCCAAAGTGATAGGAGCACATGCCTCAGGACATGCTTGTATTTCATTCGGAGATGTCTAGTGCCATATTCCAAATGCCTAGGATCTGTCTTATATCCCTGTTCTATCTAGGGCTTACCATGGGAGAATTTCATAGGACCTGGGACATTCTCATATTCCTATCAATGATTTTTATTGGGATATTCCACTAAATCATGAAATCCAGTCATATATTCCTACTTCCTCGGATGAATGACTGCACTAGTACCATTCTTAGCTAATACAGGATGAGGCTCATATCGCTTATCATATTTCATTGTTCGATTAGAATATTTCAATGAGGAATGTATATTAGGACCGGCATCATATTCCTCCCCCAATTGGGGCCCAATACATTGGTGTGGAACATGCCTCATGGAAGTATAATACTGTTTGCAGGAAAGGAATGGTGTATATTCCAAAGGATCTGGATCTCACATTAGCCTTAGCCCAGTTGGTGTGGTATCCTTAAGTGCATCCACGAAACCCAGGTTCAAAACCAGGTAGTGGATAATTTTATGGGCTATTGTAGTAGTAGCGTAGCAGGTACTGTGTGGGTATTGTAGCAAAACTATACACTGTGTGGGTACTGTAGTGGGCTGTACACTGTGCGGTACTGTAGCCGAAGTGTACACTGTGCAGGTACTATAGTAGGTATTGTTACATACTGTAGTAGTTGGAACTATACACCTTGGTCCATTGGATAGGGCATGGAGTCTTTAAGGATTTCGGGCCACATAGGAATTTGGGTGAGTAGGGCTTTCAGGCCACCTTTATGGTCTTCGGACTACCTCAAGGCCATCGGTCCACATGCATTTTCCCAGAAAGACTCTCCAAAAAAGAAGTGGCCCTAGAAGTGGATTCAGAGCAGGTGCACTCACCAGAGTAGAGCCAAATGGATTGTCAGAATGAGAGGGTATGGCTATGACATCGGGACCAGCCTGCTCTTGCGCGAGAAGCCTAGCTAGATGGCCATGCGAAGGTGGAGAGCTACTATCACAATGTAGATGCTGGGGAGGGGTATATCTTTGTAGATATTCTGGTTCAATTCCCTAAGACCTTAGGGTCATGTAATCTCTTAAGCCCATGTGCCTTGTAATCTCTAAGCCTACTATCCTTGTAAGGGTTCCCCCTTATCCCTTTAAAGGGGGCTTATCAAAATCAATAAAAAAGAAGGCCTTAGGGCCATTCAGGAAAAGGCTCTGGATTAGGATCATTCTCTCATTATGACTAAGGTTCACCATGTGAGAATGGTACATGCCTCAGGATAGGTGCATATTCCTATAATTAATGAATAAACACTATGGAATATTCCAAAACTACTTAATAGTGGGATCATTCTCCCACATCACCAAACATTTATAAACATGTTTCAGAAACTATCATACAATAGGCTCATATCCCTGAACAATTCCACAAGGCATGTCAGAATATTCTATCCATGACATAGAACGTGACCCATATTCTTGTCCTGCTCAATCCTAGTTTCCTTGATGTCATTCGAGATTGATTCTCAATAGCATATGGGTCCATAAACTCTTCAACGAATGTATAAGATAATCATAACTATGATATCCCTCCACATGGTAGTGTGGATGTGGATCCCAGGGACTCTACTCTTGACATCCATTATGGTTAACCTCCCCATATTGATATCTCCCATGAACATGGAAATCCTCCCCTTTTCCAGACACATCAATATATAGAGGTGTTCAAAACTCAGATACCTTTTTATAGATACGTTCTTGAAACATCATGGTCAACCATGTATAGTTCCCCATAAACAACCAACAGTACACCACTACAGTCAACAGGTAACCCACAAAATCAACATTTTTGGCCTGACTATATAGAGGCGTGTAAGTTAGATAAAGAGGATCTCAAAATCAACATATGGATAGAGTTATCTAAAAACAAACATCCCCACCATGTTCTGGCCACTCTCCACTTCTAACAATGGGGTCCCATATGAGTTAGAAAAGGGGTGAATGTATAGTCTACAAAACAATATATGGGATACTAATTATTGAATGAAGAACCGAAATCTCCCATATCTAAGATATGAATGTCACCTTCACACTATCAATAAAGACTATTTTCAACTTCACCCAGCTACACTCTCCATGGCCTTGGATCCAATAACAAAAAATCACAGGGATAATCTATAACACTCTTTCCTCCATTACATCATAACCCTTCATCATCTTATCTCTAGAGCCACGTCATGCATATATATATGAGGATGGGAATGTATATAGTGTTACACATTGATGCACCCCATGAATGGAAGAAACCCCCAGATATGTTTTCATGTAATTTCATATCCTATGGAGAAATCCAGGGACCGGGTAATACTCATTCTAGTTGGTCACTACTACAGAACTCCCCCACATCAATTGTTTCCAAACATCACAAACTGAGGGAGGGAATAGATGAAAGTACATGGAAATGGGCACCAAAAATTAATGTGATTGAATTTCAGACATGGAATATGATGTTGTGATAAAACGGAAAACTTCTAGTGAAGAATGGTTCCCATCACGGGCTTCCATCTCACCCAGATCCTACATGAGAACAATTGTCCCATATGAAATGAAACATATATGCAACTACCGTATGAGTGGTCGAGGAGTATACCTAGCTCATCGAGCTAGGGGAATATCTTCCACCACCTTCAACTCTCAGATCTTCAATTCTATAGAGTATTTGGCACACATCAGTAGTAGCTACAAACAAAATCCATCCCATAGGGTAGGGGTATTTATGTCTCAATAACCATCCATGGATTCATCATCCACTAAGATGGTCTAAGGTACATAAATGGTGAATCCATATCAACCACATCCCACTAGGATAGGGGAATTTATATCTTAATTTCCATCTCTAGATTCACTAGATCCTCAACTAGAATCATTGGATCCTCAACATCAAGTTCAATCGATGATAATTGTGTCCCTAAATAACCCTTATCCCACAATAATAGGTGAATTTTCTTCCTCATCATCACCACAAAGGGGATTTTATTTTCTCCATGTTTGGAGGTAAAGATCAATATTCATCCTTATACATCATTCTCCTACCGCATGAAAACCCTCTTATATTTAAGGCCCATTTGGAAAACATGACTCAAAACTCCATCAGTGTCACTATTCATAGATCAAGATGGGAGGAGCAAAGGGAGAAGGTTATCAGACCCCTCCAGAGTCATTAAAAAATGGCCGAATATGTGCATAGATTTGAATAATGTCCTTGATGATGGTAGCATAGAATTATCCTGTTGTATCGAAAGTAGTGGTACAACCACCATTTCCTGATATAACATTTGATTGTCTTCATTATCAATATGATATATGTTATGGATCAAAAAACTGTATATCCACTATATGGAAAACGTAACCCATATAGAGGGTGATTTGGACGCACCATATGAGGCAGCACACACCCAGAACCAAATAAGGATCCAAAATTTTTCACCTCTGAAAACTTAGTTAACATATCTATGGTAGAACAATAGCAAAGAAAAATGGAATGGTATGGATACATCCTAATCACTGCCTAGAAGATTTGAGGTTCCATCCATATAGGAACATTTTCCATAATATAAGAGTGAGATACATGCTCTCAGACAACTCAATGAGGAGCTATGCTGGGGAAGTATTCTATCTATGTTTCATTGTAAAGAAGAGATGAATTTTGTCCTTCTCATAATCAATCAACCAGTAAGAGGTAACATAGAATGATAGTAGATATATATCCATGAATCTAATCTATATAAACGAGGAAGTCAAAATGATTAAAAATTCTCTCTGTTGCGGAGTCAACCGCTCCCACTCCAAGTCAATCATTCAGTCTTAGGATTAATTTAGAATTAGTGGGAGATGAAATTGTGGAAAATTCACCAACCCCTTCCCACCCCATCTATATGGGTTCTGGATCAAGTTGTAGTTACCCTGAATCATCTTAGTGGAATCGAGTCCCTGACTAATCGAATTGAATCCAGGGAAAGGTGACACTCACTTGTGTATCCTGGGAACAAGTCATATCCTGAATGGGTGGATGATACTCCACCCCCACAAAACATCATAAATCCAAACATCTCTACTTTGTACAATGAAATCAACCCCAAATAGTATCTTACACACTTCTTATCCTGATTTGGACTGATGATGGGCCCCCAAGATCAATAGGACATGACTAAATTGAGCTATTTTGTATAGACTATGACTGGGACAACCATTGTTTGATACAAGAGTCTTCTAGTATGATCCATTTCAAGATGGGAAGACCTTCATTATTAGTTCCTTTATCTATTCAGGTGTTTGATAAAGAAAACAACAATCATTGATCTAACTATCTACAACAAGTGAAAAAATGTGAGGGTGTATGAATTAATATTAAGGTGGAAGGGTTTAACATATTCAATTCACATCCCTCTCTCACCATAGAAACTGTAGTAACTCTATGATAAAAATATCAGGGGTGAGTTGTTGACACCTCTAATCCAATAGAATAATCTAGGTGGGTTCCATGAGATTGTAGCAATGGAACAATGCCTTTAGAATTCCATTCTACGAACCTGATCCAAAACTCACTCATTCCCTCAGCATAGGGAAAAAGCTAGGAAAATTAGAAGCTATAGTTTTCACTCCTAATCCAATATTTATTCCTCTCCATGCACCTAGGGAGGACCCAAACATCCCAGAACCTCTTTCTGAGTGGTGACAACCATTAAATCACCCTCGTCCAGAAGCACAAAGATATTAAGGTCACATGATATTTGAAGAATGGATGAAGAATTTATACTCCTTCTAAAATGAACAAGTCTCCTATTATTTATTAGTAACCATGGTCAATAACATACTCCATATACCAAATCCCATGATACCCGATGAGGTCAACCTCACTTATTGCACCGAATACATCTCTATACATAGTAGGATAAGCTATAATATCCAGTACTACTTCTTCTTCCAAGAAATCCATCAACGCATAGTCGATTCTAAATTTATTGTGTTAGATAATTCTTCATAGAATGCGGCTTTCATAACTATTTCCCAGATAGAAGAAGATGGTGAATGTAAAAAAGATTCATCTACGCATGATTAGAATTTCTACAACTAGACGACTCAAAAAACAGTGGCACCGGATCATGAAACACTGAGAGCATAGTCACGAAAACCCCACAACCACTCCCCTTCATAAAAAATGTGACATCATATATACCTCCAAAATGTATATTTATCACTATAAGTAAAACATAAACAATATAGGATGAAATATATTCTCCTGTAATGGAAGCCCTCACACATTCATATTACTTCCCTGCAACATCTTCTATATAGGATCTCCCCCACAAAATAGAACTGTCTTAAGAAAAAGTTATAATATTTCTATGTCAATGTGATACACATGAATGACCCCTTCTCCAGTAATTAATATTCGTTAGAATATGGAATTCTTATATATAATTGGGAATTTAGTGGCTATATGCACCGAAATCAATGATACAAGGGACAACCTAGACATGGTCGAACCCAATACTTCAATCATGTACCTATATCGTAAACAAAAAGATATATATATATATATATATATATATATTATAATCATGTTAAATCAATCATGTAGGCCCAGAATAGGCATAAAGGTGTCCTAGAACCCTCCATCAGTCACCCAAACTCAGTTTTTATATGTGATAGCCGATAGAGGGATTAATTATCTTATCATCCAAGAAAATGGAAATGAAGTGGGACTCGCACCACTGGAAGTGAATACCCCACAAACCTCCACACAATTACTAGGATCATCTACCACAAATTCCCTATCTTTTGAGCCGCATGTTCATAAGAAGTCTCACATTAGTAAGAACCACCCTTTGGCACAAAATAACAAAGATCTAAAACTATTGAAGGTTGAAGCATCTAAGATATTATTCCTCAAAGCACTCCATATTTCAAAAGAACTCAGCGATTCACTAGTTGAATCCCACTAGATACCATAGGTTTTTGAGACAAAAGTTGTTACAGTCAATGTTTATCAAGTGGAGACCATGCCATAATAATTCCATTTTACCATCTCATTCACTGACTATTTTATGGAATACCTCATCAAGGGAACATCATGCCGCTATATGTTTCGAGCAGACTCAATAATATCGATATACAGAGGGCTATGACTGATAATTCTTCTAAGATCAACCTCATCATAGTTCAAACCCAACAAAATTTTGGGTATATCCAAGATCAATTTTCTCCCACAAGGATGACCATACAAGGGTATTATAAGATTGAAAAATGACTTCTTGGGAAGATCAAGATCGAAGATATGTTTTCGGATCTCATATATGTTGCTGAGTTTATTATTATGCATCAGGACACCAAATATAATTTCTATCTTGGAAGGCCCTTGCTTAATATCCACCTGGTGTTACCTTCAACATAGCCTTATTGTTTGATATACCCCGATGAGGGAATGGTTGGAATACTACATAGTGATGGATCCCCCTTTGAGACATGTGGATCCACATATGATGAAACAAATTTATAAAAAAGGAGAGGTGAGAAAACAATAATGGATGATGATACAAAGGTTATATGACCCAATGGCTTGGGGACCTCCAATAAAAATCCCTATAGTATTCTCGACAGTGACTATGTGATCCCCTTAAATATATTTTAGGTAGTAAACATGACCCCATAGGTCCAAGCCCCTTCATTCCATATAGATGTGGTAAAAAACAATTGGATCCATCATCTCTTTATAATGAATCATATAGTAGGGAATGATAATGTGCCTTTTCATGTTGTCTCTCACCCAGATAGTGATAGAGATTCCCCTAAAATTCAAACTTCATATGAAAATGACTCCACATACTCAGAGATAGATGAGGACGAGGATGACATCAGGAAAACCTCTCCCACATTTTATGGTACTGTCTCTACCACCATTGATGAGCCTATGTAGATTAATTTGTGAATGAAATAATAATCGTGACCGACATTGATTATCTCCATGATTCCCCTCAATGAGAAATATATGTACATCACATTTATGAAGAAATACTTATATGTGTTCACTCAGAACTATAACGAAATTCCTATTATAAATTTTGATGTAGAAATACACCATCTCAGCTTAACAGATTAACATTGCGGCTTCAACCATGTAGCCAAGGGGATTCACCCCTCTCATTCCACCAATGTAGAGGTAGAATTTGACAATTTCTTAAAAGCCAACTTTGTATGAGAATTAAAATACGAAATATGGCATTCAAACATCATCCCCATAAAGAAATTGAATGGGTAGATTAAGGTATTAATTGATTTAAGAGAACATAATTGGAACTTCCCAAAGTATGATTTCTCATTGTCGATCAAAGAAATCATGATCCATTAAATTACTGGATTCCAAGCACTTTCCATCATAGATTGGTACTTAGGGTACAGTCAAATAAATATGGAACCTAAACATGTGGAATACAGCTCCTTCAGATCCAACCAAGGAATCTATTACTACAAGTTCATGCCCTTTGGTATAGATAATTCTAGAGCCACATATTAATGTTCAGTGAATTATATATTTAATCATTTCTTGGGAAGGATAGGCAAATATTATGTCAACAACCTGGTGGTAAACTACTAATAGTGATATGAAGACTTCTCAAATCACCAACTAATATTTGAAACGATATGAAAACATAGAACAAAGATCAATCCGATAAATTTTCATTTGGGTAACATCTAGAAAGTTCCTTGGCTTCCTAGTACCCCACCACAACATTGAGGTCGACCCATATAAGACCAGTACCATATTAAAAATAATACCCCTAAAAATACTAATGAACTAATATGGATCCAAGGGAACCTCTCCAAAATTCATAGATTCATATCCAATTAATCCAAAATCTTTCTCCCCTTCACCAGGTTGATGATTAATGGAATCACTTATAAATGGATGATGACTACAAAGCCGCCTTTCAAAGTCTTTTGTGGTACCTACTACACCCAGCAGTTCTAATGCTTCTATTGTAATAGAGGACACTCATCTAGTATGTGGTCTCCATGAATGCTAACAGGGTGACCTCCTCGCATAGAAAAATGATACATGGAGCGATAACAATTTCTAATACCTTATAATAACAATGTTGGGTACTGACACTCGATACTCTTATGTCGTGAAGAAATTCCTTTCACTAATCTTCATAGAAAAAAAATTAAGTCATAAAATTTAGTACCATTTTGTTCATATGGTCTCTTGTATTGATCTGATCAAGTACATACATGGCCACCCTATGTTTACTAGGCCTATGGTCAGATGGGAATTTATATTTTAGCAATATAACATTCATTCTCTATCACAAAACCTGGTGAAAGATAATTCCCTGGCTGATTTCCTCACAGCACATCAGGTACCAAAAAATACATAGGTGGACACTGAGATTCTATATTTTGAGTTCTAATATTCCCATGAAACTCTTTGGTTATGGAAGTTGAATTTTATTGGCTTCTACATGAGTCCTATAAAAAAAGGATGAAAAACCCAAAGCTCAATAGGTTTATCTGATGAGATGTATTCTTCTCTTCGGATAATGAATTTTTTTTCATACACTTTATCATTATCTGAAAACTAGAAGAATAATGAGGTAGAGTACTAATCCCTCAACACTAGGTTGTAATTGGCCCTACAACTGAAAATAGACAACTTGAATATCAAAGGGGATTTAGAACAAGTGATAATGCATATAAATGGTAGATATTCTATTAAAGAGGAGGAAATTTCCTCCTTTCACGGGGTACATTAGGGATCTGATGGAAGAGTTCCCTTTTGAGCCCATATTTCTTCATCTTCCATCCTCACAGAATGCTCATGCTAATGCGTTGGCTAATGAAACCATAGTTCTGGTTGACCCTGATCAATAGAAATAAATATTATATATCACACATTGAAGATTAGTCATGTAAATCATTGTATGTAATATGGAAGAAATCACATGACAGTACTACCCTAGGTCATGATGAACTAATTTCTTCCACTGGATGGATGGAGCCCATAATTGGTTACCTCCAAAATGGGACTCTCCCAACAGAAATATCCTAAGGGGATAGATTTAGTTCCATACAACAAACATTACCCTACATGATGGTCCACATAGGCATAGATCCCTCTATAAGCATGGATTTTATGGAATCATCCTCAGATTCATATCATAATGAGATATTCTCTCCATCATGGAGGTTGTAAATGTAGTATTTTATGTAAATCATAAGTCTGGGACCATTCTCTCCCTTTAAATTAGGATGTTTGGATATTACAGGAAGACAATTATATAGGACTATGTGCAATACACTAAGAAATTTAATGCATGTAAATCATAGAAAACATCAATCATTAACCCTTGTAATAAAAACATATAGCTAAACATTCATCTAGATTTTCCATCTAAGAAGTGGATGTCATCAGTCCATATCCTCCATCCATAGAAATGTCTCTTAAGTACATCCTTATTGGTACCAAATTCTTTTAAAAATGTGATGAAGCAATAACCCACATGTAATTCATGATAAAAGACATTATTAACATTATGGAGCCCCAAATCATCACTTGGTTCGGGGTCCCTCAAGAAATATTGATATAAAATGACACCAACTTCTATTAAAATGAGTTTAAGAAACTATACAATGAGTAAAACATTAAGTACAATTGCCCATCATGCTATCATGTAGCACAAAATTTATAAATAGAGTTCTTCAATAAGACTTTTTCAAATATTCTCTAGAGGATAGTGAACAAGGATAAGAGTTCATTGATTAAAAAACACCTCAATTAAACTGCATGTACTACTACATAATAATCTCCCTAATAATTATTACACGGGACTATGAAAATGTTACTCAGAGAAAACTAGTTGTATTCACATAGAATAGAAATTTTGGGATGGCTCTTAGATGATAAACATTTGGAAAATCGGCTAGATGAATTAGAGAGTCAGTATGAGGACTGGTCTCACACATTTCACAATCTTAAGTACCATCTGAATGAAATCACATGAGACATAAATAAAAAGGATTTCCTCCATTCATTACTCCATGGGGAACTAGTGATGGTTATCAGTACCCTAACGATACCAAGGAAAAAAGCCTCGAAATATGGAAACAAAATGTAGAATTCCTTACATCATGCATTAGTACTTTCATAATGGAGCCTACTCATTAGACACAATGTTTGGGGAAAATATTACACCACCGACCAATGTGATATTTATCAAGAAATACATCAAATAGCTATCATCACATGGGAAACCACATCAGTGTATGTCCAACCATTCATCTTGGTTATACAAATATAAACAATACAAGTTTCATCCAGGTAACATGATGTTAAATTATTCATGATCATCCCAACTAAATGAATTTAGAATGTGTGGATCCTTCCTTACTTCAAGGTGTTATACTGCACGATTCATTTCCTCTATTTATAAATTTAAATTGATTTAATTTTCTAGAACATTGTGTGGCTTGATTCCTACCATCATATAATATGTAGTGAATCTCAAACCTCTAGTTATGGGTCCACCCACAATATTCTTATCCTTTCACGTTAGGTGACAATCATCCATACAATATGAATCTAAACTAAATGGAAAAAATCCTTACTACATGTCATAAAATATCACGGACCAATGACATCCATCTCAAATCACATCGGGTGATCCACATCCTTATATAATGACATTAAATAGTAAAAATATTTTCTATCAACATGAAATTAAACTGTACAAGTTTCCTAGAACTATGTATGGATTTATTATCAATTCCAATGAGATGTGTAAAGATGCCTCAATTTTATATCTTGGTCTTGCCACCACATAAAACAAAATCCACCTATCATATACATAAATTGACTCTACATTATAAAAGGAACCCTTATTGTTCGTTATTTCTCATTCTGATTATAGCTCTCATGCACATTGGAATTTTGGTAAGGGATTCCTCATGAAAATGAAGAATAATAGTTCATTATAGGTGTATCATGGTCTTGATTTCAAGAATATAAAAGGCAAACCATGTTTTCTTACAATGTAAAATTAAACAACATGGTCGATGTCCCCTACACCACATAAAACTGCACATTCACGTGGGCGTCATCTGACTGGACCACTATTGTTAGTGTTGGTCTCCTACCATGCCTCTATTCAAGAACTACTTTTGAATTGATTAATGATATCATAATATATGTATTGGCACCTAGATTATCAATCATGGGTCTAGTCATAATGAATAAAATCCAAAATTTCCCCTTCTATGCTTATAGTCCAAACTTGTGTATGAAGATCCTTTATTAATAACTCTATATGGATTGATTCCTATTACCATAGGATATATACTGACCCTGAGATTTAAACCCCTAGGTCTAGCCACAATACCCATTTTTTCATTCGGAATTCCACAACCTTTCCGTATGACATTAAACTTCACATTACCTCAAGAACTACTTACGTCTTAATTCCAATCATCATAGGGAATGTAGTGACACATGGATCCCCAATCCTGGGCACTGCTACAATAATCAAAAGAAAAAATCCAAACCCTGTGTATAGGTTAGACCATTGTAGATTATTTATCTTTCAAGAACATTGTGTGACTTGATTTCTATACTCATAGGATATGCAGTGACACCTGAATCTACAACTCTTGGTCTGGTCACAACAAACAAGCATAAAAACTCCCCCTCCTTTTGCATGGGTCAGACCTGTGTAGGGATATTTTTTATGAACTATGTGTGGATTGATTTGTATTACCATGGGATATGTAGTGACACCCAAAATCTTGTTCATGGGCCTAGAAACAACATTACTATTTTAAATTAGGGAGACCACATCCATTCAGCATGATGTCAAATAGTATGAAAAAAGTCTAGGATGCACAACATTAAATCTTCACAAAAATAACTACCTTACACATGATGTTAAACTGCAATGAAAATGTTCTTACCACATGACAAAAATATGCACAGAAAATATCATTACATTATTATGTTAAACTTCATAAAAGAAAATAGGTCCCCAATACATGAAAATAAACAACACAAACTACCAAAAATGTTTAATCCTTTATCAATAGACCACAATATCCTCAACCTGATCTAACAGAGTATTGGGTGCTTCCATATTCTTTTAAGAACCTCAATCAATAAATCATACTAAATCACTCGAGTGCATCATCTTTCCACAGACCATTCATGTCCCCTGTAAAAAATGCCTAGCTTCAAGGGAACCTTTTCATGAATATGCATGTATGACTATGGATCACGTATATGAATCTAGAGTCATCATAAAATTTCATCACTCTATAAAAAAAATTGATCCTTTTGATCCCTACCATCATCGTGGAAAAACACAACACCTTAGTGTGATCAGAACTAGTCTGGGTATGATTACCCAATACAAATACTCATGACATGGGAACCTCAATCTATGACATACCATATTTCCATCACAATCTTGGATAGTGGATGGGGTAATCTGGATAGTAGGTATCCAAAATTCGTATCTTTTTTATAATTCATCATAACAGGTCGATGTGCATCTCAACCTTAAATTTCCCACACTTTGGTAAAAGTTGTATGATCATAAAATCTATCATATAATTTTCCAAATCACTAGGATTTAAACTACTATTGAAATATATATAAAACTTATTTGGTAGAAACTCGTAAATGGTGTCCTAAGAAAAGGTCAAGTATTCATTCACAAAACTCTTCATCTATAGAGTTTAGGAAAAAATAGTTCATAAAAAATAATTCATAAAGCTCATAAGGTCTTCTGTATAGCCATATTAAAAGTCAATCTATGCTTAATGGACCCCGATGGTTCAGGAAAAATTTACATTATTGATTTATCGCATCTCCTTACTGTGATAATATATTCACAATTAAATGACACAACTTTTAGGTTTCTAGAGCCCTTCTTGGATATTATAATTTCCAAAAATCACACATCATGATTTGGGTGTCTTGGATCACCACAACATTTTATAGACCCTGAGAAATACACCTAGCTTTAAGGGATCCTTTTCTTAATTGTGAATGTATGCCTATGTCTCTTAAATATGATCCTATGGTCATCAAACAAATGTGTGACTCTCTAAAAAGGGAATTCTGATCCTTGTGAGCCCCGACTTCACCATGGAAGAACACAAAACCTCATTATGATCTGAACTACTCCCAATATGATTATCCCATATTATCCACCTTATCCATATGTATTGTACCATGATTTATAATCTCCATACCAAACTATTGAATAGGATTGTACATCCTTGATGTTAACTCACCTTGTTTCTTACCCTTTATCAAGGTCAAAATGAGACACTCCACTCTCAAACCTTTGATATACCACACCTCATGAATCGAAACAATGAGGAGTAGGGTTCGATCTTCAAAATCAATAGTTAAACATCCCTATGGTTCCACAACCCTACCAATATATCTTCCCTCCCATATCAGACATCATCATCTGGATGTTTGATTCTTCATAAATGATTCATTGCCCTTATAAAAGAGTTGGTATCATATTTTTCTTGGCCATTCTACCGATGCATAAGGTCCTTTACCCACAAACTAAAGGAATATATTCCTTTCCAAAAAAGGTTCTTCAATCCTGGTGGGACTAGGAAATAGTGTGGCAGAACTTGGCACCATAGAGTGTTATGGGTCATCCCCTGCATGTCTTCCCCACTCCATTTTCATGGAATAAAAATTTTGGGTTATGAATTACATCATTCATATTCCAAATATCAAGGAGGACCTAGCATCCCTAGTATTTCACTCCTAACCCACATTACACACATAAACCATCCATGATACCTGGAAATGATTATAGATACTATTTTTTATGATGATATCAATTCATAAGGGATTTTTCCCACCATATAGAGGTACCTCCTCCATACGGGAAAGGAGAACTGATCCTGAGGATCCTTTCAATCAGCACAGTAGGACCCAACACCCCATAGTGTTTTGGATCATTCTATACATTTATACAACATATTCTATTATCATCAATAATGTCCGAGATAAAACATCCTAAACTGATGAGATATATGGTATGAGATAATAAACCCTAAACTAAATCATTAGAATATCTAGGCTAAAAGACCCTAAACTAATGTGATAGAATTCCAAATCTAAAATATTATTAAATAAAGAAATATAAAATCTAAGATAAAATACCATAAACTAAGGAAATATAAGTTAGATCTAAAAGACCCTAAACTACAATAATAGAAGGTCCAAGATAAAATACCCTATACTACAATGATGGATGGTCCAATCTAAAAGGTAGTGACAATAGTGATATATGGTATGACCTAAAAGACCATAAACAACATCAAAAAAATCATTTTATCTTTCAATACTGAGATATAGTTTAGGAACCATTATAGAGCCATATAAAAATCAATCTTCTCTCACCAATATTATCAACTTCAAAAAAAAAGAAAAATCTACCTATAAAACATATATTTTACCCAAATAATCCTTCTACAAATCAGGTGATCTCAAGATAGTTGGAATAGATTTATCTGTAAGGAGTGTCATTTTAGTGTGAATTCATGAATTCTTCTATAAAAAAATATGTAATGAATTAAATATTTTGATCTATAAATCCATGTTTACTTAATATCCTGAAATGTATGGGTATCATGGGCAATTCAGATAATATCATATAAGAAAAATGTCATGTGCATCATGAATGAAAGAAAAAATTTTGTAAAACACATATAAAGATCAGAGAATTTGTTAATTGATACCATATAACATGAGGAGTATCCATAATTGAAAGTCCCTCCAAGAATTTCATTAGAAATAGGGATCATTTCAATGAAAAACTAAAATAAAATTCTGTCAGTCTTGCTGGCTAGGTCAATAAGAGTCTCGAGAGAAGTTATGATTGAATGCTTAATTGTTACTAGCCTCACCACTCAGGATTTTGCACTTATATGGAGAGTATCAACCATATGTATTCATATCCTAAACATTGTTTTGGTCAATTTCTATCAAGAAAGATGATGCTGAATGATTAGAATTTAGGTCTGCTATGATTTCCTCACATCTCCATATTTGTGTAGTCCATGCATCCATCTAGGATTTCTGTGTAGATATTAACGAGAGAACCTACTCAAAATCCCCTAATTCATCCTTCATCAACACTACAAGAGGATCCTCATAAAAAAAATCATATAAGTCCATATCATTTATGAAAAAATCCCACAGATTTGGGAAAATCTGTTATATGATTTCATACAATGGTAGGTAATTAAAACCACCCACCCCCATGTCATCAAACAGATCATGAAAAAACTCCCCTTAGTCTTAAAATATTGGAAAAGGGGTTTTTGTAGTCAAAGAATGAATCTGTTTCTAGATAGTCTTGTTTTAGGTTATAGCCTCTATGATTACTGGGATGTGCATGCAAAAAGATGGAATAGTTGGTTTAGCCAGTAGAGAAACAAAATATGAGGACTCATATAACCTCCTCTAAAAATAATCATTACTTGTTACTTATGTGAGAGTGATTATTTCCATATTGTATTTAGTCCCACTATCACGATAGTTGTCATTGGGAAAAGGGTGATTCCTTTATGTCTCACACAAATTGTTAATCAACTCCATTGTTTCTAATGAAAGTAGGGCTGGTAACACAAACGGATTATCCACAAGAAGGACCAATTGCCCTAACACACCGCCTAGATAGGTTACCAACCATGCTCGATCATAATAATTTGTAAGGAAGGAATGAGCATCAAAGGGTGTATGAATGATCTCAATATCAGTATCTTCACATGACAACATCGTCCAAAACTAGCGGATGACACAAGGTGTCTCTCTCCCTATACCTCATCCAGTAGAATAGGGGAGACCTATTGGGTATGGATGAACTGATAAGAAAATTGGTATAGTTTTAATGGCTCACAGATAATTAACTTTTCCCTCCTAGCTATAATAACTCCATCCAAAGTCGAGACCCTGTCTGACCTCTCACCAAGAGAGCCACTAAGATTTTCAATTACTAGCATAATCGATGGATGGTAAGAAGTGAAATAAATATTTCAGATCAATGAAACATTTATTTAACCTCATTAGAGCTTAATTACATATCCCCAACCCCAGATATGCAGAGATATATGGGATGAGATAAGGCCTCTAGGATTCTAGTGGCATTATAGTATTCAAAACAATGCAAATTATCCCATATCTATCCGAATATGAATTGGAAAGGGACACTGATCTTGTATGGGATGATACTTTGCTGAATACAGTACAAGAGTCAATATATACATGCATATACTAGAACTACCATATTAGGATGTTGTACTTCCACTAGTTGTGTTACCATCTCCAGCATGATGATAAAAATCCAAAGGTGGGGAAATCCATCCATTCAAAAACATGTCATTGAATCCCACCATCCTAAGGGTCATTGAGATATATGAGTTCACTTGATATCCCCATATGGTATAATCCCTAGCTTCCGAGATAGACCAATATGATTTGGAACTATCATGAACTTTTTGGGAAGGGCACCAGTGGAGGTGTATTTGATTGGCCTAACCATAATGTGATAGAGGATAATGTTTCTTTAGTCTTTAAAGGAGATATGTGAGCACATGTTAATCTCCTTCCATAGTTTCTCCATTATTATTATAGGTATTTCACTCAACAAGACTGGAGACTATATGGGGTCATACCAAATATCTTTTTCTATGAGAAACTTATCTTACATCTCTCAATGATGGGGGATCCCACCTAATTGGTAGATTTTTCATAGGTTAATGCACACTTCACCACGTGATAGATGGAATGTATTGGTACAAGGAAACCAACAGATGATTAATTATTGAGGAATATTGGCCTAGAAATATAAAATAAATTAGGAAATCCACGTGGATTCATAAAGATGAAGCATGTATTACATGTCAGAAAACTATACATAGGTTTTCCTGACCTAGAAGGGCCATGACCATTCGTCCGAAACATTACTTATGGGATAAGGATCCTATTTTTAGCTTCACTCACCTCCTAGGTTATTTAGAGAGTAGATGAATATACTCAAATAACACTGAGAAATAGGCTATTAAAAAAATTGATATCCATCTGGACCTATGGGAGGGTTTTCTAATATAAAACAAAACCCATGGGACTAATCTGTTTCCATGAATCGATCCTAAAAAATTACCATCAGTGTAGAGTAGAGAGAATATGACACCTATTAGGTTAGAAGATTACTGTTTGTTAGAGGAAGGGTATAATCATTCAACAAGTCGAACATGTATAGGGTATGTTCTTATAATAGAGTATAATCTTGGAACTCAGGCAAGTGGAACCTCTTCAAAGCCTTATTATCAGGATCCATGTGATATTGGGGGGTCTGTGTTGTGATTTATACAAATAATTTATCTTCAATTAGCCATATTAGAATAATTTTGATAATAACTAGATTCCATATGAACAAAAGTAAGTGGCATATGTTAGATACATAAGATAAAATCTATTCAACGGGAAGACATGAATATCTCGCAACATCACACACGTCACATATATCAGTATAGGAATTCAAGAACATCGTAAGGTATCATGAATAACCTAAACCCCAAAAATCCTATGTCATGCATACACCCATAGGGAATCTCACAATTTCATGACCCCTCGATGACTCTTGATCGCATGACCTTGATATGGTTATGTGATATGAAAAAGAGTCAAAAATATTGTGCGATAAATCCTATAGATCCTGTGAAACCCCCATGAAAATCATGCCCCCACTACCAAAGTTCAATCAAATTATTGAACTATAGTTAAAAGTTAGTTCATGCAGTAATGTGGTAAAAATTATTCTAGTGGAGGTGATATCAAGGAATGAGTTTTGGGAGAGGTCTTCTAACCAATGCTTGTGTAATGGTCTTGCCACAATGTCACCAAATGGAGAAATGGCGCAAGATTTTTCATGATCAAGTATCCATTGAAAGAGTTTGATCTCACTGCCCTATATATAGGGACTTTAATGGAATACCAAGCATCACCAGGAAGACCAAACATTTCCCAAAACACTGGATTGTGATAGTGGTGAAGGCTCAGGTGGGCATTTACTTTTCTCAGAACCGAGCCCTTATCCCAAAATATATTGCTCAAGAGGGGGGAATTTGTAAACACCCACCAAATTAGTATCAAAAAATAACAATGCCGTAAATTCCTAAATATTGGTATTATATTTCCCTCAATCAAAGGAGGGAAAAATTGTCCAATTGATCATTGATCGTGTGAACTCCCATAAGTACAACTATCTCAAGACAAGGAGTTCATGCAGATGGCCACGCACAATACATGTCATGTGGAAGTTTCTATCAGGTCCGTTTGATATGTCCTTCTTCATTTTCAAAGTCACCCTAGACAATCACTAGTCATAAGATAGCAGCCGGCCATTCTCTCCCGGGTTACACCATCTGTTGATTGGAAAACACCTGACA
This sequence comes from Viscum album, assembly GCA_963277665.1. NCBI lineage: Eukaryota > Viridiplantae > Streptophyta > Magnoliopsida > Santalales > Viscaceae > Viscum > Viscum album. Next base: position 1,675,326,198 of record OY728141.1, read on the forward strand.
GGGCATTCAAAAGTCGTTCTGAAATAGGAGGAAACTATCCAAAAGGCAGGATCCACTTGAAATCTTGAATTTCACATGACATACCACCAATGAGAAAAATGGTTTTCCTTTAAAACCTTAAAACGAAACCATGAACTCCCCATCCATTTTAGGATCGACAAAGGAAATAAATAGACACGAGGCAGGAGCCTCTCAAGGTGGTAAAACTCACGTGGTACACCCTTGGAAATCCGCAAGACACCGTGAGACCATAGTGACAGGATCTCCACATCTCACAAAATCCTTCAGGCTCTTTATCCTCATCCCATAAAGGGCCAATGGTTTATCTAAAAAAACTTGTTTTCCCCCATTATATCCTTATGGAATAATGTATGCAATTTTCCATGATATTCTCATGTATCTCTATAGGACCTTTTTTGGTCATGCGATGCATCATCAAGAAGAATGGCGATTATCTTCGATGGAACCCAAACAATCTCAAGTACTCCCTATTCACTGTAAAATAAACAAAGGAAATAAAATGTGGGGGAGGTGAGATCCTCTCACGGTCATAAGAATAAGGTCACACACTATGTATGTCTGTATTATGGCCTCACAAGACCCCTCAACAAGATACCCTAATCTCGCGAAGGCCCCTTGACACACCATCATTGTCTTGGGGAATGTCTATGTAAAGTCACATGAGATCTTGCTAAGGGATTTTAATAGGAATATTAATCTCACCAAAGAACCTAGAAATTTCAAACATACAATATGAAATTCCATTGACATATCCATGAGAAAATATAGGACCCCATTAATTAGAAATAATCCAATAAAGGTGGGAATGATAGGATGGTATTGCAGTTCCTAAAATAAACGTGATGACCCCAAAGAGATTTATAGAAAGACCTTATAATGCCACAATATGTTGGATCCCTCTGATGACTCTAGCCTAAACCATATGATAAATGCCGCACAAATCGTCAAATAACTAGGGTGGTGAGGCCTATAAATCCACCACCCCGGCCATAATGAAGTGGTCTTCCTTTTTATATGCAGATGCATTAGGGCACCCATGCACTAGAAAAGAGTTCATGGAGTGGCAGATATCATGAAGGGAAAGTTTTTCCATCATGTAAATTCCAAGTAACTACCGAAGTGATCATGTTCTAGGAATGAGGAACATAACATGATCACTCATAGATCATGTGAAGGACTTCTAGTTAGACATGGGAAGAACATACTGCATATATGGTAGATCATGTGAGACAGAAAAAAAGATAGCTCTGAACAAACATAATGAATTCATGATAAAAGGTTGGAACTACAACTAATGAATGAGATACATGATCAAAGAACATATATTTTTTTTAATTCTCAAGCACTTCACATGAACCATCAAATACAAATGGAAACATAGGGTCATGTCACTTATATTTCACGAAGTCCCACTGTCATGCAATTTGGATCATGTGATGTACTCTGGTCAAGTCAAATCATGTCACATGGTGCCCCTAAGAGTTCCACTCAATTCTCATGAAGAACTCCAGTCTTTCAATATAAAACATGCATTATACTTAATATATTTTGTCTGACTCTTATAACATCACATGCACATGTCATCTTAGATTTATGTTAACACCAGGGCATGTTGATTGGTTCTCATATTGTTATCGGTGCATGATACTTAGATCCCACAATGCCCTCGAGACATGTCATCTGTGACATGGTACACCCTCTAATACATGTAACATTAATTCCAATGATACCCTTCACATTTTATATTCAGACCATGTGATAGTGATTGAAGAATTCTGCTAGATCATGAAACACCCTCTGGACTTTCCAGTCAGGGTCACACAATGGATTTTGGGAAAACCCATCTAGGTCTTCATATGTCCTCTAAAAAGACACCCATGATCTAGAAATAACCCTTATAAAGGCCATATAGGATATGTTATTTCCCTCAAAAAACTCAACTGGAACATATGATTTCTTTTTTACATGTCAAGATGACATCCTCAGACATGTCAGGTAGAAAACCAAGGCTTGTCGAGCGAACAATCAACACATGTTAGGCAGGAATGTGGGCTAGGTCAACAGGGAAACCTAGGATATGATAAACTTGTTCACCCTTAGTTTTTAAACCCATGTAATAAGGAAAACTTCAGTGTGTAATCCATGACTAGCGACCTAATATGATATGTACCACATATATGGGTGATGTCAGTGAGTAAGACCCTGACAATTTAACTATGAGTAATATGATTATTACCATAACTAAAATACACAGGACACTTTTTAAATGCTTGAGCTCCGTATAAAACCTCTAAAGGGATTCCCCAAAACATAATTCCTACATTCATGAGTAATGAGACACATCTCCTTCCATCCCTTATTTCTCCCATCAAGTGTAGCTCACGTTGTCTTAAGGAGATGTAATAAAAAATCATTTGTATCTTAAGCCTCCACAAAGGAAAGGAAAACTATAGTGTGTAAGCCCAAATCAATTTAACCACGCAGACTCGGATTCCTTCTATTATCATGATATGTAGGATTCCTTACTATGTTCTAAGCTCAAACTCAGATCAACAACAACATCAATGAAAGATCCACCATGTCTCAATCATTTTAACCATTAGGACCCAATAATTTCCATGGTATGACCATAATTCCTCATCTACCAGCAAACTAAAAACCAACTGAACATTGATGAATCTGATTATTTTTAACCAATAAAAAAAGGACCCCTATATGAGGCCTGAATTCTATATATTAAATCTCTATAGGGATATCCCAATACATATTTCCTGCATCCATAAGTATAAAAATTGATTGCTTGTTATTCATTGTTTTTCCTATTGAACTTAGCTCATGTGGTCTTAGGTAGTTACAATGGTCATGTCATTCACACCATGAATCTCCACCATCTAGTGTCATCTCAGCATGAAATCCATGATGAGGGGCATGATATTAATACCCATTATATATGGGAATCCACACTAGGGCCAGCTGCAAGGGTGTGGTAGAACTACGGTAACTCTTATTCCAGCTATAATCATTATTCATAGGACGTATACTCAAGAATCGATCTCAATTTTGTGGTTACATAGTTTCAATAGATATTTCCTCTATTTATGATGTCAAACTTCATGGATTTAATGAACGATGTGGGTTTTGATTCCTGTGATAACCAGGACACACAGGATGCCACAAAATGGCTCAATCCCACTTCTTAGAATATTAACTACCTCTCTGTATAGAAGAAAATTATCAAGCACCTATTTATATGGATTTTTCATATAAAGTATCTATTCATCACACAAAGAAGGATTAATATCCTTGGATACATACAGATGGAATCACTATTGAGATCCCCTTTCTTATATTCACTAATGATATCCCCCATCATTTTCACATAAAAATAGATAACATATGATCATTGTGTTTGGGTAAAATGATCTATATTGAGATTAGGAAAATAATTTATAAAAAATATTAAATATATAAGAGATTCCATTGCTAGGAAACAATTCCCCCTAAAAGTCAACAATGATCTAAACCTCCCACCCTCTCGGCCAATGCGAGTCCCTAAGCATCATTGGTTCTGAAACACCAACTAACCAACTAAATTTGGTAATTAGGTATTTTCCAAATTATAGATGAGTGTACCATTGGGAGTTTGCATTAAGAACAAAAATGACCCAATGTTAAGGATTTTTCAATAATTCAAACCCCCACAATCAACCATAGATCTGAACCAAACCCACATCAATGAGGGTTTCTGGTCATCTCTTCTTTGAATAAAAATAGTTGTCCTTATTCCCTAAAATGGATTTATATCTCACTTGTGTCCTTTATGTATTTCAAAAGTTATCCTATTTAGTATTTATAAGATCAATGTGATTTAGGGTCTAATTATGGATATTAAAATAATGTTGATTTATTTTAGTTAAATTTTGCTGCAATATGAACCATGTCTCCCAAAGACACTAGGAAACTTGATCCATGGGTTATGTTAATTGGATATTTACAATAAAGAACATGTAAAAATTATGTAAGTGGATTATGTTTCTATAATAAATGATTCATTAGGATGTCTGTAGACCTTTTTTCTATGACTTGAGTAACAGAAAGGCAGATACACACATGGATTGAATGAAACGTAGTATAGGTGGACACCAAACATGGTGTGTGGAGTTATGATAGAGCCTTTTCATTTTCAGTGAACTTATAGATTAGGTTCAATGGAATTTTCCAAGATGTAATCTATGATAACACAGTCACATGGGATAATATTTTGGTGTTTTAGGCTACGGTTTGGTTTTTTATTATATTTAAAGTGTTTTTAAGCCTATTTTCACTTCTTTTGTGGAGTTTATGGGTGTATTGCACTATTATGTGTTGTTATGAATGTTTTTATAGTGCGTGAATCATGTTATGATATGGTATTTAACGAACATGCTTTCCACTAGTAGATACATAGTACTGTATCTTCCATGTTTGACATTCCTAATGGTCATGGCATAATTTAGGCAACACCTATATTAATTATCAATATTCTATACATTCTCAAAGAGGGTAAATCATATCCTACATAAATTTTAGTTATTTATCAATCATTTTTTCAACCTATATTTTTTGGGAGGTGTGCCTAAGTTATAGTTATTATTTATCATGGGTCCTTTCAAGAATCTGTGTTGGGTTGTTACATGTAAGGTGTGATAATAACATTCTTGATAAGATTCCACCACAAAATCTATATACATTCACTATTAATTAAATCATTAATTATTAGATTAAACTATTAATACCAACATAACTTTTATTTTGATTAAAATAATTAACATGATTATATAATATTTAACACATGCTTTAACAATAAAGAAGATGAAATTTAATTTGAAATGAAAATAAGATGCAATGTAAAAAACTATTATAAATGATTTTTTATTAGAAAATAATAATGAACCATATGGAAAAACAATTGAATAAGGATTGGGTAGACTTGGGATCCTCATAATATAATCGAATCATCACGAGTGCATGTATAAATCCATTAGGAAAAGGCTCATTATACACTAGTGTGAGTTAGTGGGGATAATAATGAAATATCATTATCCTTGGTTTTAAAGAGCACTAACATAGACTCATGATGGGAAGAATAATATATTTTCCATTATGTCATGTTTTCCCATAATCTTAACATGGTAGTTGCCTTAGGAACCCCCATAAGTACCCAATATATCTTAAGAGACATCACTCAATTAGATGATTTGATTATTCAAACAACATTTTAGCACTTGAATTCCTTATTTAAAACATTTCCCCAATTAATTACAAATTATAATTCAATATTACATTAATTATTTTCAAAAGAGAATGTGAAAAATAAATATTTGAATTTCACCAAACATATTAAGTTCATATGATGATCCCTAATTAATTAATTTCCTTCAATGTAAACCCATTTACTTTCCATTTGAAAACTAAATAAAAAATAATTATAATTATAGAAGTTATGAAGGGAGTCACAATGATTAAAATTTACATAAAAATATAATTTATATATAATCTAGTATTCATGGTTCATGGAGAAAATATAATAACAAATATTAATTTACTATAAAATGGGAAATATATTGTAAAATAATATTATTCTATCAATATAAATCAAAATAAGGCCTTTTGACATGAATAGAATCCCTAACAATGAAAATATTAAATAAAATTTATAAAATTTGAAAACTAATTTTCCATTGTCATTGTATGAACGAATAATATAAGAATATGGAATAACATAGAGGAAAAATAGAATTGGATTTATTTATAGAGGGTATTCTTCCACCTTATTTTTGATTTGGTGAAAAAAATTAATAGGTAATAGAGGAGATTCAAAGTGGTCAGTGTTGGGGGATCTGGTAGAGTATCTTGAAGAATAGTGTATAAAATTGGGTATATCAGTTTAATTTGAGGTCCTTTAAGCACGGGTCAAGATCTAATGGCTAGTGTTTATGAAACTCTATCCATAAAAATCTATTACATAAATTGTTTATAGTTCATTGCAATGATCATGTTCAAACGTGCACTGTACCCATGAAACATGAAACCATCATAAAAAATCAATAATTTTTCATAAACCTAAACCAAAATATTAAATAAATATATAATAAAAAAAACATAAAAATAGAATATACGGTTCTACAATAATCCCTCTCGTATTTTTTTATACACCCAAAAATTCTTTGTAAATTATTTTTATCCATGAAGCTGTGAGGACATTTCTACCTCATTTATGATCCCCACTTCCATTACTATGTAAGGTGTTTCTAATGAAAACATAGAAGAAGTCTATAAGAATATAATTTCCTTAAATCAACCAATCTTAATGAATAATAATTTGAATACGTTTTGAAATTTCCAAGATATCAAGTTACAAATTTATGTTCTCTCATTCCACTAAATGGGACGGATTAGAATGAAACATACTTAACTAGGTTATGTGGAATAAATCATGATTGGATATTAACTAAGGTTTAAGTGCCTATCATTTTGAACTTATTCCATGTTTTTTAATATAAAATGGTTCAAACTATCTAGGAACAAATATTCATTTTTTTCCAAGATTCCAATGTCCTGGTATGGGAGAAACTTTCCAAAATACTAAATCACGATTTAATAATTACAAATGTCTATGATGACGATGACCACCCTTGTAAGGATAATTATAAATCAATTTAAATTATTATAAATTTTCATAAATATATTCTATGTATTAATTGTTTATATTATAATTTTATAAGATTTTCAGTCAAAGAAAGTGTGTTATTCAAGTTGAAATGTTTTCAATAAAATATATGGTTTTTAGAAAAAATTTAAATTTGTAAATTTTTAAGTTATATACTGAAAAAGTCAGCATAATTTAGTTATTTATCATAACATAATTATCTGTGGGATATTTTTTGGGATTTTTCTAAAATGCTTGATTTTGTAGTGAATAGTATAAAACACCATTTTTTATAAAAATGGTCATTTATTTTCAAATAATTTCATTGCACCATTTATGTTGGGATTTTTTTATAGTAACATAACATTTTTTTTATTATGAATAATGAAAATAACTAATATATTTTAATTTGGTAAAACAATTTTTATGCTTAAAAATAACATTTTTCCTAAAACTTTTTCATTTCATTTGGGGAACATAGATTTAAATTAACTTCTACAACATATAAAAATTAAATATTTTTCATTTTAATTCATGTTTTGAATAAATTTTCTCAAATTTTAAAAAAAAATCATTTTTGGATATAGTGTGTAGTCACCATTGTAAAACATTATCACCCTCATAAATCATAAAAGAGTAAACATAGGGGGTTAAAATAATAGGGAAGGAATAAAATATGACTAAAACATGGATAAATGTGATTATATGAGTGTATTTAGACATTATCATATATTATCATATATTCTTTTCACATATTCTTTTCATTTTGGGCCACTAGAACTTGAGAAGTACATTTATTATATTTTAAAATTTAATCAATTTAAAAGATATCCATTTTTTCTAACTTATAAGGGGGAAATACTATGCTCATTTAATCACAACTTTTGATTCAATTATATTAATAAATACCTTAAAAATAAATTCCCTAACATCTTCTCGACGTCCTATAAGTCCCGGTATTCTTAAAATTTCTATATTATAAGGACTAACGTGTAACCAAAAGAGAGATGTTTTGGGTAAGTATAAGTCCAAACAGACCTATATCAAGTTTATTTTTTTATTTTAAATCCTTAAAATGTACTCTAACCATTATAAAATAATTAAATAATTATATTAACTGTATGTAAATTTAATTACATTGATAGAAAACTATTTTCTTTCTATTTTCAATCCTATGGGAAATGAAAACATCGCATGTGAGTACATGTGGATTACCACCACCATGAAATGACTTGTTTCTCTTTACATCACCATCTCACATGGATGGTAATTAATATTTAATTAAATAAGAAATAATATTTTTGAATAAATATTATGATTTTTTGACATTAATATATTATTTACCTTCCTAATAATTCCATTTAACATAAAATGGTAATGGTGTTATTGCATACATGAGGAATACCACCTCCACAAAGTGTTGTGACTTGTTTTTCATTACATTGTCATATAGTAGGAAATATTAATATAAATGATGAAAAATATGACATATATAAAATAATTGTAATTTTGAATGATTAAAATTTTATATACCATAATTATTTTCCATTTAATTGAAAAATGGAAACTTCACCCATGTGTATGTGCATACTACTACATTCATAACATGATGTATTTATTTTTCCCCATCCACCTTCAATGTTCAGTTATGGAAATTTTTTTAATGTATAAACATAAAAAAATCATACTGAAGATTTTTTAGTTGTTATGATAATGATCTTCTTAACCTTATTAAATCTACAGAATTCATTTTCAATTTTTGAGTCAAACATCCTTAAAGATTTCAATGTGAACTATAAAATTTTACTAAGTAAATAAAATATTGTGAATATGACATAAAGTGAATAATGATCATGTGATAGACATGAGAAATTTTATTAATATATTAAAAACTATTATAATTTTACAATTCAAGATGGTTTATATACAAATGAAACAATTTGAGACTAATGGTAAGGGACTTTCTTTTTAAAAATAATGCTCTAAATATTTCTTAAAAATATTTTTCTTCCATGTTAAGGTTAATTTAAATATTTTTTAGAGTGTTCTTATATACTCATAAAAGTATTATAAATGACAATTTTGACAATATTTTAGTATATTTACACAGGATTAAAAATTAATAGTTTCAATTTTTATATATGTGTCTGTTTTCACTTTCTTTACCAAAGTGTGAAAAGTATAATTTGTTTAACGATTATTGAAAGAACATATTTTCTAATAGTAAGGATAGTTATTTTCTTTAAAGATAAATTTATATGTTTTTATGGTTATTTTCGAAGGATTTTTTTTTTAAAATATTCTAGGAATTTATTGATTTAAATAAATTCCAATGAAATGAAAATTTCGTTGTTTTATTATGAGAACTAAAATAGTTATTAATTATATGATCTAATTAACACTAAAATTTGTTTTATAGTTTAAGTGTGTGATATTTTTTTAATTATTATATGGTTATAGAAAGTTTTATTTGAATTTTGGGTGAGAATGATATAGCTCAAATGATTGGTGAGCTTATTTTACCTCTCTAACGCATTGGGTAAAGGGATAATGTTTATGAGGGTTATGTTACTCCAAAGGGACCTGGGAATTATCTAGTTATTCGATTAAATTGTAGGGGTAATTTTTTTATAGAATGTGAGAAAAATGTCTCATGGTACCTACGTGATATCATTATAATTTTTTAATAAAGGAGCACTTTTTTCATAAGGTAATCAAATTGGGTAATGTTTACGGAGTGTTTTTACATTTTCTAAAAAAGGTCAAAGGATTTTTTTTCATGGAATGGTATTATTGACTTTTCATATGTTCTATGAAACAATTACAATTAATATTTTTTGTTTATTATTTCCTAAGAAATGTTTTTTGATATCTATTTAGAAATTAATTTTTTCTTTTAAAATTAATTTTATATTTAGGCTCAAATATTTATTGTGAAATATGGAAAACATTCATATGATTTTTAATGGTTTACTAGTAGAAAAATAGATTTTTTATTTTATATCCATTAATATGATATTTTTCCTCAAACAATTTTTTTAAATATTTTTAACATGGGTTTAAGATTAGTATTAATGATGATAAATTTAGGGTTTCTGTTTTTAGAGTTACCTTAAATGATGAAAGTGTGCCTTTATAAAGAATATTTTCTTTGGGGAAATCTGAAATTGCGTGGAAATTTTCTATTTAAATGTAAAAAAATTCCAAATTCTATAAAACTAGAAACTATATAAGGTATTTGGGATGTAAGTGGTGAAATAATTTCCATAAAGTCTATATTTCAATGGGTAGTTATGTGCAGGTTGTTAATGTTAGTATTTGAGATGGGATTATATAACATCTAAGGTTCATATCTTGTTAATCGATACTATAAATGTATTTTAATTCATTTTTATTTTATCCTGAGATTGATTTTTATTATTACGATAATGCTTCATGTGACCTATGAATATTCAGAATTGTTTTTCAAAGAATAAAGATGGTAGATAAGGTTTAATTCCATTAGGTAGATTATATCATTCCAATCTAGAAACCATGAATGGTGAGAATTATAATAGATCAATTTATAGATATGCTAACTTAGATGGAACATGATAATAATGGAGGTACCAAGGTAAGGGGGTGACCAGATTCTTCAATGAAAAATACATCAATAGTAGACTAATTCATGAAATAGAACCCTCTTAAATTTCATTAATCCCCAGAACTAATGAAACATGTAGGATTGATTAATTATTTAGAGAATATATTTGATATTATAGGATTTTCAAAACACAAAAAGGAAATCCTTTCCCTTTATAAATTTTTTGGTTAATTCATTCTTTGGTGCTCATTAATTTAGAACACTACATAAAAGGAAGAAATTGATGTAATAGAATGGGGGTGTTTAATGATATTTTTCTTGATAATTAGTTTACTAAATTTATTTAAATTATAATGAAAAAGATAATCATAAAATTGAATAAAGATTGGGATGAATAAATATCCACATAAAAAGATAATTTTACTAGATTAGCTAAGTATAAACCAAATGGTTTTGAAGTCCATGATTTTATGTTTGATTGATTATACTCATGAATTAATATAACATTATAAAGGGAAATGGTTACTCATATGTTTGGAATTTATAAGAAAATATTAAAGTGGGCAAAGAATATCGAGATGAATTTTATGAAAATTTATAACAATAAGGATGAGAAGAGGTTGAGGTGGAAGAAAATAGGGAATCAGTAATCAAAGAACCTGATGGTAAAAAAAGCAATTACCTACTTATGATATATATCTTATCAACAATTATAGGGATTTTATTATTTTATCAAGGAAGTTTTTTTGATATAGAAATCTATCACACGGTTCTTGTGAGTGAAAATAAAATACTACTGGTAATGGTTATACTAGTAATGAAATGATGGTGGAGAAATGTTTTAATTATAATGAGATGGGTCATTATGTAAATGTGTGTTAAAATAAAGCTATGCCTGATATTTATGAATAATATACTAATTAAAATGGAGTTGAAAATAAATTTTATATTATTGGTACATCAAATGATATGGTTATGAGTTTGTTACAAATTTACTATATGAATTCTATTGATTTTTTTGATTCAAGATCTATACATTCTATTAACTGTGATAAATGTTCGACTAAATTAGAAATATACCCTCAATAAATGCATAAACGTTTTTGGTAAAATATAATTTTGGAGGGATTAATGAAATATATATTTATAGGACCCTTTATATCATTTTAAGTGGTATTGTTTTTCATGAAAATGTAGTTTCCATACCCATAGTGGTGTTTTGATGACATTCTTTGTATGTATTGGATATAATTTTATCCTCAAAAAATATATTTAAAGATAAATAGTTAATATTCAATCTATAGAGTGGGACTCAATTTGAATATATGAATAAATTCATACCATTGATAAAATAATAAGATTTTTTTAAGGTAAACTAGGCTAGATACCATGAGAGGGGGGTGAATCAAGGTATGAATGATTAAAACAACTGCCCCTTTGATCTTGTTTTGTTATTAGACAAAACACTCTTCTCTATCCTTCCCCTTATAGAGTATAAAAAAATATTAATTCATGCATATGACAAAAAAAATTACTTGGATCACCCAAACTGGGCTACATCCAAGGAGCATACACCGACAATGTGATGATGTGGAAAATCCACTAAAAAGCGCACTGCTATTTACAATGTTCAGATCAGACTCTTTGTCCCTCCTGTTTTACAACGACTCACATTTTCAAAGCTCCCTACTCTCTCAACTGAAGTGAGCTCACTGCTTCTTTAGAATATTCACTCATATTTTAAAGACATGTAGGTCCCTTCTTTATCATAAATGAATGCATCTTTCTCTGTATATAAATACTCTGTTGACGTCCAACATTCACCCGTAGATGAATCTCACTTTGCACCGGAGGTACCGGGAAATCTTCCAACATTTTCACAGCACTAGAGTGACTAGTGAGATTCTATAAGGTCGGTGCTCATGTTTCACTAAACCATATGCATGAAAATCCCTTCTTCAACACATAACTTGAGAGACTCACACCCTTTTAGTCCCAAATCAATATTGGCATGCAATTATCAGCTGGTGTGCTTCTACGAACCTGGCGCACAAGTTTAACAAAACCACTTGCATGGAACTCCATTCATCAACTCAAAACATGGGTGAAACACACCCTATTATTCCCAAACCAATATTGGAGTGTAACTATAAATTAGTGAAAAACATCGGAATATTTTTATACTAGTGCGACCAAAACCCACTTGCACACTCAAACCTACTTGTAGGATTGGAGCTCGATTTCCCTATATGTGTTGAGATCATTGTGAGATTAAGAGGGTATACCTATATTTATAGGCATCTTGAGCACCCTAATTGTCACACACAGGTCTCCTCCCCATGCCCAAGTCAATCCACCTTAGCCTATGTCACCCTAGTCACCTTGCATGCCCAAACCCTGTATCTTCTCTTTTTGTACCGCCTCTTGATTGTCCATTCCTTTTTCGAGATTCTTCTTTCTATCATGGATTTTCAACAACATCTTCTAAACTCGAAAACTCACCATCTAAACCCACTTTGTCAACAAATTTGAACATCGTGGTATTCTTTTTCAATAAACACAACATGGAAGCCCACTTTGTCAACAAACACAATCACCTCTAAAATGATTCAATTATTCCTTGAGGGATTTTTTACAAAACAAAGGTAAGAAACTTTTTAAAAATGAAAATGAAATGTCTCAGGAAGATTTTATAGAAATGAATGAAATCATTTAAATTATTGATGTATCGGTTGTCAATTAATATATGGATGTATTTTCATATTATTTTCTTGGTGTAATTCCTGATCAAAATGATGAATTTACCATTAAATTTGTTCCTAAAGATAATCTAATTTCAAAAACCTCCTTATAAAATGCATTTATTTGATTTGTTATACATTAAAAGGTAGTTATAAGAGTTCCCTGAAGAATGATTCATCCACCCCATTAGTTCACATTAGGGTGATATTATTTTTATAAATAGTGAATGATAGTTTTATGATAATTTTCATTGATTATGGTTCGTTAAATAACATAATTGTGATGAACATGTTTCTATTATCTCATATTGATGACTTGTTTGATCAGTTCAATGTAGCATAATATTTTTCGAATATTGATCTTGGATCTGAGTAATACCATGTAAAATTAAATGATATGGACTTTCGAAATATGTTATTTCAGACAAGGTACGTCCATTATTAGTTTTTTTAATTCCTTTCATGATTATAAATTCACATTTTATATTTATGGATATAATGAATAGTTATATCCATTATAATTTATAATAATTAGTTGTTTTATTTATTGATTATATTCTGGTATATTCGAAAATTAATGAAGATCATGAAAAACATATAAGGATTTTTTTAACACTTTAAAATAAAATATATTTTATGGAAAATTTATTAAATGTAAACTTTGGTTAAAGATAATTTCTTTCCTATGATATATATTTTCTAATAAAGGAATAAAATATTATCCTGTTGTGACTATAGTGGTGGAATAGTGCGTAAGAACTACAAATTTCATGAAGAATAAATGTTTTCTTGAATTAATGGGTTAGAAAATGGTTTTCTAAAAAACATTACTTGGTTACCTAGTACACTTGTCAAGTTAACTCAAAATGGATTTAAGTTTATTTGTATAATGGAATGGGATGAATGTTTTTAGGAATTAAAAAAATATTACTTGATGCTCTAATGTTTTCTTTACCATATATAGATGGAGAGTGAGTTATTTATAGTTATTGTTCTTTAATGGTATTTGTATGTATATTGATTTAGAATTATCATGTTATCATATTTGTGTATCTTCAATTGAAAACCTTGAATTGGATTATTATACAGATGATTGTGAGATAGTTTTGAAATTTTTTGGTTAAAAAATAAGTATGCATCATCTATATGATGATAAATGTAAAATATATACATATCATAATAGTTTAAAGTATATATTTACTCAAAAATAGTTGAACAATAGGAAATGTAGATGGTTGAAACTAATTAAAAATTATTATTTCAAAATACAAAAATAATTTAGGTAAAGAAAACAAGGTAGATGATGAATTATGTTGAAATGATATTGCATTAATAAATATACTATGTTTAGAAAATTTTCCATTAGTTAATTATTTAAAAAAATTTGTTCTATAAATATTGTATTCTAACTATCCTTCCATCTTGGATAAGGTATCAGTAAAGTATTCATTATAAGAAATAATTAAGGAGGCCCATAAGGAATATAATTATTCTTAAGAAATATTAGAATTGGAAAAAGGGTAAGATTACAAAGATTGATATTGATAAAGAAGGATTTATCTGATTTTTAATAGGGTTTGTGTTTTGAGTGGTTTATGGTTGAATAATTAAATTTTATATGAAGCTATAATCCCTCCATTTCATGTTCATCATGGTATTACTATTATATATATATATAAAAATTTAGGGATATTTTTTGTGGGAAGGTATAAAAATTTTATTTTAGATCTTACTAATTAATTTGTTAATTAACAGTAGGTTATAGTTGAACAGAATATAATAAATGGTATAATTCACATGTTTTATTTCCATAATATAAATGGGAGAACATATACAGTAATTTCATGAGGGGACTACCAAACATGTATTTAGTTAATAATGTGATTTTGATTTTTGTTTCTTGTTTGACTAAATATGTGAATTTTGTAAGTATTTGAGATACCATAACATTGAATGAGAATTATATATTTTATCATAAGGATATAGTTAGGTTATATGTATTTCCCCTTCTAATTGTGTATTCAATATTTCTCATTATATAATCACAGATATGAGCATTAGGATCAATATTAAGTTGAATGTTCTTATAATAACATTCTTCATTCTAGTATTCAGATGGATTATTTTGAAACAATATATAAAAAGAGGTGTCAAAAATGTTATGTTGGGAAGAAATTTATAAAAGGATATTCTTTCGATTAGATTTTGTTATGATATGTGTAATAAGGAAATAGTGATTTAGCACTATATTAGAGCTTCATAAAGTATGAAAAATATTATGTAGATTACCAAAGAAATGAACATTAATTTGAGGTAGGTGACTCTATCTTTCATAAAATATATCCTTCAAAATTTATATTGTGTTTTGGTAAAAAGTAATGTTAGTCTCATGGTGCATTTGACCCTCTGAAATTCTAGAGATATATGGTTTTTTTCTTATTGGGTGTCCTTACCTTTCAGTTTGTCTTAGGTAAATGATGTGTTTCACGCTTCATTGATAACATAGTATATACATGATTCATATCATATTTTATTCTTTAAAGTGGTATAGTTAGAGGACAAACATCGTTATATGGAAAGAATAGTTCTAATTAGTAGTCATAAAGAGAAATTTTTGTTGAATAAGGTAATTATCCTGGTAAAAATAATTGGGAAACCACATGATTGATGAAGCAACCTGGAAATAAAAAAATGTATTGGGGAAAATACTAACTTATTTAAGTAATTAGAAAAATGGAAACGAAGTGATTTCTCAAATTAGGGAAGAATGTGAAAACATAGGTAATTATATTAATAAATAAATTTAATGACTTATTTATTTTCATAAAAATATTTTATGGATTCATTTAAAATATGATAATTTTTATGATTTTTTATATAAGAAATAATTTGTTTTATTCTCGAGGAGATATTTTCCATGAAATATATGGTTTTTTATGAAAAATAAATTTCTAAATTTTGTAGTATTATATTGTGAAAATGGAATTAATTTTTTTATTAATCATATAATAATTATCCATGTAAATTTTTGATATTTTTAAAAAATAATTATTTTTGAGTGAATAGTGGAAAATATTGACTTTCCTAAAAACATTCATTTATTTTCAAGTAATTAAAAGGAACCATTTTATTTTGTATTTTTTTGAAGTGTAATAATTAAAAATTGATTAAATATATTCCAAAGAGGTTTATCATTGTGATTTTAACAGAAATATAAAAATTTATTTTTACAACTTATTAAAATTGAATCAAGAAAGTTAGATTTCATATTTTAAATTATGAGGTTCAAATTTTTTAATGTGTTTAGTTTCATTTTATGTCATTTTGAATAGTTTTCATGGTAAAAAATATTACTCGGGTAAAGGTTAAAATGTTTAATCGTGGGTTTAACAAAGATATAAGGAATAACTATCAATAAAAATTGGATAAATTTGATTGGTTTTATATATTTATACCTTTAATATAATTTTATTTTTAATTTGGATATTTGGAGCCATATGATCTTAAGATACAAATTTATAATAGTTTAAATTTTAATATATTTTTAAGATTGTCATTCCCCTAACTTATAAAAGTTAACACTCTATCCTATAATATTCACACCTTTTGAGAAAATTTTCCTAGAAAATACTTACCAAAATCTCCTTCCAAACTATCATACCCATGACTTATTGGTCTTTTTTTTGCATCTCTACCTAGAATCCACTGAACGGTTCCCCAAGATGGTTGGACACATGACCTCAAGAAAGCCTCCATGTTTTCTATAGGCTTCCAACTAGCAGAGAGACACTATTTTGTAACCATGGTGAGACTATTCCTGTATGGGTCAGATTTTAGCATAGTGTAAGTATTTAAACCTAAAAATAGTGGAATAATAAATAATGAACAAACAAGAATAATAAGCAGGGAGAAGTTTTATAAAAAATAGATTCGGAGTGATCATGAAAATCATGTAATGTAGCTATAAAAAATGAATACATGGAATACATGGGAAATAGTCATATACCACATTCTAACAAAATAAAAAAAATTCCCGAACCATCCTCTACTAGTATCATGAGCATAGGATCAGTCCTCTTCTCTAGTACTCTGATCTAGTATAAAAAATAAATCATCAGAAGTTAGAAAATTCACTTTATCTATATGAGTAATCATTAAGTATTCCTAGGTACCAAAGGTGGTCCATGTAGTGTGTGAGAAATACTAAGTAGTCCAAGACTAAGATTTTCTATAAAAATCCATTTTGTGTATATTAAATCAACAATGCTTCAAAAATAAATAATGTAAGATAATAAAAAATCAAGTCATCACTAGGGGTCCCTTGTGTGATAGCAGACCGACTCTACCTACTTTGGCATAGTCCTGATGAACTAATGTGACCTGTACAAGTATGATATAGTGTATAAATGGATCATCATAAATAAGGTTTTAATATTTGACAATGCCAAAGTTTTTGAGTTGTCTTGGAAGATGTGTCCTTGAATTTAACAAATTAGAATTCTTAAAATTAAAAAGGGGAATCTATTGAGTTTTAATAAGTGGTGTACTGGACTTGTCCATGGTGAACCATGTCATGGAACCCAAGTATCACACTATAAGGTCAAATAATACTCAATTCCATAGGAGTCCATCCAAGGTGATCTATAAATAGAATCCCAAGTATCACTCCCAGCATGATATGAAGATATTAAACCTATGATCTTATCCCCGGTGTCTAACATAGGTGTCCAAGTATCACTTGTAGATTAGTAAAACCATCGTTCCATTAAGACCCTCCAAAGGGTCTTTATGTAGGAATATGTATTACTCATATGAATGTAGATAAAATTCTGAGTGATCCCATCCAAGGCATACCAAGTACTTCACCTAGAGTATTTACCATTGATTAAAAAATTCTAATTATAAATCATGATGATATCATAAATGGAGATCTATAAATGGATTCCCATGTTTCACTCTTAGGTTGGTATGAAGAAGGGTTTAGACATTACCTTCTCATATCAGTTCAATAAGGAATTTTAATAATGATACATCAATAAAGATGTAAAATTCATCCAACTCAAGTAATACAACTATAGCATAAGGAAAAGAACCAAACACATATTGAAATATATTTCTTAATTTGTTTCACATATTGATTTACTACAATATAAATAGACTAAAAGAGGGGTTTAAACAATTTAGGGTAAAGTGAAATTAGGTATTTAAATAAATGCTCGCCAATAGTGGTGAATCACATCAAATAGATCACCCAATGGGTTGATTATCTGCTAGCATGGACCATATTGGGCATGGAAACCCCTAAAATTTAATTCATTGAAAACTTTAGAGGCTTAAATAGTAAATTTTGGTGGGAATAACTATAGAACATGGTTTAAAAGCTACATGACTTGTGGGAAAGGAACTATACCACCTACCTTAATCTTTTAGTACTCTTCTCATTGAAATTTGGCCATTGAATCATTATATAAAGGTAAAAAATAAAAGAAAATATCAATTCCCAAAAAATAAAAAAAAATGATCCCATGCCAAAATATCAAAAGAGACAGTAAGGAAACTATGAATGGAATTAAGAAACTTATATAGCTTAAATTTGTGGATCCAACACATCCAACGATGAAGAAAATAGAGATCAAAAAAAGTATTCATCCAAATCCCTAAATACAGAGGAGGGAGACCTCACAAATGAAAAATGGAGGGACAGACGTTCACAGGAGGAGAAAAGGAAAGGGTTAAGAGGTTTAAAAAATTAAGGCGAAAAAAGGTAAAATCATATTCAAATAAGGGGTCACCCGGTTTGGAAATGCAGTTGAAGAAATAGTGTGCCAACCATGTGATAGCCAGTTCCCAAAAAATACCATTTCATGGTCTTGGTGAATGGCTTGACAAGTCGTTCAAAATTTTTGTGGCATTTATTTATCCAAAATGTCTGAAATATTGTCCATGTTTTCATCCCTTCACAAAATGTTGTATACAAATTGTGTGACCACTGATGTGCACTAGGAGCCTCTAATTATTGAGTCTCATGATTAGTACTAACCATTTTCTAACTATAAGGATTAGTCTGACTCATCAACATCTGAATCTCTAGGCTCTGAATGATCCCCGAACTCTCCCAAAACACTCCTTATCCTCTTAATTAAACTATTTTCATAAACATTAGCATTTAATCAATAACATAAGTGTCCATAACTCTCTAAAAATATTGAGCATTGAATCCTCCCCTAATTAAAATAACTCATCCATGTCTTTTCTTTTCGAGTTTGGTAAAGTGTCATCTGAGAAAACAACCATCCACTAAGCTTGAAATTGGCCTCTCACTTCCAGTGTCATATAATATATGACCATGTTTCTATAACACCTAGAATAGTTGAACTGATCTACCTGAAATATCCCTCATACTCTAGTAAATGTTATGTATATATGATTCTCCTCAATGTATTTATCCTCCAATAACTAAATATTTTTAAGATAAAAAAATGAGACTGGTAAGAATAATATCGGTAAAACTATGATACGTAGAAGACATTATGCATGTCATGATACCTCTAATGTAACAGAAACTTATAGGATATCATATCATTTCACTCCATTATATCAAAATCCCCAATGTAATGAGAAGATAACTTTCCCATCCTTTGAATATGTTTATGTCCAAACCTAGGAGAAACCAACAAAAATACCCAATGTCCCATCTCTAACTCTAAATGAAGACGATTATGATCGGTGTAAGACTATTTTATAGATTGAACATTATACATATGTTTTTAAATTAGTTTTACTTTCTATTAAGTCTCCTAAATGAGACTTGGACCCCTTATTTTTTCATATCCTACCTCTATCCAGCATAAGAGTGAACATCACGACTTACCATAAAGGGCCTCATGTCGAGCCATCTAAATCGTTACCTAAAATATATTATTTTACAAAAAATTGTAAGAGTTATATGATTCTCAAAAAGACCTAAAAACCCAAGGAAACATTCCTATATCATGTCATCAATCACCTGTATCATCTATTCAGACTATCTGTCAGTCTAAGGGTGATGTATCATACTCAAGAGAACATGTGATCATTGTAGTTTCTATATCCCCTACTAGAACTACTATGTAAACCAGGAATCTTGGTTATAGTTGACACAATGGGGGACACTATGAAGCTGAAAAGTATCAAAAATATAAATCCTTTAATCTCATCAACTAATATGTTCTCTTGGATAAAAAAGAAGTGTGTGACCTTCGTTAACCATTAGATGATCACCCATTCCACATCACTACCTCAAGGGGATCTTGGAAAATACATCATGAACTATATATTTATTTCATTCCATTTACACATAGGAATAGATAGAGTCTGTAAAAGTCTAATAGGTCATGGGTTCTCTATCCTCACCTTCTGAAAAGTGGAACGCCATGGGATAAACCATTCAATCTTCCTCTGCATACATGACCACAAATACTGATGATGTATATCTCGATATATGTTGTTAATCCCATGGTAAAAAACCCAAAAAAGGCATTATATTCATATATAAACTCTTCTTGTATGTCATCATTCACCCAAACATGCCTATAGAAGTGTAGGTTCTCATTATTGAATACCCCACCAGGCTTTGTGTTCTCACATGATACACCCTTTCTCCAGAATAGACCATTGGGATCTGATAACTGCGTCATCTTCACCTATTCTAGAAGGGTGGATATCACTTCCAATGATTCTAAAATAGGCTACCTAGGATATTCATGAAACTTCATGTGCATATTTGAAAATGGATTCATCAATTGCAACTCATTACTGGACTCTTGGAAGGCATGTGTCTAAGTCTGGTTGATCAAGTTTTTAGCGACATAATTTGCCTTCGTGGGAGTATAAGAAAGCATAACATCAGAATAATGTTGGAATTATACCAACATGCAATACATAGGATTTAATTCATGTTGTTTGTATCTGTATTTCTGACCATTATGGTCTTTGGAAATGATGAACTACACATCCATGAGATATTTCTTTCGAAAACATAAAGCATAATCCATGGATTCTAGCTCAATGTCATGTGTAGGGTAATTTGGCATGTGAGGAATTTTATGGAAGTGCCCATATTCAACCACCAAATCTTCTTTCATCAAAAATACTCCTAGCCTAATTCCAAAAGAATTCTATTAAACAATATATCTTCTTCCTAGCTCTTGCAGAATGAGGATCGTTGCTAATGTAATTACCCCTCTCAACTCTTGAATGGCTCTGTCGTATGTTTCTAATCATACAAATTTCACTCCCTTCTCAGTCAACCCATAAGAGGATCTTCTAGTTTCGATAAATCCATGATGAATCACCTATAATAGCAAGCCATATGTAATAAACTATATATGTTAAAGATATTTATGGGATTCTCCAAGGAAACCATGGAACTCAACTTCATTGGGTCAATCGATATGCCTTCCTATGAAATGATATGACCTAATAAGTGAACATTATATATACAATAAAATAATAATTTTATAGGAATCCAATATTGATAGTTCTCTCTTAGTGTGTTTAGAATGATCACAAGATGGATGGAATGGTAATATATATTGAAAAAATAAAAAAATATTTAATCCACAAAGACTACAACCAGTGAATATAGATACAGTTGTCCAACCCAATTCATCATATCCATGAAAATAGATGGTCTGTTTGTAAGGTTGAACGACATAACCAGATAATCATACATGTTGTATATACTCTGAAATATTATATTTGATATGTCTAGTGGTCTCACATTAAACTGATGATATACCAACCTAAAATTAACCTTACATAATACTATCACTCCTTAGAGCTGGTCATAGAGGTACAAGGTTGTAGAAAATCAGTTGCCTCTATATTTTTCAACTTCTTCTTGAGTTCCTGGAGCTCTATAGGTGTTATAGTATATGGAGGAATGTAAAATGGTTCCACAATTAGTACTATATCAATGGTAAACTTCATATCTCATAGGCGGTAATCTAGATAAGTATTTAAGGAAAACATCTCTAAAATGATCCACCACCGAAAGAAATTCTATAATTCACATTCCCTGGTCTCTCATTAAGAGACAAGACATCTGGGTTTCCCCTCATACAAACCCATGATTATTTCTTCTATATTGACATTACTGGATGTCCAAATCACCCTTATTAATATATGGTTTTCCCTCAGGTGATGTAAATGACAACCTCCAATGATAGAAATCCATGTTGTTTTGATAAAGCACTAGCCTTTCGATGCTATAAATGGCGTTGAACCTAATTATATAGAGGAAAATTAATGTCCAAAAAATATAATACCAAAATTTCTCAAGGGGGAACTCCTTACACCGGCATATACATTCAAATCGAACACTTAATGGTGTATTGAGATTCTTCATGTGGTAGAGTTATTCCATCTCACGAACCAAACATTCCATAATATCAAAAAATATAAATGAGTGACATGAACTTGTACCAAATTGGGTGGAAACAAAAGTAGAGGCTACTAGAATAGTACCTCATACAATTTAAGGCATGAGACATTGCTCCTCAGGTGTAGGGTACACTGTATAGATATGTATGGATTCAAGGCCTTGATATACAACCTCACTTACCTAGAAAAGACTGATTTCGTGGCACTAGACCTCTAATGTCGATCTTCCTCATCCACAACCACCTCATCATCCTGGTCGGCCACTAGTAGAAAAATTCCTATCTTAATGTGGATCTACTTATCATGTACTTGAATGCAGTATCAGCATGGATCTCTTCTCTCCAGGCATAAGAGGTAAATTTTGACAGAAATGTTAATGGAGACCCATCCTACGATAAGCTAGGCACTAGATTGGTTTCCACATACACTTGGTATTATTATACACTACCATTCCAAACTATTGAATCACCACATATATTTTGATAAGTTTCATCTGGAATGGACTGCCCCTGCATGAAAACATAAAAAGATTGTTCCTTCCATCGGAAAAACCAACCCCCTTTTAGGAAGCTGAACCACCCTAGATAAATTTTCAAAAATCCCTCATGTTCTACTCTATAATGTGGTCCAGGTTAACCATCTCTAAAATAGTGGTCATCCAAAAAAATCTTGAGATCTCAGATGGCATACACAAGACCATCCTCAAATCGCCTTTCATTCATAAATTTTTCATTGGCCATGGTAATCATATAATGTTGAATCATGGTAAAATCAGTTGAGTACTTCATCGCCAACATGGTTCCCTATTTTTGGTTCATAAACTATCGAGTATAGTATGATCACAATGTATAAATGAATAATTAATTATAAAAGGTAGTTTTAAATCCCACACAAACCATACCATGATGAAATACATCATAGATGATGACATCTTACCAACTTATGTCATAATAAGGAACCATAATGGGTGAAAATGTTTCCCCCTTCTATGAATGTGTCTCTAAATTATCAAAGATGGGCAACATGTTCTGTATCCATAACTCGGTAGAATAAGGATCACCATCCCTTGAAATTTTGAGATGATGGTTCTACTATAATTCAAATGTCAGTTCTTCCATGGTAGTAGAAATTCCCAGAGATCCTTGTATAGACAACATAAAGAGATAGAAGTTTTCTTAGAACTAAGCAACTGTACAAAGTAGATTATCAACTTGAGGTTCCCCTAGTTTCATTTTAGGAGGTAATATAGGTGGCTCAAGGACCACCACCTATAAAGAATGGTCATTTCCCCCATCCTCGCATATGACTTGAGGATTTTGTGGTGTCACAGTTCTACAATTTCCAGTCAAACACCTCATATATGATTTTACAGTGAAAGGAAACATGTGAATTTCTTAATGGTTGGTACAAACCATTGCTATGAAGGATTCATACCCCTCTTTGAGTTTCTAAGGCTAGGTCAAGGTGATAATTAAAATCATGTATGTCTGAGGAATCACTTCCTACTAAAAAAATACTAAGGTCATGTTAGGTTCAGGGTCTCGTACAACATAGTTATGGTTATGATAAATGGAGTTTCAATTTCAAGGTATACATAAAAATTACCATTAATTTGAAATTAGCATCCCCATTTAGCAGTAACAATTTACTTATATAAAGTTAGTTTATTTAATTTAATTTTTATTTATGTGATAATAAATATCTAAATCAAGATAAATTTTTTACCATTTGTAATTTATAATGGATGATTCACTATAAATTTCAATTTGTAAATAAAGTATCTACAACCTGACTTGTGCATCCAGTATCAGCATATAACACGTCCTTTATAGTGATTTTATTAAATGAACTTCCACTTTAAACTTATATAATTACCTACTTGATAATGTATAATTAAACTTCTTCAATTAATAAACTACTATTTTAGTGTATATAACTAGTGGTTCTTGGAAAAATTTTGGAATAATTTGACAATTAAGGTGTCTTCGTCAATCTATATGGGAAAACCCATTTAAATATATGTATGAACTTTAATTAATCTGTGTATGTCATCCAGGGAAGAAATGTTAGAACATTTTATCATACAACAATAAAGGAACTCAAAAAATCACATGAAATAATAAAAATTAATACATTAATATAAATATGGAATTGCATAATGCATGTGTGAATCCTCAAGTACCTAATATGATGAATGAGACGATACATCATTTTCGTACTAGTACAAGGAAAATATAAACCCAAAATAATAATATTTATAATAACAATAATGTCACAAGACATGTGTGTCACCCAATGTTAAAATCAATGAAACTATGACAAGCACAAACCAGATCAACAATAACCCATCCAAGGAAATTTGTGTTTCCCAAATATATATGTTAGATACTCACAATAACATGACCTCAAGAACGCCTACCTGTACACCAGAGGGTTATGACTAGCTATGAGGGCCTAGGGTATTATGAAGGGGAGACTATGACCTCATAATTTAATGTGTTTCACAACAGTATAATATAAACTTGAAAAATATCATAATAATAATTAATGAACATCTATTAATAATAAATTTATGGAATATGTATAATAAATAGATACAAAATGATGGTTATGATCATATCATGTAGCTATACAAAATTGAGTATAGGGAATATAGGGGAACCAGAATATACCATATGCTAACAACATAGAAAAAGACCAAAATTTTCCTCTAATAGCATCACATCCATTACCACATTCCACTTTTCCAATACTTCATCCAATTATAGAAAATAAAGCTTTATGATCTGGACTCTTCCCTTTATCTACACTAGTAACAATAAAGTCTTATTGGGTTCCAGAGGTGGCCGGAGAAGGGTGTAAGAATACTCACGAGGCCACCACCAATAGTGTCTAAAATAATCAATTCCGTGAATATTAAATGAGTAGTGTTACAATAATAATAAATGTAAGACAATAAAAAAATAAATACATCGGACTAGCTTCCTCATGTGATGCCCAACCAAATCTACCGAATTTGGCCTATATCAGATGTCTTTGAACCAAGGTGACATGTACAACTATGATATAGTTTATAAATGGGCCCTTAAATATAAGGATTCAATATTAGACCAGGAATTACCGTTTGATTTATCACGGTGTATGTTCCCTTGTATTTAATAAATTACAGTTCATGGAATTAAAAAAAAGGAACCTTTTGAATTTAAATAAACAATATATGGGGGTCGGCTAAGGTAAAACACATCATAGAACCCATGTATCGCGCAAAGAGAACCATGAATACACAATTTCATAGGATTCCATCCAAGGAAATCCATAAATGGAATCGCAAGTATGAATCCTAGAATAATTTTAATACATTAACCCTTAAATCCAACCCTAGTCTCTCACAAATGGGTTAGAGTGTCACTCATGGCATGATATAACCATCATTCCACTAAATAAATACACATGTCCACCACTATGGAACCTGTATCACTCATGTAGAGGTAGATAAAAATCACAGTGATCCCATATAAGGCATACCAAGTATCACTCTTGGTATATATACCATTCGTTGTAATTATAAATCCTAGCGAGGCCATCCATATCGATTCATAAATGGAATCACATGTATTGTTCTCGACATGGTATGGATAAGGGTTTATACATCATCATCACATATCAATTCAATAATGAATTATAATTTTGATAATTAAATCAAATAATACAACTCATCTAATTAATGTAATAAAACTATAAAATAAATCATAGGACCTAAGTCCCGGAATAACAACACTCATAATTCATTTCTCATTCTGATTTACGAAAATGGAAACATACCACAAGTGGTGTTTAAAAATTTTAATGTAAATGGAAAATAGGTACTTAAGGAAAGGAACACCCATGTTGGTGGATCACATCAAAGTGACAAACCAAGGTTTCTATTCTATGCTCTTTAGGACCATATTGGGGTCGGAAACCCTTTCAATTTAATTTATTAAATAATTTAGTGCCATCTCCAGAAAAGTTCAACAAGCATCCCAATGGTGCATGGTATAAAATATAAAAGACGTGAGGGAAAAAAACTTTACCAACAACCGTAATCCATTAGCATTCCCCTTGTCTCGTTTTGTCCCTTTAATCAAGCAAGAATGGGATAAAGTTGAATAATAGATCAATACCTTTGAAATAGGGAAAATGAGCTCACTCTAAAATAATTCAAGATATAGGAAGGGAAACTAAGAATGGAAGCAAGAGTATTAGAGAGAATTACCCTAAGTATCCAATTCACCTAATGATAAAGAAAACAATGATTGGATGATGGATTTATCCAAATTCCTAACTATGGAGTAGGGGGAGCTAAGAGATATAGAAAGGAGGGTTTCATGTTTTCTGTAGGAGAAAAGAAAATTGGTAGCAAGTTAAAATAATTTTAGAGTTATAATTTGTAAACTCCCATTAAAATAAGGGTTCACATTATGTGTCCCAACAGTTGTCCAAGTAGTGCACCAAAAATGAAATATCTGCTACCAAAGAACCAATCACATAGTCTAAGCACACAACTTGACTAACCATGCATAATCCATATGATATGGATCTGTCAGAAATGTATACTACACTACATGGGAGTGAGGCTCTTCCCACATGGTTCCAGATAAACCAATCATCATCCCCATTGTACCAGGTTCCTCACATCGTTGAGCCTCACAATTACAACTAACCATGAACTGACCATGCGACTTAGTCTTCATCATCAAATTTTGGGGCTCCGAGCTCTGAACAATCCCTGTAATATCATGAACACTTCTTATACTCTTAATAACATTATTTGAATAAATTATGAGGTTTAGAAAAGTAACCTAGGAGTCCATACCTATCTAAAAATACAAGATTTTATACTTTATTTTCAAAATACAAGTCCTATAAAGCTTAAGGAGTAATCTAAAGTGATATATCTAATGATGAGGTATAAGTCCCAACCAAGATATTCCAATTTTATTTGACCTAATAAAATATAAAAATATATTATATACACTAAACATATCATCATAAATAATTATATATACTTCAATGTAATTATAATAGTAAAAAACTCTTTTCTACCAATTTTCCATCAAATAGGAAATGAAAATATCCTACATGCATTCATGTGGACTACCACCTCCACAAAGAGATGTCTTTCATTTTCTAATAAATATTTATAATGATGAAAGTAGTTAATATATAATATTTTTTTGGAATTATTATTATTATAGAATGATAATAAATTACCTGTCATCTTACCCTTTCCAACTGTTGAAATTGATAATATCGCTCATGTGTATATGTGGAATACCACCTCTACAAAGTGATGTGATTTGTTTTTTACTATTTACATACATGGTTGGTCGTAAGGATGGAATTAATGGATAAATATGAAATAAATAACATAATTGTGATTCATTAAAATTAAATTATTATATACCATGTTTATTTTCCATCAAATATAAAATAGAAATGTCACTGGAGTGCATGTGAGGACTACCACCTCTACGGTATGACATATTTCATTTTCATTATACACCATCTGTGGTTAGTTATAAAAATGTTTTTAATGTATAAATATAAAAATATTTTCATGATTATTATTCTTTAGATGATGTAACTAGGATCCCATTGACCTTAGTCAACCTACCAATGTAATTTTGGACTTACAAATCAAATGTCCTTAAAATTCCAACATGAACTTAACCATTTTAGTGACTAGATAAAACATGGTAACAAATGAAATTATTGGAATAATGATAATGGAATGAAAATGAAATATTTTCTTAATGAAATGTAAAATATCATACTTGATCTAAGAAACTAATATGATTATGATATTTAATTTATGATTCAATATGAAATTATTTATGAATGTTATTTGTAAATTATGTTTTTTCATGGAAATTTAAATTCCTATTTTAGCTCAAATGTTAATTATTAAAAATGAATACTTATATATATATATGTTTACAAATGGAATAATAGGGGTTTTTACTTTTTGTAACATACTATGTTGATTTCTTATTATCCATTGTTTTCAAATATTTTTGTTGATTCTTGAGGAGAATAAATATTAACAATGTTATAGTTCTAGTTATTAGAGATTCCTTGAAAAAATAAAGGGATTATTTATTAAGAACATGTATTCTAGGAGAAATAAAATCTATGTAATACCATTAGATTTTATTTTATATGTTATTTTCAAATATTACATTGTTCTATAGTATACACCACATGAATTCCCAACCTTAAATGAACATGAATATAATATTTTTTAAAAATAAATGGTCTAACATTACCATTGTATTGGTGGGTATGAGTAAGAATAAATACATTATGAAGTATATGTAATATAATTTTTACTTAAAATAAATAATGAAGCCAATCATGAAATTAAAATTCATCTAATTGTTGTTATTATGAAAATTATATGAATAAATTAATTTTATGCTTTAAATTTTTTTTCTTATAAAAATAGTTTTTATTTTAAACATTTGTTATTAGAATTAGTTTATTAAACGTTAAGAAATTATATTTTAAAAATTAAAAAAATGAAATCAAATTTTATGGATTATCATGGGGGTTGTTTTTTGGATTTTTTTGGGAAGATTGAATTTTTGGGGAATAGTGGGAGATACTGATTTTAGTGAAAAATATCATTTATTTTCATTAAATAAAATAACTAAAAAGGGGAATGATTTTTTCAATTTTTATTTTAAGTAAATTAATATCCATTTTATAAAACATAATATAATTAAATTATTAATAATATTAATTTTAATTTAT
This sequence comes from Viscum album, assembly GCA_963277665.1. NCBI lineage: Eukaryota > Viridiplantae > Streptophyta > Magnoliopsida > Santalales > Viscaceae > Viscum > Viscum album. The sequence continues at coordinate 1,675,355,449 of OY728141.1, forward strand.
TTTGGTATTAGTTCATTTTTATGCCTAAAAATTTCATTTTTTTGGAACTATTTTAGTTGTGTTTTGAGAAATTATATTAATATCAGCCTTATATAATTATAGTAATTTAATCATGAAAATGAAAATTCATATTTATAATCTTGAGGTTCAATTTTTTAAAAAAAACCTAATTTCATGTTTACACATAATTAATAGTACAATGGTAAAAGATTATCATTGTGGTAATGGTTAAAATAGGTTAATCATGGTTAACACTATATGATAACGTCTGAAAATCAACCTAAACCCTGAGCTTTTTTCATCGTATTAAATTAATTCAAACATAATCATATTAAATCCCACTATATATAATTTTATTCACTTTCATTGATTTAAGATCTTTATATTATTTTAAGTAAAATAAATTAAAAAAAGTCTCTCTATTTTTTTAATATCAATAAATTGTTTTCATATTTATAAAAATATTATATTAATAGTTATAAATTTATATTTTCAATATGAATAAATTATTTTTCTAATATAAATTATTTTAGGTATATTATAATTTCAATGGATTCTAATGAAACTCCTTTGTAACGCTAGTGCAAGAAGTGAAAAAAATAAAAGATATGATCATAAAAATATTAAAATTAATCCATTTTTTTGGATTATGGTTAACCTTGAGTTTATTGAATATTTATAATCTATAATTGAGTGTAAAATCTATTATCTTTGAATTCTTTTATTATATTGGAGTATTTAAATTCATGATTTGTGAATATTCTTAAAAATAACCTAAATTTTTTTTAATGTTTAAAAGACATTAAAAAATTATAAAATTATAAATATACTATAATAATTAAATTTTATGCTAAATAATATAAAATATCTTGAATTATAGATGAATGGTTCATTTTTTATTTTTTTAAATTAATTTCATTACTATTAATGACAAAAACATTTGTTAGAAAAGTTAAGGTTTAATAGGGTTAACAATGGGGTTAAACCAAAAGATAATGTTTAAAATTACACCTACAATGGTATAAAATTGATTAATTTATTATATTTTTTCATTATACTCATTATATTTTAATCTAAGATAGTTTTGTTCCTTTTTTCATGAGTCAGACATATATTATATATTATTACTTTTAGTATTTACTTGTTTTCCACCCACTACACTTATAAAAGGGAACCTCATATCCACTCTTATTCACAGACATTAATCCATGTATATCAACGAATAGTTATAAAACTTAATAAATTTATTATATCCATACTAGAGCTTCTATTATTTCCCTATGAACATCCTAATAGGGTATAAGGTTTATGTAAAATAAGGATTTCCAAAGAAGAGGTATTAATCTTGCCTGAGTTTATTCATTAAATTTTTTCTTCTGCATTTTTCATTTATACACTAAACATGATAAAATAAAAGATTCAATTTATTATACATACCAAAAAATATTATTTTTATGATGGAACGACCCATACTCATCTCTATTTCTATTCAATGGGAAATGAAATCATCACTCGTACGTACATGCAGACTACCACATCTATGAAGTAATGTATTTCATTTTCAACACCACCTCCCAATGATGTTTATTATGATGTATATAAATAAAATTAATGATATAAATATAATTCTTCAAACATAATATGTCATGTAACTTTTTACCCTTTCTTCAACTGAAAAATGATGACATCATTTATACGTACATGTGAACTAAGACCTCTACAAAGTGATGTGATTCAATTTTCCCATAACCATTTTATAGATCATTATAAATTTTATTTTAATGTATAAAATTAAAAGTACGTAATGTTTTATATTATTTAGAAAAAGAAAAATGGCCATGGTTTTTGTATCTGAATTATCAAACTGAAACATATATGAAAAATGAAACAACTAACACCTGAGAGGATGATGTTAACAAAGAATTATAAATAAACGTGTAAAAAAATTTAATAACTAAATCATATATGGTCTGATAAAAAAATAGTTCTTCTATAGTTTTAAAATAAAATATAATTTATTATATAGTTGGATAATAGTGTATATGATGTAATTTTTACTTGAGGTAAGGGTAATTTCATCTCAATATCACTTAAATGAAACAAGTTTTACAGTATGAAAGTTATTTTTTTATGAGATGTTTATGATACCCCTTTGACACATTATTCTATGAATTCATATTTATTATTTATATTAAAAAATTATTCATGTCTTATCTTATAATTTTTTTGTATTCTAAAGTTAGAAAAATAGTATGGATTTATGTCATGGTATCAGTTTTAATCATGTTTTTTTTTGTTTAAATGGTTTTGAAATATTTTTAAGATATATTCTTTCTTAGACACAATATATTTTCATATATTCATTTTATATGTGGTTTTCAAGTTTTCACCAATTTTTTACTTTATTTTTTATCTAAAATGATAAAGAAAATGTTTTTTAAAAAAGTATACCTTATTTCTTTAACAACCGAGGTACTTATAAAATAATTATTTTTCATTTTGGAATAAAACAATTAAATACATTATAAATATATAATGAAATAAGTTGTATTTATATTAATTAAGAAATATATACTAATATAATTGTAACATCATCTGTTAGATTATAAAATAAAATATATGTGTTTTATAATTGCAAATATGATATATTTATATCATGGATTTTGTAAATAAATGTTTTGAAAATTACAAATGAAGTGTTAACATTTAAGTGACAGATAATTTTTTATTTATAATTTTAAAATTAATATAATTATTTAAAAAAAATCAGCATAAAATATATTCAAAAATAAATATTTTTTGTCTCTTTATTATAATATATGTTTATTATATCTTAATTAATTTTTCACAAAGCTATAAAATCCATTATAATTTTTAAATTGGTATTTTTCAAATAAATGATTATTTTAATTAAATATTAGATTTCTCATTTTTATAAAATTATTTTAATAAAATTGACGTCGATTATTAATTCTTCACATATAAAAATTTTAAGGTTTAATTTTTGAGTTTTTTCTAAAATACATGAATTTTTTGTTAATAGTAATATATGGTAATTTACGGTATATATACATTATAAGTTAAATATAATATTCCCTGAGTCATTGAGGGTGTAATCACCATAATCAATAAATTCCCTTAAAAATTTCAATATATTTCGTGATAATTATAAAACTATTCATTTTCTTGAGCTAAAATAATATACTAATGAATAAAATAATGAGAAAACACCCCTCTCATCCAATATAAAAAATCACCCCTCACAACCTTTTTTCCTCACACCTAATATCCATCTATCTTGTTTAATTTTTCCCTAAATACCTTCCCCTGACATTTACCAATATACAAGAACTTATGCTCTCACCAAAAGGCCAAAACCAAGTGCCTTAAAAAGGTTCTCAAGGAAAAGAATTCAAGTGGTAAAATCATCTTTCATTTTCTTTTATTTTCTTTTAATTTTTTTTATTTTCTTATTATATTCACACATTAACTATTACAAGTGACATGATAACTATAATATCCTACATATAATTTATTTTTATTGTGTTAATGGAATACCCATCATCTAACCTCTCGTCCTCCCCTATTATTCTAAAAAAGGAAAACATCATTTGTGATGTCTCAATTTACTGTCATCGAGGATGATAAATATTTTTTATTTACCACCTTCAAGGGTGGTCATCAAAACATTATTATCGTTAAATTAGATTATATTATTAATATATTATGTAATATTATGTTATGGAACCAATATATATGTATTATATTAAATAAAATGATATTATTTTGTGATGGTTGTAAAAATCGCCAAAATAAATAAAATTGTTTTCATTAATGATTTATCTAATGAATCATCCTCATATCATAAAATATAATATTTGGTATGAATTAAAATTATAGAAACAAATTAATACCACTTATTTCCTCTTATTTAATTTTTAATGTATTAGACAATAAAATCCAAAACAACCTGACAATGGAAACCCTGAAAAGAATGCACCCGAAATAATTGAAATAAAAAAATATTATTAAAAAACAGGTAGATATAAGTAATAAAATTGTCATATTCGGTATTATAAACTTTTTTTAGTTCTTTAGTAAATTAATAATAGTCATAAACCCATTAAACATGAGGTTTGAACATGTTTTATGTAATATGAACATGGGGCAATGGTTTTTTTATTTGAAATCCTATTTTCAATTTCTATTTTTTTTAATTCGAAAGGGATGTTTTTATGATGAAAGTATTATTATTTTATGATTAGGTTATAGTTCTTGAGTGTTTGTTATTATTAATTGTGGGACCTATATCTCTCTCCGATGAATTTGGTATGATTATATTAGAAGTTGACCAAAATGGTTATTCAATGTGTAACAAAGATGGTTACCTTATAAGGTAGTATTGAGGGTTATATCACAAGGTTTTCATGAGAATTACATTGTTCGGTAGCCATGAGGGTTACAAATCACAAGGTGTCTGTGAGGTTTACAATCGTATGTAATTATTGTCCCAAGAAACCTATATGGTTTTATTTATTTTTTTATATTTTGTGTAAATATCTTATTCTCACAATGTAACTATATGATACTCAATGGGTGAAAATTCTGTCTTTATGAAAATGATTTCATATGTTTATTTTTATTCATCGAGTAACAGTTTCTTTCCATCTTTTTATGTTCTCTGTTAAACTTTTTCTGCTCATCCCATGCTTTAAAATGTTTTTTCATAGGGTTTAAGGATGGGTAAGATAAATTAAGAATAAAAGGTAAATGTTATGATGTTTTTTCATGAGAATATGTCATGTTTTATAAACTTTTGTATTATATAATAAATAGATACAATTTTAGTATAACACACATTGTATGTTTCTGGATTGATATGTATTAATTATTTTCTAATTATTTAAAACTCTGAACTGAAATGAGCTTTAGGAATGTAAGAAAGTGAATTTTAAAAGAATATATTGGATTATGTGATGTTTATGGTCAGGTCCTTACTGTTGGTATCAGAGCACAATTTATATAACATTATAGTCAAGTGTGATGTAAATAGATTACAATAAATTATTTTTAGCTTATTTTTATGTTAAAATAATATATTATTTAAATATTAATATGTTTCTTCATCTAAGATATGTCTGTTCTGATTAATTTTCCTTAGAAGAAACAGGGAAGCTAATGTATGAATGCACAAAAAAGACGATATCATTGTTAATCGAAAACCTGGAATGGTGGGAATTGGAAATGATCAATTTTTTATAATAATGGATCAGTTGACATAGGATATTATGGAGGGGGAATCAATGGAAGAGAGAAACTATAAATACCATAAAGGAACATGATGATAATGGAAAATTTTATGAGGCAACACCCTTATGATTTCAATGGATCTTCTAACCCACTGGTGACTGAAGTGTGGATTAAATATCCAAAATAGATATTTGATGTCATTGGTTAATTATATAATCAAAATGTTAGTATTTATATTTATTTTTCTTAAGATGAAGCTTACCAGTGGTGGTAAATGATCAAGAATATTAGGGATAGTGATAAGATTTATACCTTTCCTTCTCACCAGTGTTCCTATTACAATTCCTCTTAAGGCTCCATCCTTTTCAATTTGATGGTTTTCTTTGCTAGTTCATCTCATCTCTCTTAATATCATACTCTCCCTCACTAGTTGGTTGTGTGTCCTTTCATGCATCAACTATATTCATCCTTCCTATTTGATTCATGGTTCAGATTCACTGCTTAGTGGTGGATTTAGATTAGGTTCTTCTAAAAAAATGTCCTTGGTGGTCCTTTAAGGCTTTTCTGGTGGTCCTTCCATCCCAAAGAGGTGTTGGTCTGTATCCCTTGAAATAATAATGACTGGGTTTTTATCAATCACATTTCTCTGGTAGAGGATGTGGATTTGAGAGCTTGTGGGGATCATATTTTCGACAATTGTTTTTCTCAGCGGAGGTTTGGGTTTATTGGGTGATGGTTCCTACATCGTTCTTATGACGGTTTTTTAAATATATTTCTATTTTTCCTAATTTTAGTTGTCATTTTTTTCGTGTATGTTTCTCATATAGCGGATCCTTCTGTACTAATTTCTCTTATTTATAATGGCTGGAAATGGTTTTGTTTCTATCACCCTGTAAAGCTGAACTCACTATTGTTCCCTTCAGCTGTTGAACTCTACCCTAGCCTCATGTTCTGATGATACCATATGAGCCATTCTGGTGTGATGGTTCTGAATGAAGCTTTGGGAGGAGTTGTTCTAGTGGATGATGTAATTCTAGGATCAATTTATCCCTTTTAAGTTAGACAATAATGCGCCTCTATGAAGGTGGTTCATCTCCCTTGATAATGATATGTGTTTCCTTTACAAGAGTTTTTGATTCGTTCTATTCTCAATGACATTGTAAAAGTGGAATGGTTATTTTATCATGGTGATTCTATTCATGTTTTGTGGTTTTTTGATGATGATGATGGTTCTCAATGATGATGATGAATAATAATGATTTTCTCAGCAGCCCTTCGGTGCTGTGATGGTTTTGTTTTTTGTGAAGGTATGAGACACATGGTGGGATGTGTCCTAATGAGGTGTTGTTGTTGCAATTCCAAATTTGATGTTTGAATTCTGAATTTTTAATTTTTAATTTTTAATTTGATTTATGTGGTCTCTATGTGATATTGGATAGTTATGTAAGGTTCCTCTTTAATATAAATTGGTTTCTCAAAATAATATAAAAAAATTTATTGATGAGGGGTGAATTGAATATCTATTACATGAAAAATATTTTCCTAAGTTGGTTCACCATAGTATGGAAAAACATTCCTATAATTGAATCAAAATGAATAAGATTGAGTGGTCTTATTTGAAACAAACCTCACTCAATTCTAAATGTACACTTCAAATATTATTTAGCATTTTGATAGTAAAATTAATCAATTTTTACTCAGGATTGAAGTCAAGATATCAAAGGGAATTGGCCTCCCATGAATTAAAATTTTATGGGATACTTTTTTGATGTGCTGAGAGTGTAGAAATGGAGATTTATGATGATCACATATACCTTGACAAAACAAGAAGAAAAGGTCCAAATGGGATATAATGGGTAATAATTAGTCAAACAAATCAGATGGTAAGAAAATCTAGCATCTAGATTGTGTAAAGTGTGGAAAAATGAACCATGGGTTATTCCATAACAAATACGAGAAGTATTTGTGATATTGTTAGCATGTACATATGGCCTGAGATTTCAATGAAAATAAGATTAATTTTAATTCTGATAAGAAAATTGTAAAATGATTCAAATGTGGTGAAATGGGAAAATATCAAAATATATGCACACTATTTTTTTTTGAATGATTGAAAGTATCCGGATTATAAGATGAAAGGTGTAGTGAAATCCTTTGTGAATACATCAGAATATATTGGGTCATAAAATGATGTGGTATCAAGTAAATTTTTTACTTGTATTTTTCTAATGTCTTGTTTGATATGAGGTCTGCACATTCATTTATTTCTGATTAATTTACCAATAAATTGGTAATTTAACCTCAAGAAATGAATTCATAAAATGGTTAAAACACCAGGGGAGAAATCGAGGAAAAATCCATTATAAGAATACTCATGTAGTTGTTTGTAAAAATACATTACTTTCTACCCATTTTTTTCCCGTAGTAGAGATTGAGGTTATTATGGGTATGGATTAGCTTTATATTTGTCATTATAAGATTTATTGTAGAGATAAAGAAGTTTTTCTAAGAAATAGTTTATATTTTCATACAAGAACAAACTCATACCATTGATAACATATAGTAATCTAAGAAACTAATAAATATGTAAATTAAAGTTATTTTGCACATATTGTTGAAAAAAGGAAACTGTTAAGATTAATGATATAAAAGTGGTAAATGAATACCTGAGTTTCTTCCCAATGAGTTTCCCGATGTTATACTGTAACACCCAAGACATTTATGAGAAATATTTTTTTTATGTTATATAAATCATCAAAGGAATCTTTCACTACACACTACACAATCTTGGCTAGCTTTACACACAAACGCGGCCTTCCTCGATAGCTTGCGTCGTACGCAATACCGAGTTTCACTAAACAATGATATGCTATTAATATATTATTAAAACTAGCCATTATGTATAGTAATAACCACTTTTTGAAATTTTATAGATTTTAATTTTCAAAATGGACTTCATTTTTGGATTCGGAATATCGAAATTAGCCTAGGGTGGAATTTTGGTATTTTTCGGAAAACATTCAATTTATGATGAATAGTGAAAACACTGCGTTACTATTTAAAAACGGAATTTTTATTTAAATAATTTTTTATTTTATTTAAATTTATTTTAGGTCAAAAATGATACATAATACCTATATAAGTTCAATGTAATTCCTTGGAGTAATTTTATAATAATTTTAGATAGATAAAAATTTTATTGAACTTTTTCACCGTCTTTTACCCACCACCTAGGAGAATTTGTAAATTTACATAAAACCTAATTTTACCGATTTTGTGAGTGGAATTTCAAAAATCCGAGAGACACGGTTGATGTCAGTAAGTAAAATTTGGTTCAATGAGATGAAAATAATTTTTGGTGAATAGTAACTTTTTACTTTTATTTACCACAGTTAAAAGTAAATAGGGTATTTAAGGGTAAAAATGATATTATTATTACCCTAACACATGTCCTAATTCTATTGGATAAGTTTAATTCGACCAAAAATAACCTTAGGAATAAAATATGACCATTTAGCCCCACTTGGATTAGATTAGGACATTTATTATTAATTTATATAAAGAAGAGTTAAAATAGTTAAAATCAATGTTTGATAAGTAAATAATTTTTAATATAGGGTTATACATGAGATAAATTCGACTATAAATATTCATTAGAAAGATAAAACTATTTCCTACATAATGATATTTTATTTGTAATTTAATACATTAAAATATTTAAATTATTTATGACTCAAAGATGATGCAGTAATTATATTATTAATGAAATATTGACATAATTGATGTTATAAATACCCAAATAAATTTAATTTGAGACTTTTTATGAATTATATTAATTTTCTAGGTTAATATTACATGTTATTATTGATTTAATTAACTTTTTCCGAACTAATAATTCTGTTATGAGTTTCAAAAAAATCAATTACTAGATAGTGTCAAAATTGACATAAAATAATATTTAAAACAAATATTATATTATTAATTGTTATTATATTCCTAAAAATCTAAGGTTCATCCAAGAAACTTATATCATGATATTTGTATCATTAATAGACCACTTGGGGGTCACTTGTATATATATGGTATGTTTATTAACTATATAATATAAAAATACCAAGTGACATGGTAAATGTCAATCTAATTAACTAAGATTTAAAACTAAAAGATAAGGTGAATATAATGACCTAAACTAGCATAAATTCTATTGGATGAGAGTATTTTTACCCATACCCACCTTAGAATCAAAATATATCAATTTTTAGCTATTAAAAAACGAATTTGACTTTCTAATAAAATAAAATGTTTAGTTATTCCAAAGGTGCCCCTCTCCTCCCTTATAAAAGGGCACCTCCTCCCTCTCTTCCTCACACCACTTTGAGCATTCTAGCTCGGCCAAATCCTTCCTATTTATCCTCTCCGCTTCCCTAAAAACATCCTAGAGGTCCTGGTATTCTTCAAAGACCAATTTTAGTGCCCTAAAAGGAGGTCTCAAAGAGGCGGTTCAAAGAAGAGGTAATGTCTGTTACCGATTCTTTCAACTTTATTTCTTCTTCCACTTATTATTCTTTAGTTGTTTCATTATGAAGTAATAACATAAGTATCACCCATATACTGATATGTTATTATAAGTATGAAACGACCCTATTTCACCATCTATCCATCCTATGGAAAACGAAATCACCGCACGTGCGTACGTACGGAATACCGTCTCCACGCTGTGGTGTAATCTATTTTCCACCACCACCTTAATTGGATGGGTATAATGGTGTAAATAATAACTATATACGATTATTGTAAAGTTATATTGATTCTGAAATATTATACATACACTCCATTACAATTTCACGATCATGGGAACGATATCATCGCTCGTGCGTACGTACGGAATACCGTCTCCATGATGTGATGCGACTCGTTCTACATGATCTTCATTGCATAATGATTATATAAATGAATTTAATGAATTAATATGATATATATTACACTAATACCATTCTGGAAATGAGGCATCTATAACCTAAAAATAAGAATAAGAATTTATTCGACAAAACACGCATAAGAACAAAAAGTAATAAACACCCGAATAACAAGTAGTATTGAAATATTACTAATAAGAAGCTATTAATATGACCATATATGATATAGCAAAAATAATTATGATTCTTGAATAAGTCAATAACATTATTTAAATCATTATACAGGAGGTTCGGACACTTACTAAGCAAATCAGACCTAAGGTAAGGGAAAATATCACAATCTCATTTTTATCCGAGATTGTTTATACTTTGATATTTACTGGGGTGTATTTTATCATCCAAATCCATGTTTCCTCAATATGTAATATTATTTCCATCCACCTACAAATGTTTAAATCCAATTTTACCCTTAGGTGAGTTTTTAGTAAAAGATATGAAAGGAATATTTTGTCATTTTTCGTACAAGGTACTTTTTGTCTTTTATGACAAAAGTACAAGAAGAATGTTTTTTTAACTAATACGACATGAATGGATTTTTAAAATATTATTTCCAAGAAGCTTACTTTACAAGTTTTCGAGTTTATTTTTAATCAGCTTATTTTAGTTTAAAATTGTATGACATGTTAAGAAAGGAAAATGTTTTTGAAGTAGAAAGGATATTTTCCTCAAGAATGGAGTTCAAGTGTTTTATCAAAATTATTTTCCATATAAGATAATATAGGGTTCTGTTTCTATCCCTATTATTACATTTATTTGATTATGTTGTGATGGAATTATTTTTATGAATTCCTTTATCTTGTATGAATTGTTTTATGATATCATGATGTTTAAGAATCCCATTTTTATTACATGGGTTGTGCAATGATGTATGATTTATGATTTTGTGGCACACATAAGAATGGTATCATTATGAGATGGGTGGAACCTATATCCCCATCCAATTCATTGGGTAAAGATTTTATATCTCATGAGATTGAAATGGATGGAATGGCAGGTTAAACCAGTTCAGTGAAACAGGACTGAAACGAGGAGTGAACTCAGTTCAGAAATGGACTTTGTCCACTAAGATAGTCTTGGCAATGAGTTTTGACTAATAAGAAATGATTCTCTATGATTATGTGTGTATTCCACAATGTTTCATGTTATATGTTATGATTGTTGGGATTACATTTCACTACTATGATTTATCCCATGTTATGAAATTATGATCTCTTTTGCAGGTTAAGATTTCCAAAAGATATGTTATTATGTATATGATGTGATTGATTTTTCTTTTCTTTACCCTTAATGAGAATTTGAGCTCACCCTTTTTTATGTTTTATTTCCCCAGGTCCGGAAGAAGGTTATTAAGTAGGATATTCCAAAATGGACTCTAGATATGATGAAATAAATGGGAGGCAAAGTAGATGCTTTATGAGCCAGTTTTTTATGTTTCCCAATTTATAAAGACTCTATACCTATACGGTCCTTTCCTGGTTTTGTTATATGTTGTAATAAGTGTGCTTCAATTCTGAAGTAATAACAATGTATGTAAAGTATGGTTATTTATAGTTGGTATCAGAGGAAAGGTATAGTCAACCTTTGGAAACTAGGATGTGAATGCCTTAGTAAGAACCCTAAGGATAAGTCTAAGCACAGAACACAATCTTAGTGCATTAGAAATGGCCATTAATAACCTAGGATAATACCTTAAGTGTGAAATTTTAATCTTGATTATGTGGTTTTCCTATTATAATTAGTGTTGCTCACACTATTCTTCTACTTTTAGTCAATGGTTGGAACCTGAAGGAACCGTGTTAATGCTGAATGCGACGTGTAATGCAATGATTGTCCCCCTAAGCAACCAAACGTTATGGGAGATGGAATGAAAAATCTTGTAGCCATGATCACACAACTTTCTCAAGCTATGAATCATGTAGGACTTCCAAACGAGAAAAGGAAGGAGAAAAATTCTGTTGAATCCTTCATGAGGCAGCGTCCACCTTCATTCAGCGGGTCTACTTATCCATTAGTTGCTGAACAATGGATTAGTACTACGGAAAATATATTTCCAGTTCTTCAATGTTCTGAACATGATAAAGACATCTTAGCAGTGTATCGTTTGGAAGGTGATGTTGATCAATGGTGGGATCTTATTAAGAATACAAGGAAAAGGGATGAAATTGAGTCCATGGAATGGGACGAGTTCATGAACTTATTTTTCAATAAGTACTTCCCTCGTATTCTCTAAACAAATATGGCGAAGGAGTTTCTTGAATTAAAGAAAAAGGATGATGAATCTATTGTTACCTATGAAGAAAATTTTACAAGACTTGCAAGGTATGCTTCTGGTATTATTATCCAACCCGAGAGTAAGATTGATCGATTCTTTAGTGGCTTAAAACCAAGTCTTCGAAGGGTGTTAGCCATAAGGGACTTCAATAGCTACAAGGAAATCGTTCGATGTGCTCTCAAAGTTGAGATGGAGATTGGAGTAACCCATTAGTCATATGGGTTTGATAAGAAGAGGAAAATGGAATTCAAAGGAAAATCTAAAGAGCACACTGAAAAGAAGATGAGCATTCCCTTATACTCAAAGTGTGGAATGAAACATGGAGGGAGTTGTCTTAAAGGGACAATTAAATGTTTCAAATGTTGAAAGGAAGGTCATCGGGCATTTGAATGCCACAATGATGGGAAGAATATGTCTAATGACACAAAAAAAGGAAGGGATACACAGAATGAACCCACTACACTTCAATGTTTTAAGTGCAAGGATATGGGGCATTCTGCCAATCAATGCCCAAATCCATGGGTTAATGATGATGGTCGACGTCAACAAACTCTTAAGGCTAAAGACAAAGGAAAGTTACATGCAATTACTATCAGCGATGTGGAGTACGATAACGATGTGGTGAAAGGTACACTTACCATCCACTCTAATGTAAAAAATGTTTTATTTGATTCTGGATCCACCCACTCTTTTATTTCTGAAGAATTTTATAAGGGTATCATCGTATTACCTCAACAATTAGATGTTGAGTTAGATGTGACAACCCCTAATGGCACAACAGTCGCATCAAATGTTTATAATTCTTCTCCGATTGAAGTTTGTGGGAAAGTGCTTCCTGGAAATATTGTGATCCTTCCTATAGTGGAATTTGATGTGATTCTTGGCATGGATTGGCTTTCTCTATATGGAGCTCATATCAATTGACAAAAAAGGGAAGTCACATTTCATATTCCAGATCAGTCTATGACCGTCTATCGATGCAAGGATGAACATAACCATCCAGTGGAAATTTCTTCCATCTTATGGGTCTTGCTTCCACTAAATGAAGGTTATTTATCTCAAATGGTTGGTGAGAAACTCACGATTAAGAATATTCCCATTGTACGGGAGTTTGACGATGTTTTTCCAGAGGAATTTCCGGGTCTTCCACCAAATCGTGAAGTTGAGTTTTCAATAAAACTCGTACTAGGTGCTTTGCCTATTTCAAAGACACCTTATAGAATGGACCCAATTGAGTTGCAGGAACTGAAGAAGCAACTCCAAGAGAATGTTGATAAGGGATTCATACGCCCTAGTGTGTCACCTTGTGGAGCATCTGTTCTGTTTTTTAAGAAGAAAGATGTTTCAATGAGACTCTGCATTGATTATCGAGAACTTAACAAGATCACTATCAAGAACAAATATCCTCTCCTGCGCATTGATGGCTTATTTGACCAACTACGTGGAGCTCAATACTTTTCCAAGATTGATCTTCGTTTAGGGTATCATCAATTAAGGGTCAAACGGGAGGATATACCAAAGATGACTTTTCGTACAAGGTATGGACACTATGAATTTATAGTGATGCCATTTGGTCTTACTAATTCCCCTTCTATCTTCATGGATCTGATGAATAGATTCTTTAGAGACTATCATGATCAGTTTTTGGTAGTCTTTATAGACGATATTCTCGTATATTCAAAGAGCAAGGTAGAACATGGAGTTCACTTGAGAATTATATTGAAGACCTTGATAAAGGAGAAGCTTTATGCCATATTTACCAAGTGTGAATTTTGGCTTCAAAAAGTTTCATTTTTGGGTCACATAATCTCAAAAGAGGGGATATCTATGGATCCATCAAAAACAGAGGTTATCGAAAGATGGTCGAGGCCAACAACAGTAACTGAGATCTGAAGTTTTCTTGGTTTGGCAGGATATTACCGACGTTTTGTGAAATATTTTTCACGATTATCTAATCCATTCACCAGGTTGACTCGAAAAGGAGTTAAGTTCGTGTGGATGGAGGAATGTGAAGAGAATTTCAAGGAGTTGAAAAGAAGGTTATCCAGTGCACCTGTACTCACACTTCCTTGTAGTGGAGAAAGGTTTTTGATCTACAGTGATGCATCCAAGAAGGGATTGGGGTGTGTTATTATGAAAAATGATATGGTGATAGCTTATGCCTCACAACAGTTGAAAATACATGAGCAAAATTACCCAACTCATGATTTGGAGTTAGCTGTGGTAATCGTTGCATTAATGATTTGGAGGCATTATATCTATGGAGAAAGGTGTGACATTTATACCGATCATAAAAGTTTAAAGTATATTTTCACACAAAAGGAGTTGAATATGAACCAAAGAAGATGGTTGGAGTTGATTAAGGATTACGACTGCTCAATTCATTACCACCCTGGGAAAGAAAACAAGGTGACATATGCATTAAGTCGACAAGACCATGCCAGTTTATCCATGATGAGGATCACAAAAGATCCTATATTTATGGATTTACAAAGGATGGATCTTGGAATTATAATGGAAGGGGAGAAATTTTATCTTTCTCAAATAAATGTTCAACCATCTATACATGTGAAGATTAAAGAGGCACAGAAAGAAGATGTAGAGTTACAAAAGAAGGTGAGAAATGTTCCTGAATTCAACCTTGATTGTGATGGGATAATAAAGTTCAAGAATCGGGTTTGTGTTCCTCCAATCCCCGAATTAAAGAAGGAGCTGCTGGATGAGGCTCATAGTTCTTCATTCTCTATTCATCCTGGAAGCACAAAGATGTATAAGGACCTGAAAGAGTACTTCTGGTGGGATGGAATAAAAGGATATGTTGCTGAATATGTCTCTTGATGCTTGGTTTGTCAGCAAGTTAAAGCTGAGAGACAGAAGTCTAAAGGGATGTTACAACCATTACCCATACCCGAATGGAAATGGGAAAAAATCACTATGGACATTGTCATAGGACTTCCTAAAACATCCAAAGGAAATAATTCTATCTGGGTCATAGTTGATCGTCTTACAAAGTCTGCACACTTCATTGCTATTAGAGATGATTTCTCTC
The DNA here is from genome assembly GCA_963277665.1 of Viscum album. Taxonomy (NCBI): domain Eukaryota; kingdom Viridiplantae; phylum Streptophyta; class Magnoliopsida; order Santalales; family Viscaceae; genus Viscum; species Viscum album. The sequence continues at coordinate 1,675,370,996 of OY728141.1, forward strand.
TAGATCAGCTTGCCAGGATATATGTAAAGGAAGTTGTAATATTGCATGGAGTACCACTTTCTATTATATCTGATTGGGATCCGAGGTTTACCTCAATGTTCTGGGGTAGTATTCAGCATACTCTGGATACAGAGTTGAGTTTCAGCACTGCTTATCATCCTCAGACAGACGGTCAGTCTGAGAAGGCAATTCAAACTCTAGAAGATATGTTGAGAGCTTGCTCTATAGATTTAAAAGGTGGTTGAGATCAAAACCTACCGTTGGTGGAATTTTCTTATAATAATATCTTTCACTCTAGTATTTAGATGGCTCCTTATGAAGCTCTCTATGGATAGAAATGCAGGAATCCAACTTGTTGGGATGATGTTGGGGAAAGAAAGATATTAGGAGCTGATCTTGTTGATGAGATGGCAGAAAAGGTCCGACCTATTCGACAACACATAAGAGCAGCTCAGAGTCGTCAAAAACGTTATGCTGACAACCGAAGAAAAGACATAGAGTTTGAAGTGGGTGATAAAGCGTTCTTACGAATATCTCCTTGGAATAGAGTAATGAGATTTGGAAAGAAGGGAAAGCTGAGCCCAAGATATATCGGTCCTTTCGAAATACTGGATCGTGTTGGGAAGGTAGCTTACCGATTAGGGCTTCCACCGAATCTCTCTCAAGTTCATGATGTGTTCTATTTATCTCTCCTGAGAAAGTACATACCTGATCCTTCACATGTACTCAGCTCAGAACTTGTACCGTTGGAACAAGATCTTTCTTATGAAGAACAGCCGATAGAAATTCTTGATCGTAGTTAAAAAGTCCTACGGAACAAGACCACTCGCTTGGTGAAAGTTTTATGGAGGAACCACCAATTAGAAGAATCTACATGGGAGCTTGAGGATATGATGAGGGAGAGGTATCCTCATCTTTTTGTTACAAAGTGACGAATTTTGAGGGAAAAATTCATTTTAAGGGGGGTAGAATGTAACACCTGAGAATTTTATGAGAAATATTTTTTTTTTATGTTATATAAATTATCAAAGGATTCTTTCACTACACACAACACTAGGTTGGCTTGCTTTACACGCAAACACGGCCTTCCGCGATAGCTTGTGTCGTACGCAATACCGAGTTTCACTAAACAATGATATGCTATTAAAATATTATTAAAACTAGCCATTATGAATAGTAACAACCACTTTTTGAAATTTTATAAATTTTATTTTTCAAAATGGACTTCATTTTTGGATTCGGAATATCGAAATTAGCCTAAGGTGAAATTGTGGTATTTTTCTGAAAAACTTTCAATTTTTGATGAATAGTGAAAACACTGTGTTACTATTTAAAAACCGACTTTTTATTTAAATAATTGATTATTTTATTTAAATTTATTCTAGGCCAAAATTGATACATAATACCTATATAAGTTCAATGTAATTAATTGGAGTAATTTTATTATAATTTTAGATATATAAAAATTTTATTGAACTTTTTCACCGTCTTTTACCCACCTCCTAGGAGAATTTGTAAATTTACATAAAACATAATTTTACCTCTTCTGTGAGTGTAATTTCAAAAATACAAGAGACACGGTTGATGTCAGTACGTAAAATGTGGTTCAATGAGAAGAAAATAATTTTTCGTGAATAGTAACATTTTGCTTTTATTTACCACGGTTAAAAGTAAATAGGGTAATTAATGGTAAAAATGATATTATTATTACTCTAACACATGTCCAAATTCTATTGGATAAGTGTAATTCGACCAAAAACAACCTTAGGAATAAAATATGACCATTTAGGCCCACTTGGATTATATTAGGACATTTATTATTAATTTATTTAAAGAAAGGTTAAAATAGTTAAAATCAAAGTTTAATAAGTAAATAATTTTTAATATGGGGTTCTACATGAGATAAATTCGACTATAAATATTAATTAGAAAGATAAATATATTTCCTAAATAATGATATTTTATTTTTAATTTTAGACATTAAATAATTTAATTTATTTATGACACAAAGATGATGCAGTAATTATCTTATTAATGAAGCATTGACATAATTGATGTTATAAATACCCAAATAAATGTAATTTGAGACTTTTTAGGAATTAAACTAATTTTCTAGGTTAATATGACATGTTATTATTAATTAAATTAACTTTTTTCGAACTAATCATTCTGTTATGAGTTTCACAAAAATCAATTACTAAATAGTGTCAAAATTGACATAAAATAATTTTTAAAACAAATATTATATTATTAATTGTTATTATTTTCCTAAAAATATAAGGTTCATCCAAGATACTTATATCATGATAGGTGTATCATTAATGGACCACTTGGGTGTCTCTTGGATATATATGGTATGTTTATTAACTATATAATATAAAAATACAAAGTGACATGGTAAATGTCAATCTAATTAACTAAGAGTTAAAACTAAAAGATAAGGTTAATATAATGACATAAACTTGTCTAAATTATATTGGATGAGAGTATTTCTACCCATCCCCACCTTAGCTTCGAAATATATCAATTTGGAGCTATTAAAAACCGTATTTGGCTTTATAATAAAATAATATTTTTAGTTATTCCAAAGGTGCCCCTCTCCTCCCTTATGAAAGGGCACCTCCTCCCTCTCTTCCTCACACCAATTTGAGCCTTCAAGCTCGGCCAAAACCTGAAAATTTCACCTATCCACTTCTCTAGAAACATCCTAGAGGTCCTGGTCTTCTTCAAAGACCAATTTTAGTGCCCTAAAAGGAGGTCTCAAAGAGGCGGTTCAAAGAAGAGGTAATGTCTGTTACCGATTCTTTCAACTTTATTTCTTTTTACACTTCTTCTTATTTAGTTGTTTCATTATTATGTAATAAAATCAGTATCACCCATATACTGATATGTTATTATATGTATGAAACAACCCTATTTCACCATCTATCCATCCTACGGAAAATGAAATCATCGCGCGTGCGTACATATGGAATACCGTCTCTATGCCGTGGTGTAATCTATTTTCCACCACCTCCTTTCTTTTATGGGTATAATGGTTTAAATAATAACTATATACAATTATTATAAAGTGATATTGATTCTGAAATAGTATACATACACTCCATTACAATTTCATGATCATGGGAACGATATCATCGCTCGTGCGTACGTACGGAATACCGTCTCCACGATGTGATGTGACTCGTTCTACATGATCTTCATTGCATAATGATTATATAAATGAATTGAATGAATAAATATGATATATATTACACTAATACCATTCTGGAAATGAGGTATCTATAACCTAAAAATAATAATAAGAATTTATTTGACAAAACACGCATAAGAACAAAAAGTAATAAACACCCGAATAACAAGTAGTAATGAAATATTACTAATAAGAAGCTAAGAATATGACCATATATGATATCATAAAAATATGTATGATTATGGAATAAGTCAATAACATTATTTAAATCATTATACAGGGGGTTTGGAGACTTACGGAGTAAATCGGACCTAAGTTAAGGGAAAATATCACAATCTCATTTTTATCCGAGATTGTTTATACTTTGATATTTACTGGGGTGTATTTAATCATCCAAATCCATGTTTCCTCAATATGTAATATTATTTCCATCCACCTACAATTTTTTAAATCCAATTTTACCCTTAGGTGTGTTTTTAGTAAAATATATGAAAGGAATCTTTTGTTTTTTTCGTACGAGGTACTTTTTGACTTTTCCGACAAAAGTACGAGAAGAATGTTTTTTTAACTTATACGGCATGAATGGATTTTTAAAACATTATTTCCAAGAATTTTCCTTCAAAATTTTTCAAGTTTATTTTTAATCAACTTCTTTTAGTTTAAAATTGTATGACATGTTAAGAAAGGAAAATGATTTTGAAGTTTAAAGGATATTTTCCTCAAGAATGGAGTTCAAGTGTTTTATTGAAATTATTTTCCATATAAGATAATATAGGGTTCTGTTTCTATCCCTATTATTATATTGATTTGATTATGTTGTGATGGAATTATTTTTATGAATTCCTTTTTCTTATATGAATTGTTTTATGATATCATGATGTTTAAGAATCCCATTTTTATTACATGGGTTATGCAATGATGTTTGATTTAAGATTTTGTGGCACACATAAGAATGGTATCATTATAAGATGGGTAGGACCTATATCTCCCTCCAATGCATTGGGTAAAGGTTTTATATCTCACGAGATAGACATGGCTGGAATGGCAGGTTAAACTGGTTCAGTGAAACAGGACTGAAACGAGGAGTGAACTCGGTTCAGAAATGGACTTTGTCCACTAAGATAGTCTTGGTAATGAGTCTTGACTAATAAGAAATGATTATCTATGATTATGTGTGTATGCCAAAAAGTTTCATGTTTTATGTTATGATTTTTGGGATTACATTTCACTACTATGATTTATCCCATGTTATGAAATTATGATCTCTTTTGCAGGTTAAGATTTCCAAAAGTTATGTTCTTAGGTATATGATGTGATTGATATTTATTTTGTTTACCCTTACTGAGCATTTGAGCTCACCCTTTTGTATGTTTTATTTCCCCAGGTCAGGAAGAAGTTTATTAAGTAGGACATGACAAAAGGGATTCTAGATATGATGAAATAAATGGGAGGCAAAGTAGATGCTTTTTGAGCCAGTTGATTATGTTTCCTAGTTTCTAAAGACTCTATACCTATACGGTCCTTTACTAGTTTTGTTATATGTTGTAATAAGTGTGCTTCAATTCTGAATTAATAAAAATGTATGTACAGTATGGGTTGTTATATATACTATATCAAGAAGATGAATTTACTATTGACATAGTTTCTAATGATAAGGTAATTTTAAAACCCCCATATTGTGTGGCTCAATTAGAACATCATGAATAGAAAAAAAAATATTACAGGTGTTTCTTGATAATGGTATCATTCGGCCTAGAACCTCCACATGGGTTGCTACTATTTTTGTTAGTAAAAAAAATTGTTCCATGATACCCTGCATTTTTTATTGAGATTTGAATAAATTTTCTATTAATAATAAGTATCCATTTCCACATATCGATGACTTATTCAATTAGATCCCAAAAGCTCAGTATTTTTCAAAGATTTACATGAGATATGGGTACAATCTGGTGAAGGTAAAAGAGGATGAAATTCTAAAAACAGAATTCTGCTCTATATTTTTTCATTATGAGACTGTTTTTATGACATATGTATTGGAAAATATATGTGCAGTATATATGGATATTAGGAATAGGATCTTTCGTGAATGTTTGGATAAATTTTTGTTCTTTTTGATGATGATATTTAGATTTTTTCAAAAAGTTATGAAGTTGATGAAAACTATTTAAGTATTTTCCTATAAACGATCAATGAAAAAAAAATTATGTTAAATTTTGAAATTTGTATTTTGGTTACATCATAATTTTTTCCTGGGTAAATTGCAAATAAGGATGGTGTAACAGTTGACCCTACTAAAATAACATTTGTTGATGAATGGATAAGGCCAACAAATGTTATAATGATTTGTAATTTTCATTGATTAATAGGGTATTACCAATAGTTTTTTAAAAATATTATTGGTTATCTAACCCTCGAACTATGTTAACATGAAAAGGGGTTAATTTTATTTAGACACAAGACAATGATGTTCTTTTTTAGGATTGGAAAATAAGATTTGTGAATGCTTCAGTTCTGGACCATCCTTCTAGAAACGATACTTTTTTCATCTATAATGATGCTTCATTAATGGTACATGGTTGTGTTCGTATGTAGAATGATAAGGTAATTGATTATGCTTTAAGACAATTGAAACCTCATGAGTTAAATTATCCGACACATGATTAGAAATTAGCAGCTATGGATTTCACTTCAAGAAATTGAAAGGAACCATTTACATGGATCCAAATGTGAAGTATATATTGTACATGAAAGTTTAAAGTATATATTTACATAGAAGGAATTGAAATTTTTTTAGAGAAGATGTCTGTAACTAATAAAGGATTATAATTTCACGATTAATTACAATCCTAGAAAAGAAAAAAAGTGGTTAAGTCCGTAAGATGAAAAAATAATTATAAATTAACCATGTTACATTTGGAACATGATCTATTTATTAATGATTTGATTCATTTTCTCTTAGATTTTGTGGGTGCAAAAAATTCATATGTATTATTTCTGGTGTCAGTGCAGTCATCTCTCTCAGACAGAATTAATGAAGCTTATAAGGAATACCATGAGTTATAGAAAGAGGTAGAATTGGATAAGGAAGGTAAGATGCCTAAATTTGTAGTTGATGAAGATTATGTACTGGTATTTGGAATGATATTACATATGTTCTATGATTCACATATAATGATAGAATTGTAAAGTGAATCTCATAGTTATCTATTTTGCGTTTATCCTAGTATCACTATGATCTATAGAGACCTCCAAGAATATTACTGGTTGGATGAAATGAAAAGATATATTCTTATTTTACCAGGAATGTTTTGACTTGTCAATTGGTTAAATGGGAGGTACAAATAATGGGATTCTTCATCCTTTTCTAGTTCCATAGTGGAAATGGAAAAATATATCCATGGACATCTTGGTGGGACTACCAAAGACTCCTTGAGGAAATAATTCCATTAGGGTTACTGTTGATTAACTGACAAAATCTTCATAGTTCTTTCATATTATGGATACGCTTTCTCAGGATTAACATTCTTGACTATATCTCAAAGTTATTTTCAGGTTACGTGGAGTTCATTTCATCGTTGTATTTCACCATTATCATAAGTTCACTTTCATCTTTTAGAAAGGAATTTATATGTCGTTGGGAACTAAATTAAATTTCAGAACATCCTTTAATCATCAATCAGAATGATTTTCAAAGTGACCTATTAATACATTAGAGTGTATTATTTGAGGATATTTAATGATTTTCCATAGAATTTGGTATCTCCATCATTCATTTGTTCCTTTTTCTTATAATAATAGTTTTATTTCTAGTGTAATGATGGATCCTTTTGAGGCATTATATTGAAAGTGGTTTCGAACTCAAATTTTTTTTGATGAAGTTGGGTAAAGGAAGTTGATGTGTCCATAATTATTAGAGAAATCCCAAGAGAAAGTGTTGATGATCCAAATATACATTAATAAATATTAGAGTAGGAAGAAAATTTATGAAATAATAGTAGGAAAGAATTTTCATTTAAGATAGGTGATCATTATTTCCTTAAAATATCTACAAGGAAAAGTGCTATGTGTTTTGGTAAAATAGGTCAGCTAAGTCCTTGGTTCATTAGAAGTTATTAAATCCAAGATAAATTTTGACTAGTTAGCTAACGAGTATCTTTTCCTCTGAGTTTATCTTAGGTAAAAAATGTTATTTTAATGATTAGAAATAATGTTACAAATTGATCTCACCTTTTGATCCCAGATGTACTTTAGCTAGAAGAGATCATTTATTATGAGGAAAAGCCTATTTAGATTCTTGACTATAGATTGCTTTTATTTTATTATAAGGTAATTCACCAAGTTATGGTTTTTTAGAGAAACAACATGGTTAAAAAAGTATCATGGGAATCTGAAAATTATATAATGGAAATCTATCCTTAGTTTTTCTAATAATTGAATAAAATTTGTGATATAATATCTATAATTTTGTGAGAATGTAGCAACCCATGCACATTTAAAATAATATGTTTTCATTCTTTTCTTAAGTAGTTAAATTAATTATAAATTTAAAACTAAATAAGTGGTTTTTATAGAAATTTTAAAATATATACAAATAGAATAGTAACCCCATCCATAAAATTATAAATATAATTTATGTATCTTATATGTAAATATATGATATATTTAAATCATGGATTATTTAAATAATTGTTTTGATAATTTTAAATTAAGTATTGATAATTTTTAGTAACATAAATTTTTACTTACAATTTTATAATTAATATAATTATTTAAAACAAAATTCATGTTCATAAAATATAATCATAAATCAATATTTTTATTATGAATATAAGATAATATTATTATACCTTAATTAATTTTTTAAAGTGTTATAAAATCAGTTATAATTAATAAATTGTTATTTTTCGAATAAATGATTGTTTTAAAAAAATATTAGTTTATCATATTTAAAAAATTATTACCATAAAATGGGGTTCTTTTTTAAATTTTACAGATTTAAAAATGTCTAAAGTGAATTTTTGGGATTTTTCTAAATTACTATAATTTTGTGAATAGAAAAATATGGTAATTTGTAGTATACATACAATATATCTTACGTACACTATTTATTGAGTCATTTATAATATATTCACTATAATCTAGAACATCCATAATTATTTAAATATATTTAGTGATAATTCTATAACTATTCATATCCTTGGGAAAAAATAATAAACAAAATGAATAAAATAATGAAAAAACACCCCCTTCCTCCACTAAAGAGAAACACAACACACTATGTTCTCCTGAGACCTCAAATCCATGAATCTTGTTAAAATTGTACAAAAATACCTTAACAATCTTATTTGTCATTTCCAATACCTTCTTTTATCACCAAAAGGCAAAAACCAAGTGCCTTAAGTTGGTTCCCAAGGAAAATAATTCAATAGATAAAATTCTCTTTCTTTTTCTTTTATTTTCTTTTAAATTTATTCCATTTTATAATTTTATTCTAACCTCTCCTCATCCAAGTGACATGATATCTCCAGTATCTTACATATACTGGAATTTTATTTTGTTAATTTAATATCCATCATCAATCCTCTCTGCTTCACCTCTTATTCGAAAAAATGAAAACATCATCTGTGATGTGTCAATTTACAGTCATCATGGACTGTGTGATTTCATTTTCCTTTATCGCCTTCAAAGCCTTTCAAAAAAACATTATTATGGTCGAATAATATTGTATTATTCATATTATAATTTATATAATCCAATTGAACCAATATTTGAACATGTTATTAAATAAAATGATATAATTTTATTGTGGTCATGAAAACCGCCAAAATAAATTAAATCATTTAAATTAATGTTTTATCTAATGAATCATCTTTATATCATATAAAATGATAAATGGTATCATTTGAATTTGAGGAAATATTTTAACAACATTTTTATCCACTTTTTGAGTTTTCCTTCCATTTAACAAGAATATCCATCTCGAACCGACCATAGAAACTATGAAAAGAACTCACCCAAAATAATGGAAATAACAAAATATTATAAATAAATAGGTTTAAAGATGTTATAATATGGTCATATAAGGTATTATAATCTTTATTAAAGTTTTTTAAAAAATTAATAACACACTTAAAACCATTATAAAGTGGGTTTTAACATGTTTTATGTAAGATGAACCCGAGGTAAGGGACCTTTTCATTAAAAATCCACTTTTAAATTTTAGTTTTTACAAAATTCTAAAGGAATGTTTTTAGGATTAAAGTGTTATTGTTTAATGATTATGTTATGTTTATAGGGAATTTTTTACCTTGAATGTTGGGACCTATATCTCCTTCTAATTCATTGGTTATTTTAATTTAGGAACTTGATCGAAAGGGTTATTCCAAGTGTAACTACGATGGTTGCATCATAAGGTATTCCTGAGGGTTACTTCATACTGGGAGGGTTACATTAGAATGTATTCGTAAGGATTAAAAATAATATGGCATCCATGAGGGTTACAATATTATGTAATTAATTTCCCATGATACTTATACGTTTTTATTTATTTTTCCTATGTTTTATAGAAATTTCTTGTTTTAACAAAACAATAATATTATACTTTATGGGTGATAAGTATATCTTTTCTAATATGATTTCTTGTGTTTATAAGTATTCTAGGACTAACATTTTCTTTCATAATTATAATGTTCATTACTAAGATTTTTTTTCTCATACCATGTTTTAAAATATTTTTCTCAGTGTTTAAGGATGGGAAGAGAAAACAAGAAGCCAAGGTGAATGTTGTATTGTTTTTTCATGAAAATATTTCATGTTTATTTAAAAAAAACTATTAAATTATAGATTAAATGGATTCTGTTTTAATAGTACCCACTCTGTATGCTTGTGGGATAATATGTATGAAATATGTTCTAATTCTCTATAACTCTAAACTAAAAATATATCTATAAATGTAAGAAACTGAATTCAAAAATAATTTACTTGATTATATGATATTTAAGGCTAGATCCTTATAATTTCATCTTTGGTTGAATTTTTTTTTCTTCCATGTATATATTCTTTAAAATTTTATCAATAATGTGTTTTTCTAGGATAAAATGATTATTTAAATTCATTTTTAGTTATATTGTTCTTTTTTTTAATGTTTTAAAATAAATAATCTCTTTTTTTTCTAAACGGCATACTTCCCAAATTTTTACCAGAAATTATGAAAGGAATCGTTATTTTTGAAATTTATGGAATGAATGAATTTTCCTATCATCATGATCATTATTTGATAAAAAAATTACATTATAATTTTCAGTGGTTATTTTCAACATAAATTATTTTCTAAATATTATGGTTATGCTTATTTGAAATTTTATCATAAAATGAGTATTATTTTTTTTAAGGGAAAAAATAATTTTGAATGTGGTTTATAACATCATTCCTTCATAAAGGTGCAATGAAGTTATTTTTAATTTTTTTCATGAATTTTCTTTTCCGTTTGATTGTGTATTTCTTTAGCCATAAAAATGATCATTTTTTACAAATTTTTGGGATTTTTCATAAATTAATGATTTATGATTTTTTTGGTCATTAATGTTCTTGTGATAATATTACCGATCACTCTTTATCATTTCATTTTAATTTATTTTATCCTAAATATACATTTATTTTGTATCAATGATTTGTATGGAATTATTTCCACCACATTATTTATGTCTTAGCTGTATGTTGTTTTTATATACACTATCAATCGAAAGAGGTTTATTATGAAATTTAATTAATTTATGGATTAAATACTCTTTATTTACTATCCAATAAGTATAATTATTGTTTTATAAGGTAATTTGGGTAGAAATTGTATTGATCATTCAATATATAAGGAATTAATTATACATGCATGAAACTAGTGGGCCAGATTATATATATCCTCCCAATACATTAACATGTATCCTAAGAAAATATATGTGGCTACATTAGTTGGGAAATTGGTTTATAACTACCCATTCAATTAAATTTTTCTTGATAAAGCTTTAATAAAATGATTCATGACATATTAGATGTGGAATTTATGGTAAAAACTTTAATGTACATATTTATACATTTAAATTATTAATAATTTAGTTTTCATTATCCATGTGTTATATATATATATAATCCTTGTATTTACATTGAACTCAAGTTATTGATGTAATTTCATGTGTTTTGATTATTAACATAGCCATATTGATTATTCTTAATTCAGTCATGAAATTTTATGTTGTATGTAACCCTTATCGAGCATCTAAGATCATTAATTATTATTTTTTCCTTTCACTTGAATATGAATATGTAATATTTTAATTATTTTCAAGGATTAAATAATGTTTTTCATGTTATGTTTTTAATTTCCAATGTAATATAGAAGTCATGTATGTATCTAGTTTACCAAGACAACTAAACTGGTTGATCTTATGTTGCATGATCCCTTATATCATGTACCAATGTTATAATTAACCACTAGCATTAGTTTACAGGAGTTAGAGATGAACAAATTGGTATCAAAGGAAGTTTATAGGGGTTCTTGGTGACTAGATTTTATAATAACATAGTTAATATAATAATTAGAACAATCAATTAGAACATTTGATAACATTTAACTTTGTAGGGATTTTTATTCGGTAGCACAATAATCATGAATATTTTGAGGTAAATAAGTATGTTACATTGATTATAGATGTATCTTAGAATAATTAAGTGAATAAAAACCCTTGTTCAATGTCAATGATACCCTATTGAGAAAACCAACACAGTGGGATTCGGAGCTAAGTAGATCATGGACATATTCGAGAAACTATCATAGGTTATGATTTATGTTATTTCTTTTATATAGTAACCAAATAGTATATAATCTTTAGGGATTGATCTAATTATTATTCCAAACCAAATATCTATGTTAATAATAAAAATATGAACCTAAATAAATTTTCAAACAATAATAAAAAATTGTAGTATCATGAATGTTAAGATGATAAAAATTTTGTAGGAAAAAATTAACCATCCCACATGTTAATAATATGAGAAGAATAATGTGGGTAAATACATAAAGAAAATGGAGGATCGTTAGAATTTTGTATAAAAAAAGGCCATCATTCTCATAATTGAAAGGGAAGGAATGAATCCATTAATTTTTAGACATTAATAGTATGTTGGTGGAAGATTATACAAACCAATTCCCCAGGAATCAAGGATTACCTCTACAATTATTATTTTTATTTATTGATTATATATTGAGATTATATTAGGGTAATGAAGATAATTAGAATAAATTTAGAAACATATTTGAATCTTTTATAGGAAAATAAGTTACATGAGAAATTAACTGAGTGTTACCATTTATTTCAAGAAGTTTATTTTTTTAGTAAAATTTTATACATCAATGAAATCTATATAGATCATTCTAAGACACATGTAAATCATGAAATGGCCATTATAGACGAATTGAAGCTTTATAGATTTTGATTCTGAGTAATTATGGTTAGTTTGAAGGATAAATGTTTATGATATGGAAGTATTTATCAATGGTGTTTTTTAGGATGATTTAGAGAAGACATCTAAGTATTATTATAATAATATTTAGTTTTATGTAAAATATTGAAAATGGAAATTTTTAAAATTTAGGTTTAATGATATTCATCACCCTCAAATGTGATTTTTATGAAAATTTAATTTGTTGGATATATTTAATGAAAAATGTATAGAAGGATTTTTTGGTTATTATGTGATATTAGAGGATGATTCTTAGTAAAGTTTACCATATTTTGTTTTGTTTTATTTAGGAAAAATTATATCTTAGAATATTCAATTAGGGAATACATGTATTATAATGATAAATGAATTTTTGGGATGAAAAATTGGAATTGATTTGGAAGAATAAGTTTCCAAACCATTTAGATATTTGGATTAAAATTTAATAAATCAAATTTCAAGAGTTTTAAATTTATATTAATTTAATATTATTATTATAGATAATAATTTAAATGAGGGTTTATCCTTATAGGTTATTATTTTATATTTTGTTAGAAAATTTAGTTTTAAATAAGAGTAATAACTTTTAATTATTTTATGGATCCTATAGTTGATTCAAATTTATTTCAATGAACCATGCAAGAAAATTTCCTCATGATAATGATTATTCACATAAAATTCTGAAATCAGGCTTTTAGAATGGGATGAAATCATGTTAGTAAATTTCATCATATTTTTTATCCTAATTGAAATAGAATTTCTCAAACTAAAAATACCCGAATATAAATCTTTAGAGGATTATTTGGAAATAAACACTCAAAAACCAAGTTACATTTTTAAAAACTATTTTGTACATATTACTCTTTTATTGGTATATGAATAATAAATTTCATGGTCATTTCTGTGAAATTATTGTTCATGATAAAATCTTTATATGATTTTATTACTATATTATGTAATTTTTAGTTTATAATAGTAGAGCTATAATTAAAATTATTTAATTTCTATAAGTAATGTAGAATGTATGAACATGATATTTTAGTTTATATTTTCTTTTAAAATATCACTATGATTGATAGTATGCACCCCATGCAATCATGACCTTAAATGGACTACAAAATGACACTATTTAAATATGACTATTATAACCTGACCAATGTGTTTAATGGTATGAATAATAATAAAACCCTTATGAAGGTTATCTATTAAAAGTTTCTCTTGACCCAAATAATAAATTAATTAAATAAATTCCACATTTATATAAATTTTTCTATTATGAATATAATAACAATAAATTTATTTTATGTTTTAAAAAATATGTTTCCTCTAAAAATAATCTTTATGAGTTTTATTAATGGGTAATTAAAATTTATTGTGTAACACTTTTAGAAATTTTATGTTATAAAATAAAGAATATTTTTTAAATCTGATAATAATATTTATCATATATTGAATTTTTGGAATTATCCAGAAAAGATGGATTTTTATGTGAATAGTGAAATTTATCAATGTTGGTGAAAACTATCATTTAATTTATTTAAATAAATTAATTTAAAGACTTATTATGTAATTAATTTTATTTTAAAATAAATTAATATCTAATTTATTATACATTATTTAGTCAATTCTATATCAATCTTCATTTTTTTGTATGAGTTGGATTTTATGCATAAAAAAAACTTTTCTAGTTCAGGTTTTCAATGATTTTTTCATACATACAAAAAAATATATTTTTATAATCTTCTAGAAATTTAATCCTGCAAATGGATTTCATATTTAGAATTAATATGTTTGAATTTGGTAAATTTTTCAATTTAATTTTTAAAATAACTGAATAGCATCGATGGTAAAAGTTTATCACCATGATAATCGGTAAAACAAGTCAATTCAGATTAGAACAATGTAATTAAGAAAAAAATAATAAAAATAACTTTTAAAATTTTGTTTTATTAGATTAATTCAATAATTTCCATATAAATTATAATATATCAAATTTTGCAGCCTCTTTCCTTTGACAATGACATTTAGATTATTTTAGGTTAATAAACATTATACAAAGTCAAACTTATTCATTAAATGTCTATAATATTTTTTCATGTGGATGAATAGAATATATTAATGGTTATAAATGATTATTTATAATATTCATATATTATTTTTTTATTGAAAATTATTTTTAATTTTTAGAGATTTTATAATTTTCATGAACGTTTATGTAATGCTAACAAAGTACATCTCTAAGAATAAAAAAATATATGATCTTGAAAAATTCAAAAGTAATGTATTTTGGATGAATTATCATAACCCATGAATTTTTGATATTGTTATAATGTATATATTTTTAAATAGGTCATATTATAATTCTATGTTTATTTTGATGCCATTAAATTCCCGATATTTAAACACTCTATAAAAAATACTATAAATGTTATATAATGTCAAAATGTTATTGGTAAATCATTAAAAAATTTAAAAATATTAAAATTAATAGTTTTTATGATAAAATATAGATACGATAAATCATTTTTCTTGTAGGTATATTTTTAAGTATTTAAAATTAATTTCTTGAATATTCAATAATGATATGTTTGAAATAATGGTTATGGTTATATATGTTTAACAAGGGTGTTAAAACAAAATATTAGGTTTTAATTGAAACCTATAATTTTTAAAAATTATTTTTAGGATTATATTTAAATCATATACTAAATATATTATAATATAAGATAGTTTGGAGAAATTTTATATGAGTCAGACAGAAATTATATATTAATATTACAAGTATTTACTTGTATTCCACCCACATCACTTATAAAATGGAACCTCATATCCACTCTAATTCACAAAAAATCATCCACTTATCTAGGAAAAGGTATAAAAAATACCTTAATAGATTCATTATACACTTCAAATATATTTTATTATTATGATAATATCGTTCTAAGAATACTTAAGTTTTAATCCAAAGGAGGATTTCTAATAAATTGGTATAACACTTAACTAAGTTCTATAATTTTATTTCTTCTTATACTAGCTTAAATTATTTCAAAAAAAGGTTATATAATAAAATTTGAATATTAAATAAAATTAAATTTTATTATGGCCATGTCACAACCCTTATTCTTCTATTTTTCTATTTAATGGGAAAATGAAATCATCTCCCTTGCGTAAGTGTGGAATATCAGCTCCACAGATGATGTAATTCATTTTTAATCATCACCTTCAATGTATATGTATTATAATGGATATATATATATATTAATAATTGAATAAAAATAATTATTAAAATATATGATATTAATTATCTTCTTTCACTTCCATCTAATGGAAAATGGTAATGTCTTTTGTGCAAATATGTGGACTGCCACCTCCCTGAAGTGATGTGACTCATTGGTCGTGTTTTCCATTCATGCATGATTATAAATTTTTATTTCATGAATAAAAAAGATTATTATTTCAACAAAAATGTTATTTATATGATGAAATCTTGAACAAAGTTCAAGGACTATAACCATCTAAGAGAATCATACAAGAAAAATGAAACAATTAACACCAGTCATGATGATGTTATTAAAGAATTGTAAATAAAAATGTTATAAAATGTTATAATTTAATAAAATATTGAATACTAACTAGGAAAGTTTTTATTTTATATATTTAAAATAAATATAGACTTATTATATATATAATTAAGAGACAATATGAAGAAATTTGGACATGAGAAATGGGTAATTTCATCTTATTTTAACTACAATAAGAAATATTTTACATTATTAACCAAAAAAATTTCCCTAATTTATATATTTCCACATTGACACATTATATCATTAATTAATCTTTATTTGTGGTATTAAAAGTTTGTTATTCAAATTTTATTATTAAATAGGGTTTTATTCAAAAGGTTTCAAATTTGAAAGGATTTATTTTAGAGTCTTATTTTTAAATCAATATTGTTTATGTTTAAATTTTTGTTGAAATGATTTTATGATATATTCTACCTAAAACCAATATATATTAATATGTTATGTTTATTTATGATGTTTCCATTTTTTGTCCAGGTTTTTCAAAATTATTTATTTAAATTGATCAAAATAATATTTTTAGGAAAAGTTGACCATAGGTACACTTTTGTTGAGTATAATTTTATTCCAACAAAAATTTCATTAAAATGATTCCAATAATGTTATTTTTAATGATAAAATAATTTATTTAAGTCATTCTAAACCATATTTGATTTTTTTCAATGTTTTCAATGGAATATTTTGGTCATTTTCTCAATGAGTTGCTTTAGGTCTTTTCACCAAAAGTTTTAAATAAATATTTATTTTTAACATTTACTAAATAAAGGATTTTCCATTCATCATGAGCATTATTTTCAATGAATATTACCTTACTAGTTTTCATGGTTATTTTAAGGAGAAATGTTTTTAAATATTGTGAAAATTTATGCATAAAATGATACTAAAATAAAAGGGTGTAATTTTCTTAATGGAATGAAATAAATTTTTTATGTAATTTATATCATTATGTTCACACAAAGTTAAAATGGATTTATTTTAAAATTTTGTCTTCAATTTTATTTTTTTATTTCATAAAGACATTGTATTTCTAATAAAACCTTTATTTGTGATGAATTCTTGGTAATTATTCATCCTTTTGTCACTTATGGTTTTTCAGTCATGAGCATTCTCATGATCACATTCCCGATCAACCTCTATCATTTCATTTGACATTATTTTCCCCTCAGTGTCCATATTTTAAATATAATGGATTTATAGAGAATAATTTCCCCCACATTGATCTTCTTTCAACTTTATGCGATTTCTTTATATAGTATTAATGTAATAATATTTATTATAATTTTATTTTACTCATTGGGGAAATATTCTACATTCTTGATTCGAAGTGGATAATTAGTTATTTATAACTTATTTTAAGAATGAACTGACTTAACCATTAAATATATAAAGAATTAATAAGACATGAAAGTGATGGGTGATTCCCAGTTACTAATGGTTCCTCAATACATTGACATGTGACATTAGATAAAACAAAAGTCCACATTAGTTGGGTAATTAGTGTATACCTACACATTGAATAAAATTGTCTAAGATAAGGCCTTGGTGGTAATATTGATGATATATTGGTTGTGGAATTAATGGTAAGATCATGAATGTCCAAATTTATGCATTTCCTTTTTTGAGAATTATTTTTTCATTATCTGTGTAATTTATATCTTGATATTACCAATGGATGTACTTTAATCTCAAAACTTTGATTGAATGGGATGTGTTTTAAAAATTCAATCTATCATTATATTGAAGATTTATTTACTCATGAATGATTCCATTTCACATAACCCTTAATGACCATCTGAGCTCATCAATTAATTTTTTTTACCTTTACCAATAATATATATAAAAAATTCTTGAATGTTTTTAAGGATATAAGAATGTTTTGTATTCTATGATTTTAATTTACAATGTAATGTATATATCGTGTATGTGTCTAGATTTTAATGATAGGTAAGATGATTGATCCTATATAGTGTGATCCAAATTATCTTGTACTGATGTAGTATGTTACACAATAGATTTTGGTGACTAATGTTTGGGATGTTACAGTTTGTATCCTAGAAATATTTTTAGGTTCCTCATGAACTATATTCTAGAATAACATTACTAAAAAAATAAATTTTATTATACCTCAGAATATTTTACAAATTTTATATTCTTAGGGATTTTTATTCCATGGATCAATGATTATGATGATTTTTAAATAACTTAGATTCATACATTTTCTAGATATAGAGATTGAACTAATAAGGTTAATCAACACTCACATTCAATTTTGGGATTACCTTTTGGAACAAGTTAATACATAAGGTGTTAGAGATGATTAGATCATGAAATAATTGGGGAAACATACTCATGGTATGATTAATATCATTCCCCATATGTAACAACCAAACAAGAGAGAAACTAAAGTGATGCTTCATATGAGTTTTCCTAATGGACTATCTCATGTTATGAATAAAAATCTAACACCAACTGAATTTCCAAATAATATGATAAAATCGGAGTTTAATGAATGTTTAGGTGATATAGACTATTGGAGGGGGGGAAAACATTAAACGTGTAGAGAATGTCAGAATAAGAACCTTTCTAAATTCTTAAAGGGGATAGAATTTTGTTACATGTGGGCCAAAAAACGCCATCATGCTCATAATTGGAATAGAAATAAACAATATGTTAATTTCCAGTGCATTAATAATAACGATACGGGGGATTATGAAAACAAGTTCACCAAGCATAAATGATTACTGTGATAATTATGTTGTGGTTTTTATTGATTATATCTTGAGATACTGTAAGGGTTATGAAGCTTTTGGGAATAAATTTAATATGGTTATTGATATTTTTAAGGGAAAATTAGTTATATGATAAATTTAATAAGTTTTAATGTGGATTTTAGGTTTTATATTTACTTGGAAATATTTTCCCCATGAAAAGAATATATTTTGATCTTTCTAAGACAAAAGGAAATCAATGAATAGCCCAAATGGGAGAATGTAACATTTAAGGATTTTAATTTTAGGAAATTATGGATAATTTATTAACAATACAATGATGAATTTTAAAAATTTTCAATGGTAGTTTGGTATGTGGATTAATATAAAACATCCAATTATAGTTTTAATAATATTTTTTTATATAGAAAATAATTAATAGTATATTTTATAAACATATGTTGAATGGTACCTATCACCCTAAAATTTGATTATTATGAAAATATGATATTTTAAAATATATTTATTTGGGAATGTAAATAAGGAGCTTAAGGTTATTTTATGATCTAACATTGTTATCCTTGGTTAACTTTACATAATTGTTTGTAGTTTATTTGGGAAAATTATGTTTTTGGGATATATAATTCATAAATATAAATATTATATTGATAAAGGTTGTTTAATAATAAAAATGAGATAATTTTGGATGAATAGGTGAGAAAGCCTTACTGATTTTTTTTGGTTCAAATTCAACCAAACATGTTTGAGTTGTTTACAATTGATCTTTTTCCACTATAATGATTTTGAAGATTAGTTTTTTTAAATTTTTATTCATAATTTTTATTATTTTATCTTGATTTAATTATTTCAGTTTTAGATAAGAAAAAAACATTTCATAATTTTATGGATCTTTTGGTGGATTAAAAGTTGATTTTAGTGATTTAGGTATAAAATTTAATTACAATTGTTATGGTGAACATAAAAGAATGAAATTTTTATTATAGATCGGGAGGAAATCAAGTGACTATAGTGTACCATATTTGTTGTCCCAATGGAAAAGGAATTTATAAATCACATGTAAAATAAAGTAATATATAACGTGTATTATGTGGAAATTAACACACATCTACCATTTTAGGATTTAAGATAAACATTTTAACATATGATTCATATATAAATACATTCCAAATATGTTTCCTATTAATAACAACTAAATTAATATTCATGATAGAATATATATCGGATTTTATTACAATATTGTGAAATTTTTATTTTAAAAAAGTGGAATTGAAATTAAAAGAAACAAATATCTATAAAGATATGAGAATATATTACCCTATGTTTTTAGTTCATACTATATTTTAAATGATCACTATATATGATATAAAAGACCACACACAACATCGATCTTAAAATAACCAATGAAATATTATTTAAATATGAATGTTATAACATAGTCATTAGTTTGAAGGTTAAAGATATGAATAACCATACTATGAATTATGTTTTTGATTTTTTTCTTAGTCCAAATAATGAATTAAATCAATATTTTTTATATTTATATAATTTTTTTATAAATAATTATTATGGCTTAACAAATTCTTTTCTTCTAAAAATGGTTTTAGGAATTTTATACACTTGTAATTTGAATTTATTTATAATTTTAAAACGAAAATTAAAATGGGAAAATTAATTTTTAAACAATCATTTCAAAATTATCTTATTTTTATTTTTTGGATTTTTTTTTGAAAAAATTGATTTTTAGATGACTAGTGAAAAATACCGATTTTAGTGAAAATTGTAATTTATTTTCTTTAAATAAAGTCGTATAAAATTATAATAATTTGTATATTTTGTTTTAAAGTAACATAATATCCTTATTATTAAACATAATCTAATTAATTTCATATGAATTTGTATTATATTTTATTTTTTTCTAAAATTATTTTTATGCTTTGAATGCATTTTTCTAGGAACTATTTTTGATGATTTTTTCATGTTTATATTAAACAGAATTTCATATAATTATAGGACATGATTCTTGAAAATTTATTTTCATATTTAGAATCAATAGGTTCAAATCTCATAAATAATTCAACTTCATTTTTATTCACAATGAATAGTAACCATGGTAAAAATTATCAAAATGGTAATATATAAAATATGTTAATTAAGGGTAAATTATGGGATAAGGTCACAAAATCAAGCCAAAACATGAATTTATTCCATTTTATGAGATTAATTCAACCATGAACATCATAAAAATTAAAATATTGTATTATAGTTCCACATTCCATTTATTGTGACTTTTATATTATTTTACATTATAAAGAATTACAAAATGTCACTCTCATTCATTTAATATATCTAATATGAGTTCATAGGGATAAATAGAATATTTACACATTTAAAAATGATTATTTTGAATGTGAATAATTTATTTTTTCTATATTAATTCATCCTTAATTTTAATATATACTATAATGTCCTTGATTGTTTACACATCACCGACGTTGCATATGTACAAATAGTAGAAAAGTGAAGTAAATGATGTTAAAAACAATAATTATGATATATTTTAGAATTATTATTTTTACCCATGAGATTAATAGATAGTTATGATATATAATTTCTGTTTAAGAAGTTTATATTCCAATTACATTGTTGTATTGATGTCTTTCAATCAGAGATATGTGAATAGTAATGAAAAAGAACTAAAATGGTATTTAATGTGTACAATATATTTTTAAATCATTTTAAAGAAATTAAAATCCTTTTTTGACTCACTTATATGGTAAATATTCAATCATAACATTATAGTTGTATGGATATACCTTTTTTAATTTTATAAATTACTTTCAAAACTCTTAATGATTGAATTTTTTTTGCAATACTTAATGTTATATAGGGTTACTGATGGGGTTAAAACCAAATTTTAATACTTTCAATGACACCAACACTGGTCAAAAATTTATTAGTTGATTATATTTTGACCTTATCATACGAATATTCTAATATTAGTTATTTTTTATTCTTTTTACTTGATTTAGAGACATATTATATACTAATATTTTATTATTTTACAAGTTTACCACCCACCTCACTTATAAAAGGGAACACCCAATCTACTATTATTCATAAACATTGATCCAAATATCATGACCATGACCTTAAAAATATCTTCATAGAATCATTATTGTAACATCCCACCACTCCTCATTGACTACAAAAGGTGTTAGAACATTACTTGGCCTTAGGATAAATCCCTAAGATGTCAAAGGTTGGTAATAAATGACAGGGTATTCAATACGATTGGGGGATGATTTTCGCCTTGAAATTAAAACAAGCAAACTAAGATAACATTAAAAAAACCAATACATCATTCATGATAACAATGCTATTATAATAAATTTATAACAAACCAACCCAAACTATATCATAGTACCAAGAGGAAATAATGACCAATATCAAAATACAAAGTGGAAAAAATACAATCCAAGCTCAAAGACTCCAAAGACACCAACATAGAAACTCCCAACATACTCTATTCTCAAAATACCCAATACATGGCCATTAATTATGGAGAATCGCTAAATAAATTTGTTACATTTATGTAACATGTGTCTTTATAAATGGTATCTTCAAAAACACTAAAATTCTCATGCAAGGTGTGATTGAAAACTCAGTAGGTTTTCTCCAAATGACTTCCCTACTCACGCCTCTAGGATAGAACATGTGATCAAATTTATATATAAAATTTATATAAAACACTTTAAAATGTTTTAGAACAAATCAAAACCATTTCTAGTAAAAAAAATTAATATACTGAAATATGTTTCCTAACTGAAACCATTTCCAATGAAAACAACCCAAAAATACTTTAAACCATTTCACGAATTCCATTTTGGCATAACCCATTACATTTTACATATCCACACATCTAACCACACAAGAAACTATGTACCTCAATATACTTGTGAGTGGTGAGTAATCCATTCACCAAGACATCACTTGGAGAACCATTTTGATGTGGGAAAGTTCATACCCTTACCCATCCCTTTTTTGATGGGGGAAACTTCACACCCTTATCCATCACAAATGAACATGAACACACAACAACCATCATGCAAAAAACAAATCGAAAAAAAATTTCTAAATAATTTCAATTAAAACATGTTTTTATTAAAAACCTTTCCACAATTAATTTTTCCTTGAATCAAACCAAAAAACTATTTTAAAATCATCATTTTAAAATTATTCAACAAATAACTTTGCACAAAAATTCCACCATTTCAAAAAGCGTCAACAAAGAGGGCTCCTTCCAAGGTTTTCACATCAATTCCAGAATAAATTTCAAAAATTTCATATAATTTTAAATATATCCTTCTTGTTCTAATTAATGGATTAGAGAGTGAAGCCACTTACCTTGCTAACTATGGAAGAAATTAATAATAGCACAAATTCTTCATCGAAACCATGTCAAAACTCCATAACCCCACCTTAGATCTTATTCCCCAACATCGACATAGTGAAATATAATCATGATTGGAATCAAATATCATATAACTATCCCCAATAGACTAGATAAATGATTCCAAGTGAGGGAAGAAGAATATTCTAATTGATAACTACCAAGAACATGGACTTATCAAGTAGACTAGGCCTCCAACACACAAGAAATCACCACTAGATCACTCCTGGACCAAGAGGAACGATATCTATAGCCTTTATTAATAGAGGAATAATATTTAGGGTTGACCTATAGGGATAAAATTCCTTTATAGAGAAAAAACAGGTAAAATTCAAAATGTTCGGATCAAACATTTCATAATTCTTGGTTAGAAAAACCATGCGCTAACATTGTAAATGCCTCGAGGCTCAAATGTAATGTTTCTCCAAGGTGTCCACACAGATTTTTGAAACCGTGAACCTAACCATGCACCTACCTAGAGCCCACTTCCTTTATATTCTTGGTTTTTTATTGTGGATGTCCAAAAAACCAAATTGTTTTCCAAAAGTTCTCTAAACCTTCCCAAACATCACCCAGACACTTTACATACAAAAAATTCATACATAAAGGGTTACTTAATTGAAACTGAGGAGTAAAAAATTCTCCCCACCATTGCAAATTCCATCTTTGAAAATTATAAAATCCATCGTTTTCCTAAAATAGTTTTTTCATGACTTGACCATTTCCTTTTACAGTTCCAATGTTTTTTTTCTTCAGAATTTGAACATGTTTCCACAAAACTTGCACAAGATCAATTATTTTACCACACAATAATTTCTCTTTTATATCCGAATATTCCCCAAAACATGTATCAACATATAATCTTAACTCTAGGACATTGTGATATCATCGAATCACATGGTCATGATATGGATGATACGTTTTTAACTAAGATACCTGATATACATTGTGCACTATATTAAACCATGGTGTCAAAGACAACTGATATGTCACCTCAAAAACTCATCAAAATATCTAAAAAGGGTCTATGAATCGATGATATCACTTTCCCCTATTTTCAAGTATATGATTCCTAAACCTTAGAGAGATTCTCATAATCACATGATCACTCACTCTGAACGACAACAATCATCAATGATGATCCTCATAATATTTCTAAGGACTCAGAGCTATCTACATCATATTCCTGATCAACTAAATATTTTTTGTTTTCTATTGTACAATGCTCAGTCCAACTAGTGATTTATAATCTATTTTCACCAAAAAATGTGGAGAATCAAAAATATGACCATACAATTCTTCATATGGTTCCATTTGTATTAAGGCCAAATAAATGTTGTTATATGAGAACCCCACTAATGGTATGTTATCCTCTCATGAGCCACTAATATCCAATACACAAGCTAGAATAATTTCATTCAATTTC
Organism: Viscum album; assembly: GCA_963277665.1. Lineage (NCBI taxonomy): Eukaryota > Viridiplantae > Streptophyta > Magnoliopsida > Santalales > Viscaceae > Viscum > Viscum album. The sequence goes on from OY728141.1 coordinate 1,675,395,867, forward strand.
TATATCTTCCTTTCATATATTCCATCCATCTAAGGATGATACGTTGTGCTCATAGTCAACTGAGTCCCAAGGGTTTCCTAAAAGGATTTCTAGAAATGAGACGTAAAACTGGGATCTTGATCAAACACTATTATAACTAGTACATTATTTCTATTTTCTACATCTTGAAAATATATTTAAAAAATTCCTCCACTATATGAGATTCATAAATAGGAATTAAAAGGACATACTTTGTGAGTTGATCCACTATCACCCATATGGCATCATGTTTCATTGCCATTCATAGACGACCCATCAAAAATCCATATTTATCTAAATCCAATTCCAAAAAAATAATAGGTAAAGATAAAAATAGCCTCATTTTTAATGATTCTCTACCTTAACTTACGGATAGGTGTGGCATATCATCATACACTTAGATACTTTCCCTTTCACTCCAAACAACAGAACTTTTTCATTCAACACCATATACATCTTCAGTATTCCCTCATGAACAACCCATCTCGAATGGTGGTATTCATGAAGATGGTGTTCCTGAAAATACATAGGTACGACCATCCATTATAAAAACAAATAAAAATGAACTCCCATCCAATTTACATTTCCTAATGGACTCCCCACTATTAATTTTTGACCTCATAGAAACAAATTCTGAATCAGATGATTGAACATTTTTAACATTTTCATCCAAATTAGAAATAAAATAAATCAGAGAGAAAACTGCAACACTTCCTTGGTATTCAGAATCAATAGGAATTTCAGTTATCAAAAACATCAACATACACATTTGTAAAGAATTTTTTTCAACTCATCATATGAATTTCTTATTAATGAATACCCCCACCAAATTTCCTTTACTCGATGTATAATTCAATTCAGAGTGAACCACTTTGTGATACACCAAACTTTTTTTGTCTCTAATTCAAATATCTTCGTGAGAAAAGAATTAAAACTCAAATGATCCATAAATACCATAAATTTCTCTCCAAATATGTAATGAATCCAGGTCTTATAATGATAGACTACAAAAGCTAACCCCAAATCATTTGTTGGGTAGTTATTCTAATGATACAGTTGATATCGTGATGCATAAGAAAAAATTTGATCAACTTTATTGAGAATAAATCCCAACCAATATCCTAAATCATCACAATACCCAACATAACCCTATCATAATTTCAAAAATATTAATATAAGTGATGATTTCTAGAAAATTTTATACTTTTAAAAATATTGATGATATTCCTCATTCAATTGGAGTGGAACTACTTTCCCAATCAAATATATCAAAGGTGAATCTAATCATGAGAGGTCGTGAAAAAAATAGATATTAACCAGCCATACCAAGGAAACTATGTGTCTCAAATACATTATTTGGCTATTCCCAATAGATAATAGCCTAAATATTTTTCTAGATCCACAAAAACACCTTTTATAGACATAACATAGCCATGTAATGGTACCTCTTGTATCTAAAAATCAAAGATTAATAATTTGGTATATAATCATTCATCCTGCAAGATTCCATACACTATCAGCATGTTTTTTTATGCTCATCCTTTTTCCTTGAATACACCAACATGTTATCTATAAACACTACCAAAAATCAATCCATATACTTTTAAAATATTTGATTCATCAATTTCATAAATTCAGATGGTGCATTCGGTAGACCAAATGGAATAAAGACATACTCATAATGTCCATATCTAATCCTGAAAGATATTTTCAGATTGATCTCCTTTTGAATCCACAACATTTGATATTTGGATTGTAACTCAATTTTAAAGAATCATTGGCCTCTTCTCAATTGATTGAATAGACAAAAAATTTGTGGAAGAGGATATAGATTCTTTATCATAATGTGGTTCAGATTATGATAATAATAAAAAGACAAATAGGTCCATATTTATTTTTCACAAATAATATTGGTGCTGCTGATGGATATGTGCAATGCCGAATGAATAGGTTTCCTTCCAACTCTTCAAACTATACTTCCAAATTTTTTAATTATATTGGTTCCATTTGACAAAACTAAAGGGAGATAAGATTTTTCTCCAGAATGAGATCAATATTAAACTCTAATTCTCTTGTGGGTAGTGACCTTAAGAAATTATTTGGGAAAAACATCAGGAAACTGGTCAATGACTGGTGGAAAACTATTACCCCTATTCTCATTCACCGATGAAAAAGTCAACGATTCTAATAGATTTGAGATAGATCCAACCATTTGTGCCAAAAAGTATGTTTCACAAACCTTTACATTCTAGTATCCTCAAAAGATGTTCTTGATGCCATTATCAGTTGTAAAAATAACCCTTAGAGCATAAAATTTGTTGTTTGATCTGAACATTTTCAACTAATCCATACCTAGGACTATGTCAGAGACATCTATCTCAAGCATAGTGGAATACCATATCATCTCATATCCATCCACATTTATTAAACGTTATTTATAAATAAAGGATCAACATTATAATTGACCAAGAGTAGTCTAATGTTTTAAAATATAAGGATTCATATCCACATGAAACCCCAAAAGAATAATAGTAAGAGAAAAAATAAATAAATGGGATTCACTCATATCAAAAAAATATTCAATAAGTGTATAATTGAAAAGAATTGCACCTCTCACCGTTAATGGTCCAGATTGATAATCCACATTGACTTTCTAATCTTCATATAATTGTTTACTAGCAAAAAATATTTATTTCTATAATGAGATACCCTTTTCTAGGGTTCATGGTTTTCTAAGAATCACTATGTCTTCCTCGGCTCTACTGATGAGAGGTATTTAGCTTCCCTCACCCCATCGAAGTAAAAAATATCTGTGACACATGAGATGTGTCTTGAGCACCACATATTTGGGAGCTTCTATAATAGATATAAATATTACCCATCATATTGCTATTTGGCATGCTCTAGGTGGTTTCAAACAATATCATTTCATGTGATCAATAGTTGAACATTGAAAATATCCATGCTTTCTCTTAGTCTTAGGATACAGAATAACTAATATGGCTATTTGATTTTGAGTCATCCTACAAAATTTGAAATAGGTGTCCCTTGACCTCTTATTCTCATCATGGTAGTTACCATCATTTCACATTGGTATAAACATACTCCCTCCACCCATATCTCCTGATATGTACCTTTATTCCAAATTCTCTCTATTAACCAAATCTGTATAATCCTTTATACAAAGCATGACAACCTTCAAGCCAGTCTCTTTCCTCAACCCCAATTCAAAAACACATTCCTTCAAGGATGCACCATCCACAACTTCCATCGTAAAATAGACTAAATTCCTGAATTTAGATGTGTAATATATCATTGAGTGGTTATTCTTCTCTAAGATGAAATAATTATGTCGTTCTACAAATCCTGAATGTGTGAGGATATATTTATTTATCAAACAATTATTATAAATCCTCACATAAAATTATTTAGTTCAATTTAGACTAAACTGCTAAATCTCACCACTTGCATGAAAAACATGATAGCATATATGTTTCCAACATTACATTTAGATCTGCTGGTGTACCTAAGAAATAAAATATTCAATTCACCATATTCATCCACACTTCATTTTTCTATCATTCTGAATCACCTTTAAATATGGGAGGATTTTGGTTCAAATAATGAATGGAATGATCTAATTTCCTTGGTTTATCCCTATCATTTTCTCTTTCCACTACCATAATGGATTAAAAATACTTTCTACCAGTGTTTCATTCACATATGGCTCATGTTCAACAACATTCTCAGCAGCTTCTTCCAATTGGTATCTTCTATGCCTACCAGGTTCCATTTTATATAACAAAAACAAAGGACATAAGCATCACTCTATAGAGACCAAAGAGTTACCAATTCAAATTTACCATATCAAAACAATCACAAAAAGTCTATCTTAAAACCAAAATTGTTTCCACTTCAAGCCAATTTTTTAAAATTTCACCATGCCTTTGGAAATCAACATTTTTCAAAACACCACAACCATTCCTTTTTGAAATATCACATCTTAAATAATTTAAATACTTTTTAAAAAATAAACCATATTTCACAAAATAATAAATAATTACTCAAAATGAAATATAATTCCAAGTGGGAATTCTTTTCTATCAATACATGGCATTCCCTTCTCATTGGCTAAACAGATGATAATGAGGAAAAAATCCTATAATTTTCTAAAAACACCTTTCCACAGAAGTCCCTGGTAACTTGAGGTACATAATAAATAGTTTATATATGACTTTTCATTCTATATATTTTAAGTCATGACAATCCTACTCCTTTTCAATATCCGAACTTAAAGAATAAATTGGAATTATTTTCCAACACTATGACCGAAAACCCATGCCATTATTTCTAAAATGAAATATAGTTTGGAGAAGAATGATACTATTTGTAACATCCCTCCCCTCCTCAATGGCTTAAGAATGATGTAGGACATTAATTGTCCTTAGGAACAATCCCCATGTTTCCAAAGGATAGGAATTAATGCCAAGGGATTAAATGAAATTTGGTGATGATTTTCCCTTTGAAAGTAAAACAACCTAACCAAGATAACAATAAAAAACAACTAATACATGATGTGTGATAATAATTTAATGTTTCTCAACCTATAACAAAACAATCCAAACTGTATTGGAGTACCATGCAGAAACAAAGAACAATATCAAAATATATAATATAATACAGACAAAACAAAGATCAAAGACTCCAAAGACACCAACATAGTAACTCCCAACATTCTCTAAGTTCCAACTATATAACCCAGTCCAATGTATCACAAATCATCACTAAATAAACCAGATACTTTACTTATACCTATTTTTTGACAAATAATATCTTCAAACACATATAAGTTCCCATGTAGATGGTGAGTATAAAACATAGTAGGTTTTCTCCAAATGACTTTCCTACTCTTTCCACTATTATAGAACAAGTTAAAAAATTTATATAAAATAATTTATTTCAAACACATTAAAGTAGTTTATGTTAAATACAAACCATTTCTAAGAAAACATCTTTCATACCGAAATATTTTTCTAAACCAAAACCATTTCTAATGAAAAAAACTAAACAAGCCTTTCAACTATTTCACCGAAATAAGGAATCACACACGAATATATCTCAAATCCAATGGAATGGTATCTACGGCCTTTGGGAAGAGAAAAAATCAAGTAAGTGTCAACCTAGGGGAAAATGAGCCATTAAGAAACAAAACCAATTTATATCCACAATTTGTTTTATAAATTTTACCCATTCAAGGTTAGTGTGCACAGTTAGGAAAACCATGCACTAACCGTGAAAATACCATTGTCACCAAATTCACAGTCTCCCCTAGGTGTCCACATGGTTTGACTAAACATTCTGGCTAAACATGAGCCTACCTAGATCCCACTACCTCACATTTCATTGTTTTATATAGGTGTTTCATGGTTTGTACTAACCATCCTCAAATAATGCACCTTTGGAGAATCCCCAAAAACATTCCAAAAGATATCCAAACCTTCCCAAACCTGACCCAAAAACATTACATACATAAAATAAATAATGTTTTAATTAATTTAAACCGTGGGTTATGTAATTATACACTTTATAATTCTTCTATTTTTCCCCTAAGACCATACTATGATGGAATACAGTATTTGAAAAAGTTGGATTCAAAAATAAGAGGTATAACTCTTAACCAATTTCATCAATTTTATTTATTCCTCTAAATACTTAAGTTATATCTTAGCCATAATGATATGACAACATAATTATCTTACATATTATAAAATGTTTTTATTATCATGTTAGTACCCTTATTCTTCTCCTTTTCAATCAAATAGGAAATGAAAGTATCGCTCATTCAAACATGTAGACTACCACTTCCATTAAACTATGTATTTATTTTTTCATCACCACCTCCCATGTATAGTTATTATTATGGATATATATATTATTCGTGACATAATTATGAGTCTGAAAAGATAATATTTTTCATAACTACTTACCCTTTTATCGACTGTAAAATGATAATGTCGTTAACACATACTTGAGGGCTACCACCTCCACGAATCGATATGATACATTTTTTATGACTTCCTTTCAAGGATGATTATAATTTTTTTAATGTATACATATGATAATTAATTATGAATTAATATTATTTAGGTGATGAAATCAGGACCAACATGGAAGTACTATACCATCCACCCCAAAACATACATGAAGAATGGAATAATTACAACTGTGCATTATGATGTTAACAAAGAATTGTTAATAAAATAGTGATATAATGTTATATTTGAATCATATATTCTATTATAACTAGAAATATAGTTCTTTTATAGATTTAAAACAAATATGAAAATATTATATACAAGATAAATAGTGCATACAACGAAATTTGGAATTAAGGTATGGGTAATTTCATCACATTTTTACTTCAATGATAAATGTTTTACTAAAGAATATTAAAACCTAGAAGAATATGGTCTTGAAAAATTACTAAAACTTAAAAGAATAAATTCTATCATTAAAATAAGTTTTTATAGATTCATAAAAAGGTAACACCCCCCATTTACACATCATGTAGTGATGAGAAATATCCAGTAATCATGGAGGGCCAAATCAAGCTTGTCACAATAATCACCCACTTTGAAAAATCATCCATAATATAATTGGGATCCCTTTAGTCATGAAAAATACTCCAATTGAGTTGGAAAATAACATGAATACATTCAGTTAATTGACCTAGAAATATAGATTTTTCATTTGTAATACAAGCTCTTATAGAATAAACAGCTAGTTGAGAATCATATTCAATCCATAAATTATTCCAATTATGATGAATGTCATATTTGATGGCACATATCAAATCCTGCAGCTCATACTTATATATGGTCTCACTACCAATATAATGTGATAAAAATCCATTAAAAAACAAAGATGGATTTAAAAGAACCCACCACAACATGAAGGTCTTAGCACACCAAAGGTAGCACTATCAATATTCACCTTAATCCATGAACTAATCAATTGAATCCAATGGATTAATTTCAAAAAAACATGTGTTATCTCTAAGGAATGTATATAAAGTGGTCTAATAATGTTAAGATTAATGAACTAGTTCGTCATTAATGCTATTTGAATATGAGATGTAATGAATACATCCTTGTGATCCATAATTCCCCCTCTATGAACATAAGGTTTTTTATTGTCAAACAATGTCGTATTCCTAGCAGTGCAAGTGTAATAAGCCATAGAAGTTACGACTGAAAATAGTAGGTTGTAAACCTACTTACTGAACAGATTTCTAGTAGCTATAATTGTGGTTGGAAGCTGGTTCTAATGGCTTCTCTTATCATTTAACACACTAAAAAGGCCCTGTATTTACTCCCACAACTTTCAAATGAATGTGAATTCAAAATATTTGATGAATGTTTTCACCATATCGCATATATAGATTACATGTTTAAGCCACCTAAATTCCATCCCCCTATAATTGATCATGTGTAGTAAGTATATTTTTCCATATTTTCCAAAGTAGAATTTATCAAGAATGATGGATGAAAGGATTCTTTAAAGAAGTGATCCAAGTTAGGGTACTAATACCTCCATAACTATTTATCTAGTAGAAATCCCTAATGTTAAAATTATCACTCATTTTATATGTATAGAAATAAGTTTACATATTCAGAAAGGAATAACGCGAAAATTCAATGGATACATTAGAGAGAACTTTCACATCATGTCTTTTTCTAATGGAAAAAAATTAATAATAGAAAATTGAATTGTGTAGGGTGAAACAAACACGCTTTCCCTGAGAGGATTGTCTAGACAATGAGTGGTCCAACAATTGAGGTCGGACATATTTGATACTATAACACCCTGATATTTTATGAGAAGCATATTTTTTTTAATGTATTATTTTATACGCAAAGGAATCTTTCACTGCACACAACACTAGCTTGACTTGCATTACACGCAATCGTGACCATCTTCGATAGCGTGTGTAGTACGCAATACCGAGTTTCACTAAACAACGATATATTATTATATTATAAACTAGACGTTATGAATATTATTAACTGCATTTTGAATTGTATAACATTATAATTCATCTTACACATTTTCTAGAATGAGGTATGAAAACAAAATCAGTTATTCGGATAAAAGAAGTATTTTTCAAAAAAAGCAGTTTTACCGCCTTTTGATGGTGCACCCATTTTAAATCTAGTTTTTGACATTTTTATAAGTTTAATTTGACAAAATAAAATTCTTCTTTGGAATCAGGATATAAAAATTTACTCTGGATAAAGTTTTCTTATTATTCTGGTAACTTTCATATTTTTGATGAAAAGTAAGAACACACTATATTTTAATTAAAAACAACTTTTTTCATCACAATAATTTATATGGTTAAATTATAATATTGAATGGTTTTAAAGTATAAATAGAATATATTTTTACCATTTAATATAATTTATGTCAGTAGCATTAATTTTACATTGAGTTCATAGGTAAAAACATTTCAATCTTTGGCAATGTTTTAACTTTTAAATCCCATTTGCTTAACAACGGGATTAATTTTAAATTAATTACTGCAACTTCTGTGTTTTGAATTTTGAAAAATGGACTCAATATTTGGAATCATTGGGTTCAAATTATGTTAATAGGTTACTTTTTTTATTATGAATAGTAACTACGGTAACTTTTATTTACTGCGGTTAAAGGTAAATAGGGTAATTCAAGGTTAAATGAATATTATAATAATTCAAAATTACCTTGACACTTGTCTTAACCTTATTGGATGAGTATTTTCCGACCATGGGCATCCTTGGGTCGATTTTTGGACCCCATTGAGCCACTTGGTAGTGATAATGACAATTTGGATTAATTAATTTAATGTAAAGACAAAATTGACATTAACAAAAATCTTTTAGTAATTAATTTTTATAAGGGGTTATATAAATTATATTTTCGAATATAAATATTTATTGGAAAGATAAAAATATTTCCTACATGATGATATTTTGTTTATAATTTTTAGACACCAAATAAATTAAATTATTTATGACACAATAATGACGAAGTATTTACCTCGTTAATAAATGATTTAAATAAATAAGATTATAATGATTAAAATATTATACAAACCCTGTCCAATTCCTATTGGATGATTTTATTTCGAATATGAGTCATATTATCTTCGACATTAATGTGATTTGGACCTCTTGAAACCGAAGATATGTTTATAATAAAATAATATTTTCAAACATTCCAAAGGTGCCCCTCTCCTCCCTTATAAAAGGCCACATCCTCCCTCTCCTCCTCACACAACATTGAGCCTTCAAGCTTGGCCAAACCCTACCCATTTCACTTCCCCACTTCCTTAGAAACCTACTAGAGGTACTGGGATTCTCAAAAGACCATATCTAGTGCCCTGAGAGAATGTTTAAAGGGGGCACTTCGAGAAAGAGGTAATACCTTCTACTGTTTTCATCAAGTTCCATTCTTCTTCTACCCCATATTCTTTAGTTGTTTCATTATGAATTAATAACATCAGTATCCCTAATATACTTATATGTAATTATAAATATGAAACAACCCTATTTCACCTCTGATCCATCCTACGGTAAACAAAATCACCGCGCATGCATACGTACAGAATACCGTCTCCACGCTGTGGTGTAATATGTTTTCCACCGCCACCTTACTTGGATGGGTATAAAGGTGTAAATAAATAACTATATATGATTATTGTAAAGTTTTATTGATTCTAAAAAATTATACATACACTTCAATATAATTCCACGATCATTGGAACGATATCATCGCTCGTGCGTACGTACGGCCTACCGTCTCCAATATGTGATGCGACTCGTTATATATGATATTCATTGAATAATGATTATATAAATGAATTTAATGAATTAATATGATATATATTACACTAATAACATTCTGTAAATGATGTATCTATATCCTATAAAGAGGAATAAGAATTTATTCTACAAAACACTCATAAGAACAAAAAGAAATAAACACCCGAATAACAAGTAGAAATGAAATATTACTAATAAAAAGCTAAGAATCTACGAATATGACCATATATGATATCATAACAATGGGTATGATTCTGTAACAAGTCAATGACATTATATAAATCATTATACTGGAGGTTCGGACACGTACAAATCAAATCGGACCTAAGGTAAGAGAAAATATCACAATCTGATTTTTATCCGAGATTGTTTATACTTTGGTATTTACTGGGGTGTGTTTTATCATCCACATCCTTGATTCCATAATATTTAATATTATTTTTATCCTAATACAATTTTTTAATTCCAATTTTACCCTTCGGTGAGTTTTTAGTAAAAGATATGAAAGGAATCGTTTGTCATTTTTCGTACGAGGTACTTTTTGACTTTTCCGGAAAAAGTACAAGAAGAATGTTTTTTTAAATTATACGGCATGAATGGATTTTTAGAACATTATTTCCATGAATCTTCCTTTACAAGTTTTCAGGTTTATTTGTAATCAACTTCTTTTAGTTTAAAAGTTTATGACATGTTAAGAAAGGAAAATGTTTTTGAAGTAGAAAGGATATTTTCCTCAAGAATGAAGTTCAAGTGTTTTATCAACATTATTTTCCATCTAAGATAATATTGGGTTCTGTTTATATCCCTATTATTACATTGAATTCGTTGTGTTATGATGGAATTATTTTTATGAAGTCCTTTTTTGGATTATGTTATGATGGCATGATTTTTATGAATCCCATTTTTATTACACGGGTTATGTTATGATGTATGATTTATGATTTTGTGGCACACATAATAATGGTTTCATTATGAGATTGGTGGGACCTATATCTCCCTCCAATACATTGGGTAAAGATTTATATCTCATGAGATAGACATGGCTAGAACGACAAGTTAAACCGCTTCAGTGATACAGGACTGGAATGAGGAGTGAACTCGTTTCAGTAATGGACTTTGTCCTCTATGATGGTCTTGGCAATGAGACTTGACTAATATGAAATTATTTTCTATGATTATGTCTGTATGCCACAAATTTTCATGTTTTAAGTTATGATTATTTGGGATTACTTTTCATTACTATGATTTTCCCCATGACATGATATTATGATCTCTTTTATAGGTTAAGATTTTCAAAATGTTATGTTCTTATTAATATGATATGACTGATATTTCTTTTTTTACCCTTACTGAGCATTTGAGCTCACCCTTTTGTATGTTTTCTTTTCCCCAGGTCAGGAAGAAGTATATTAAGTAGGATATGCCAAAAAGGGACTCTAGATATGATGAAATAAACAAGAGACAATGTAGTTGATTTTATGAACCAGTTGTTTATGTTTCGCAGTTTCTAAAGACACTATACCTATACGGTCCTTTCATGGTTTTGTTATATGTTGTAATAAGTCTGCTTCAATTCTGAAGTAATAACAATGTATGTAATGTATGGGTCGTTATAGTTGGTATCAGAGGAATGGTATAGTCATCCTTTGGAAACTAGTATGTGAAAGCCCAAGTAAGAACCCTAAGGATATGTCTAAGCATAGAACACAATCTGAGTGTTTTATAAATGGCCATGAAAAACCTATGATAAGACCTTTAGATTGAAATTTTATTCTTGATTATGTGGTTTTCCTATTATGATTAGTGTTGCTCACACTATGCTTCTTGGTTTTAGTCAATGGCTTGAACCCGAAGGAACCGTGTTGATGCTGAATGTGACGGGCAGTGCAATGATTGTACCCCTGAGCAACCAAACGTTATGGGAGATGGAATGAAAAATCTTGTGTCCATTCTCACACAACTTTCTCAACCTATGAACCATTCAAGACTTCAAAACGAGCAAAGGAAGGAGCAACATTTTGTGGAATACTTCATGAGTCAGCATCCACCTTCATTCAGCGCGTCTTCTGATCCATTAGTGGCTGAACAATGGATTAATACCACTGAAAAGATATTTTTAGTTCTACAATGTTCTGAACATGACAAAGTCATCTTAGCTGTGTATCGTTTGGAAGGTGATATTGATCAATGGTGGAATCTTATCAAGAATACGAGGCAAAGAGATGAAATTGAGTCCATGGAATGGGAAGAGTTCAATAACTTATTTTTCAATAAGTAAATCCCTCATATTCTTCGAACAAATATGGAGAAGGAGTTTATTGATCTAAAGAAAAAGGATGATTAATCGGTTGGTTCCTACGAAGCTAATTTTACAAGACTATCATGGTACGCTTCTGGAATTATTATCCAACCTGAGAGTAAAATTGATCGATTCTTTAGTGGCTTAAAACCATCTCTTCAAAGGGTGTTAGCCATAAGGGACTTCAATAGCTATGAGGAAATTGTTCGATGTGCTCTCAAGGTTGATATGGAGATTAGAGTAACCCATCAGTCATATGGGTTTGATAAGAAGTGGAAAATGGAATTCAAAGGAAAATCTAAAGACCACACTGAAAAGAAGATGAGTTTTCCTTTATGCTCAAATTGTGGAAAGAAACATGGTTGGAATTGTCTTAAAGGGACAATCAAATGTTTTATGTGTGGAAAAGAAGGTCATCGGGCAGTTGAATGTCGAAATAATGGGAAGAAGATGTCTAATAATGCGAACAAAGAAAGGGATACACAGAATGCACCTCCTACACATCAATGTTTCAAGTGCAAGGAGATGGGGAAATATTCCAATCAATGCCCTAATCCAAGGGTTTTTGATGATGATCGACATCAAAAAACTCTTAAGGGCAAAGATAAAGGAATGTCACATGCAATTACTATAGGTGATGTGGAGTACGATAACGAAGTGGTGAAAGGTACACTTACCATCCACTCTAAAGTAGAAAATGTTTTATTTGATTCTGGATCCACCCACTCTTTTATTTCTGAAGAATTTTCTAAGGGTATCGCCATATTACCTCAACAATTAGATGTTGAGTTAGTTGTGACAACTTCTAATGTCACAACTGTCCCATCAAAAGTTTATAATTCTTCTCTGATTGAAGATTGTGGGAAAGTGCTTCCTGCAAATCTTGTGATCCTTCTTATAGTAAAATTTGATGTGATTCTTGGTATGGATTGTCTTTCTTTATATGGAGGTAATATCAATTTCCAAAGAAGGGAAATCAAATTTAATATTCTAGATCAATCTATGATCATCTATTGATGAAAGAATGAATATAACCTTCCAGAGGAAATTCCTTCCATCTTATGGGTCTTGATTCCAATAAATGAAGGTTCTTTATCTCAAATGGTTTGAGAGAATCTCATGATTAAGAATACACCCATTGTATGTGAGTTTGATGATGTCTTTCTGGAGGAATTTCCAGGTCTTCCACCAAATCGTGAAGTTGAGTTTTAAGTTGAACTCATACCGGGTGCTATGCCCATTTCAAAGACACCTTATAGAATGGCCCCAATTGAGTTGTAGGAATTGAAGAAGAAACTCCTAGAGAATCTTGATAAAGGATTCATATGCCCTAGTGTGTCACCTTGGAGAGAACATTTTCTATTTTTTAAGAAGAAATATGGATCAATGAGACTCTGCATTGATTATCGAGAACATAAAAAGATCACTTTCAAGAACAAATATCATCTCCCATGCATTGATGACTTATTTGACCAACAATGCGGAGCTCAATACTTTTCCAAGATTAATCTTCGTTCAAGGTATCATCAATTAAGGTTCAAAAGGGAGGATATACCAAAGATGTAGTTTCGTACAAGGTATGGACACTATGAATTTATAGTGATGCCATTCTGTCTTACTAATTCCCATGCTATCTTCATTGATCTAATGAATAGAGTTTTTAGAGACTATCTTGATTAGTTTGTGGTAGTCTTTATAGAAGATATTCTTGTCTATTCAAAGAGAAAGGAAGAAAATGATGATCACTTGAGAATTGTATTGAAGACCCTAGGAAAGAAGAATCTTTATGCCAAATTTACCAAGTGTGAATTTTGGCTTCAAAAAGTTGCATTTTTTTGTCACATAATCTCAAAAGAGGGGATATATGTGGATCCAAAAAAATAGAGGTTATCGAAAGATGGTCGAGGCTAATAACAATAACTATGATCCGAAGTTTTCTTGGTTTGGCTGGATATTATCGACATTTTGTCAAAGATTTTTCACAATTATCAAATCCACTCACCAGGTTAACTCGAAAAGGACTTAAGTTCGTGTGGACGGAGGAGTGTGAAGAGAATTTCAAGGAGTTGAAAATAAGGTTATCTAGTGCACCTGTGCTCACACTGCCTTGTAGTAAAGAAAGGTTTGTGATCTAAAATGATGCATCCAAGAAGGGATTGTGGTGTGTTCTCATGCAAAACGATATGGTGATATCTTATGCCTCACGATAGTTGAAAATACATGAGAAAATTACCCAAATCATGATTTGGAGTTAGCTACGGTAATAATTGCATTAAAGATTTTGAGGCATTATCTTTATGATGAAATGTGTGATATTTATACTGATCATAAAAGTTTAAAGTATATTTTCACACAAAAGGAGCTAAATATGCGCCAAAAAAGATTGTTGGAGCTGATTAAGGATTACGAATGCTCAATTCATTATCACCCTGGGAATGAAAACAATGTGGAAGATGCATTAAGTTGACAATACCTTGATAGATTATCCATGATGAGGATCACAAAAGATCCAATATTTATGGATTTAGAAAGGATGGATCTTGGAATTATAATGTAAGGGAATTTTTTTTATCTTTATCAAATGAATGTTCAACCATCTATACATGTGAAGATTAAAGTGGCACCAAAAGAAGATGTAGAGTTACAAAAGAAGATGAGAAATGTTCCTGAATTCAACCTTGATTATGATGGGATAATAAGGTTTCAGAATCGAATTATTGTTCCTCCCATCCTAGAATTAAAGAAGGAGATACTGGATGAGGATCATAGTTATTCATTCTATATTCATCATGGAATCACAAGATGTATAGAGACCTGAAAGAGAACTACTGGTGGGATGGCATGAAAAGAGATGTTGTAGAATATGTCTCTCGATGCTTGGTTTTTCACCATGTTAAAGCTGAGAGACAGAAGTCTAAAGGGATGTTACAACCATTACCAATACCAGAATAAAAATGGTAAAACATCACTATGTACTTTGTCACTGGACTTCCTAAAACATCCAAAAGCCAAAATTCTATCTGGGTTATAGTTGATCATCTTACGAAGTCGGCACACTTCATTGCTAGTAGGGAAGATTTCTCTCTAGATCAGCTTGCCAGGATATATGTAAAGGAAGTGGAAAGATTTCATGGAGTACTACTTTCCATTGTATCTGATCGGGATCCGTGGTTTACCTCGATGTTCTAGCGAAGTCTTCAGCATAATCTAGATACAGAGTTTAGTTTCAGCACTACTTATCATCCTTAGATAGACAGTCAATCTGAGAGAACAATTCAAACTCTAGAAGATATTTTATGAGATTTCTCTAAAGATTTAAAAGGTGGTTGGGATCAACACCTACCTTTGGTGGAATTTTCGTATAATAATAACTTTCACTCCAGTATTCAGGTTGCTCCTCACGAAGCTCTCTATGGAAAGAAATGCAGGACTCCAACTTGCTAGGATGAATTTGGGGAAGGAAAGCTATTAGGACCTGATCGTGTTCATGAGATGGCATAAAAGGTCATATCTATTCAACAACACATAAGAGCAGCTCAGAGTCGACAAAAAAGTAATGCCGAAAACTGAAGAAAAGACCTAGAGTTTGAAGTGGGTGATAAAGTGTTCTTACAAATATCTCCTTGGAAGAGAGTAATGAGATTTGGAAGGAAGGGAAAGCTATGCCCTAGGTATATTGGTCGTTTTGAAATACTGGATCGTGTTGGGAAGTTAGCTTACTGATTGGCGCTTCCACCTAATCTCTCTCATGTTCACGATGTGTTCCATGTATCTCTCATGAGAAAGTATATACCCGATCCTTCACATGTACTCAGCACAAAAGTCGTACCACTGGAGCAAGATCTTTCTTATGAAGAACAACCGATAGAGATTTTGGATCATAGCAAAAAAGTCCTACGGAACAAGACCACTCGCTTGGTGAATGTTTTATGGAGGAACCACCAATTAGAATAAGCTACATGGGAGCTTGAGGATATGATGAGGGAGAGGTATCCTCATCTGTTTTTTACGAAGTGACGAATTTCGAGGGAGAAATTCATTTTAAGGGGGGTAGAATGTAACACCCTTATATTTTATGAGAAGTATATTTTTTTAATTTATTATGTTATACGCAAAGGAATCTTTCACTGCACACAACACTAGCTTGGCTTGCGTTACACGCAATCACGACCTTCCTCGATAGCGTGTGTAGTACACAATACGGAGTTTTACTAAACAATGATATATTATTATATTATAAACTAGCTATTATGAATAGTATTAACTAAAATTTTAATTTTATGACATTATAATTCATCTTACACATTTTCTAGAATGAGGTATGAAAACAAAATCTGTTTTTCGGATAAAAGAAGTATTTTTCAAAAAATGCAGTTTTACCGCCTTTTGATGGTGCACCCATATTAAATCTAGTTTTTGACATGTTTATAAGTTCAATTTGACAAAATAAAATTCTTCTTTGGAATCGGGATATAAAAATTTACTTTGGATAAATTTTTCATATTATTCTGGTAACTTTTATATTTTGATGAATAGTAAAAACACGCTATATTTTAATTAAAAACAACATTTTTCATCGCAATAATTTATATGGTTAAATTATAATATTTAATGGTTTTAAAGTATAAATAGAATATATTTTTACCATTTAATATAATGTATGTCATTATCATTAATTTTACATTGAATTCATAGGTAAAAACCTTTCAATCTTTGGCATTGTTTTAACTTTTAAAACCCGTTTGCTTAACAACGAGATTAATTTTAAATTAATTACTGCAACTTCTGTGTTTTGAATTTTGAAAAATGTATTCCATATTTGGAATCATTGGTTTCAAATTATGTTAATAGGTTACTTTTTTTATTATGAATAGTAACTACGGTAATTTTTATTTACTACGGTTAAAGGTAAATAGGGTAATTCAAGGTTAAATGAATATTATAATAATTTAAAATTACCTTTAAACTTGTCCTAAACTTATTTGATGAGTATTTTCTGCCCATGGTCATCCTTGGGTCTATTTTGGGACCCCATTGAGCCACTTGGTAGTGATAATGGCAATTTGGATTAATTAATTTAATGTAAAGTCAAAATTAACATTAACAAAACTCTTTTAGTAATAAATATTTATAAGGGGTTATATAAATTATATTTTAGACTATAAATATTCATTGGAAATCTAAAAATATTTCTTACATGATTATATTTTTTTTATAATTTTTAGACACCATATAAATCAAATTATTTATGGCACAATAATGATAAAGTATTTACCTCATTAAAAAATGATTTAAATAAATAAGACTATAATGATTAAAATATTATACAAAACCTTTAAAATTCCTATTGGATGATTTTATATCGAATATGAGTCATCTTATCTTCGACATTAATGTGTTTTGGACCTCTTGAAACCAAAGATAAGTTTAAAATAAAATAATATTTTCAAACTTTCCAAAGGTTCCCCTCTCCTCCCTTATAAAAGGCCACCTCCTCCCTCTCCTCCTCACACCACTTTGAGCCTTCATGCTCAGCCAAAACCTGCCCATTTCACTTCCCCGCTTACTTATAAACCTAATAGAGGTACTGAGATTCTCAAAAGGCCAACTCTAGTGCCCTAAGAGAATGTTAAAAGAAGGCACTTCGAGAATCAGGTAATACATTCAACCGTTTTCTTCAAGTTCCATTCTTCTTCTACTCCCTCTTCTTTAGTTGTTTCATTATGAAGTAATAACATCAGTATCTCACATATACTGATATTTTATTATAAATATGAAACAACCCTATTTCACCTCTTATCCATCCTACGGTAAACAAAATCACCGCGCGTGCGTACGTACGAAATACCGTCTCCACGTTGTGGTGTAATGTGTTTTCCACCACAACCTTATTTGGATGGGTATAATGGTGTAAATAAATAAATATATCTGATTATTGTAAAGTGGTATTGAATCTGAAATATTATACATACACTTCAATACAATTCCATGATTATATGAACGATATCATCGCTCGTGCGTACCTACGGCCTACCGTCTCCATGATGTGATGTGACTCGTTCTATATGCTCTTCATTGAATAATGATTATATTAATGAATTTAATGAATGAATATGATATATATTACACTAATACCATTATGTAAATGATTTATCTATATCCTATAAATATGAAAAATAATTTATTCTACAAAACACGCATAAGAACAAAAAGCAATAAACACCCAAATAACAAGTAGCAATGAAATATTACTAATAAAAAGCTATGAATATAAGAATATGACCATATATGATATCATAACAATGGGTATGATTCTGTAATATGTCAATGACATTATTTAAATCATTATACAGGAGGTTCGTACACGTACGAAAAAAATCGGAAATAAGGTAAGGGAAAATCTCCCAATCTCATTTTTATCCGAGATTGTTTATACTTTGGTATTTACTGGGGTGTGTTTTATCATCCACATCCATGTTTCCTAAATATGTAATATTATTTCTATCCTATTACAATTGTATAAATCCAAATTTTCCCATTCGGTGAGTTTTTAGTAAAAGATATGAAAGGTATCTTTTGTCTTTTTTCGTACGAGGTACTTTTTGACTTTTCCGGCCAAAGTACGAGAAGAATTTTTTTTTAACTTATACGGAATGAATGGATTTTTAGAATATTATTTCCATGGATATTCCTTTAAAATTTTTCAAGTATATTTTTAATCAACTTCTTTTAGTTTAATATTTTATGACATGTTATGAAAGGAAAATGTTTTTGAAGTATAAAGGATATTATCCTCAAGAATGATGTTCAAGTGTTTTATCAAAATTATTTTCTATCTAAGATAATATAGGGTTCTGTTTATATCCCTATTATTACATTGATTTCATTTATTTCATTGTGTTATGATGGAATTATTTTTATGAAGTCCTTTTATGGATTATGTTATAATGGCATGATGTTTATGAATCCCATTTTTATTACATGGGTTATGTTATGATGTATGATTTATGATTTTGTGGCACACATAAGAATGGTTTCATTATGAGAAGGGTGGGACCTATATCTCCCTCCAATGCATTGGGTAAAGATTTATATCTCATGAGACAGACATGGTTGGAACGGCAAGTTAAACTGGTTCAGTGATACATGACCAGAACGAGGAGTGAACTCAGTTCAGTAATGGACTTTGTCCTCTATGATGGTCTTGGAAATGAGCCTTGAATAATATTAAATGATTTTCTATGATTATGTGTGTATTCCACAAAGTTTCATGTTTTAAGTTATGATTATATGGGATTACTTTTCATTACTATGATTTATCCCATGACATGATATTATAATCTCTTTTGCAGGTTAATATTTTCAAAATGTTATGTTCTTATGAATATGATATGACTGATATTTCTTTTGTTTACCCTTACTGAGCATTTGAGCTCACCATTTTGTATTTTTTTCTTTTCCCCAAGTCAGGAAGAAGGATATTAAGTAGGATATGCCAAAAAGGGACTCTTGTTATGATGAAATAAATGGGAGACAATGTAGTTGATTTTATGAAACAGTTGATTATGTTTCCCAATTTCTAAAGACACTATACCTATACGGTCCTTTCATGGTTTTTTTATATGTTGTAATAAGTATGCTTTAATTCTGAAGAAATACCAATTTATGTAATGTATGGGTCGTTATAGATACAATCTATTTTTATATTTTCAACATTACATTGAATAATTTCCTAATGGAAGGCTATGTGGGTGATAGCATATATTGTGAGTACCCATTCATTGGACTTGCTTTAAATCTACTATATAGAAATTAAAGATAGGTATTATTCTTTGTAATGTGATTCCTTGTTAATTTTGTGAAAATGTAATAATTAAAAAACATGAGATCTTTTATACCAAGATCTCCCATATCCTTTGGATTAATAATATCCTTATATGAGACTATGATGAGTTTCCATTCATTAATTGACCCAATCCAATTGATGTTCTAGTTCATACCATGTAGTTTTTTAATAAGGATGATGGGCCATATATAAAGAGAATAAGTGTATATAAACTTGGATGTAATAACCTATTTGACCAGACACACCCTTCCTACCTGAGACAAGAATTTACAATTCCATTTGCTAATTTAAAATTTCAGAAACAAGTGTCTTTAAGTAGAAAACATATAATCATACCATATTAGATGGGAACACCAACATAGATAAAATGAAGAACTTCCCTCTTTACACTAATAATTTAGGTAATCATATTATAAATTGTCACTAATATTCCTTTTACAAACAAAATGGATGACTTATTCCAACATATTTCTTTCCCAAAAACGTATTTATAATGATCCAAATTGGACTTTATGAACAAAATATATTTCATGGAAGCATACACAAGAAGAATAATATCATCATCATATAAAACAATGTGAGGGTGTGAATATACCTATCTTAGAATTCATCTTTTGAAAATTAAAATATTTACCATGTCATTCAAACATATTCTCAATTAGTTATCAACCTCTGGAAAAAGAAGGTCTAACAAGGGATCTCCTCACCTAAATCCCCTAGAAAATTGGAAGATGCCTCTCTTGGATCCATTTATAAGGATGGAGAGTCTCAAAAAACAATGAATAGTGTTGATTATATTAATTAAATCCATATATATTGTAACACCCCAACCCTAGTTACCCAGAGTCGGTGCATTATTACATAACATTGGCATGATCACAAAAGATCAAGTCTCGAAAGACCGATTAGTTTAGTAGCCTTGGAATCACTAGATACATTCATAAAGTTTACATTAAATTATAAAGTGAAAACTAAAACAACATCTTGTCTCCACACTCATATCCCCTTATACTATTCATGCAGTTCATTTATAAAATGATTCTTCACATCCTGGGAAAAATAAAACATAGAAAGGGGTGAGCTCAAATGCCCAGTAAGGATAACAATATAGCGGATCCTTTCATAAATAAGCATAAACATTTATAACAATGTATAACTAAACCAAAATCCTTTTAAAATTAACTTCAGTATAATGTGGCAGAAATAAAATAAAATAATTACATTTCCTTATACACATGGATATTTTACTAGTCGAATAATCACATGCAATATCAATAACCGCTTTCATAATGATGGAATGCATAATGCCAGAATATCAAAACCACATAGTCAAGGCCTTGTGCCAAGAATACAAATAAGATTTTGTTAAGGCCTTGTGCCAAGACACTAGTTTGTCTTATGAGATCTACCAATGCATATAAGAGCTATAGCGGGCTCCACCCGTCATTTATTAATTCCAATTCATTCCACATATGAATAGGTTTAACCATAACATAAACATCCGTATTAAAAATAGCATACAAAATGTCAATAATTTCTCCATAAACCATGAATGGTATAAAAATAACATATCCACAGTCAATCATATCAGAAAACCATCAATACATTATTGATTTTTTTATCATAATAAACCAACTTTGAATAAGCTTAAAATCCATCAAAGGATATTTTTAATATATGAAATCAAAACTATTTGAGAGAAATATATCTTTTTTGAAATCATTTAGAAGTCACATAATTATAAAATAAAACATTTACTTTGAAAATAATCTTATAATATTGTAAAGGAAGTTTTGACGATTTTATAACGGCGGAAAATAGCTGCACCCGCTGTATAAGTTAAAAAAGACATTCTTACCTTAATTTTTTCGAAAAGGTTAAAAAGGACCTTGTTTGGAAAATGATAGAAAGGTTCCTTTATAAACTTCTTATAAAAATTAAAACAAGGGTATAAATGACTTTAACCCATAGTTTGTAAAATATTAAGAACGATTTGAAATACATTTTTAAGAAACATGGATGTGGATGATAAAGAGGTCCCAATAGATAATTATGTATAAACAACCTCGGATAATGAAGAGATTGTGAAATAAACCATTACCTTGTACTTCTCCTTGGTTGAGGGTAGGTTAAACTATTGTAAAATGGTTAAATAAATTTTATTAAATTATACAAGAATCATATACATTAATATGATATCATATATGATATTTTAACGTTTCTTTGTTAATAATATCTTAGTATTATCGTCGTTTCAGGAGTTAACTTACTTGTTTTCTTTTATATGTTTTGTAACATAAGTTGTGTTTATCATGGATAGGTTGTGTATTATTCATATACAGAATGATATCAAGTCATTAAAAATTATTTTTAATCATCAAATTAGAATTAGACTTGAATGGATACGATGGGGAATGAATCTCATCGCGTTCGTGGAGACGGTAGTCCATACGCACGTACGAGTGACAGTATCATTATTTTGATATTAAAATAATATATAATTGGATATTATATCATATATAAAGAATCATTATCATGTTATAATTATTATTTAAATCAATTACACATTATTATCATACCCATACAAATAATAATGTATTAAATAACAATAACACCACGACGTGGAGATGGTAGTCTGTACGTACGAATGTATGGTGACATCTTATTCAAATGATGGATAGAATACTGAATATGGTTCATCCATATTTATTATAACATCACATTATATATAATATACTGGAGTTATTATATTAGAATGGATATAACAAAGAAAGGAAAAGTTGAAGAAGAAAGGAACTTGGAAGAGGGTGGTGAAAACAATACCTCTTCTTCGGGTTCTTCCATTTGATTTGATCAAGAGAGATACAGACGTTGGATTTCGGATCAAACTAAGGCATATAGGTTGAATTGAGGGAAGTTCATAGAATATATTGGTACGGTTTGGTCAATCCAAAAGGCTTTGAAGGAGTGAATTAGTGAGAAGGGGGAGTGCCCTTTTATAAGAGGGGTGAGGGGCACCTTAAGAAAATCTAGAAATATTATTTTTTAATAAATTTATATTCGGTTTATAATGGCTGAAAAGTGTATTATTTAAAGGTTATTGTGGGGATAGGTCGAAAAGAACTCAACCAATAGGTTTTATATAGGTTTGGGTAACTTTATTAACCTTGTCTTTTTAATTTAACTCTTAGTTAAATAGTTTGACATTTACAATGTCTCTTTGTATTTTTTTATTATATAGTTAATAAATTTAATATATAATTTGAAGAGACCCCTAAGTTGTCAATTAATGATACAAATATCATTATATAAGTCTCTTGAGATAACCTTAGATTTTTAGGAATTGAATATCAATTAATAATATAATATTTGTTTTAAAAACTTCTTTATGTCAATTTTGAGACTATTTAATAATTGATTTTTTAAAGTCTTAAAAACATTATTAATTCGAACCAAATTCATTTCAGAAATACTAAGATGTCGTATTAACCAATAAATTTTTTTTATGTCATCAAAACTTTCAAATTATATTTATTTTAACATTTATAATACCAATTATTTGATTCTTTCATTAATAAGGAAAATACTGCATCATTATTGTGTCTTAAATAAATTTAATTATTCAATGTTTAAAAATTATAAATAAAATAAATTTTTGTAGGAAATATTTTTATATTTCTAATTAATATTTATAGTCAAAAATATAACATATATAACCCTATGTAAATTTTTTTTTACAAAAAGATATATGCTTATGTCATTTTTGTATTTACTTTAACTTAATTATTATAATGTGTCCCTATCACTTAAAAGTGGATACATGGGGTTCCAAAATCAACCCAAAGATTCCTATGGTCGAAAATGTATCACCAAAAGGGTTAGGACACGTTTTAGTGTAATTTATTATTATTATAATATTATTTTTTTTACCCTTATTTACCGGATTTACCCTTTAACTATGGTAAATAAAATATTTACCAAAATAATTATTCAAAATGTATAAAAATAAAAGTTACCTATTTAAACAATTTGGACCTCTTGATTCTAAATATTTAATCCATTCAAAACATAAAAGTGGCTGAAATTAATTTAAAATTAATTCCCGTTGTCAAAACAAAAAGCGTGTTTTTAAGAAATAATAATTTTCAAAAGATTGACACTTGTTTATGTCTGGTTTAAATTTAAAATTACGTACAATGACTAAAATTTTATTAAATGGTAAAAATATATTTTAAATATACTTTTAAACCACTTAGATGCATAATGTATCACTATTAATTATTTTAATTAAAATTTTTGTTTTTAATTAAAATCTAGTATTTTTCACCATTCATCAAAATATGAAAGTTATCAGAAATGTACCAAAAATTTACCCTAACATAATTTCAATATTCCAAATCCAAAAATGAAGTCTATTTTGAAAGATAAAATGTATAAAATTTCAAAAATTGGGTATTACTTGTCATAATGGGTAGTTTGATTGGTTGTGATGTGTGTTAGAACTCGAAGTTGCGTACAACACACACTACTATATTATTCAAAGAGAAGCATACCGTGAAAGCTTGGGGTGTCACATTATTCCCTCCTTAAAATAATTTCGTCCTCGAAATCTCTAGAATATTAATGCATAAAAAGACTCGGGTGGTTCTTCATCATAATTTTCTCGGGTTCCCACATTGCCTCTTCCATCTTATGGTTTCTCTATAAAACTTTTACCAGACGAGTCGTCTGATTTCTCAACACTTGTTCACTTGTATGAAGAATCTTGACAGACACTTCTCAAAAAGATAGATCGGGTTCCAATTCTAATTCATCATAGTTGAGTACATGTGTTGGGTCAAGCATGTATTTTCTCAATAGTGATACATGTAACACATCATGAACTTTGGAGAGATTTAGTGGCATTTCCAAATGGTAAGATACAACCCCAATTAGTTCTAGAATTTTGAAAGGTCTGATGTACCTGGGGCTCAATTTACCTT
Source organism: Viscum album (assembly GCA_963277665.1). Lineage (NCBI taxonomy): Eukaryota > Viridiplantae > Streptophyta > Magnoliopsida > Santalales > Viscaceae > Viscum > Viscum album. The sequence continues at coordinate 1,675,420,875 of OY728141.1, forward strand.
TCTTACTGAAACGTATGACACCCTTCAATGGAGATAACTTCAAGAAAACATGATCTCCTACCTGAAATTCCAAATCCTTCCTTCGGTTATCGGCATATCTCTTCTGCCTAAATTGAGCTGCTTTAATGTGGTTTTGGATTACCTTCACCTTTTCCATCGTTTCCTCCACCAGTTCTGGGCCTACGGGTTTTCTTTCCCCAACATCATCCCAACAGGTTGGTGTGCGAAATCTCTTTCCATATAATGCTTCATATGGTGCCATCTGAATACTTGAATGGAAACTGTTGTTATAGGAAAATTCTACCAAAGGTAAATATTGATCCCACATACCATGAAAGTCAAGTTAGCATGATCTCAACATGTCTTCTAAGGTTTGAATAGTCCGTTCTGATTGTCCATCTATTTGAGGGTGGTAGGTAGTGCTCAAACGAAGTTTACTACCCAAGGAATTCTGAATACTTTTCCAGAATCTTGAATTAAAACAAGGATCATGATCTGAAACAATCGATATGGGTACACCATGAAGTCTCACAACTTCATTAATATATAGTCTTGGTAGACGTTCAAGTGGTAAATCTTCTCTTATATAATGAAAATGTGCCGACTTGGTAAGATGATTAACAATGACCCATATTGCATCGTTCCTTCTAGGATTCTTTGGTAGTCCAATGACAATGTCCATTGTGATATTATCCCATTTCCACTCAGGTATGGGAAGAGGTTTCACGACGCCTCCAGGTTGTTGCCTTCCAGCTTTCACTTGTTGACAAACCATACATCTTGACACAAAATCAGCAATCTTCCTCTTCATGTTGCCCCACCAAAATTGTTCCTTCAAATATCTATTCATTTTGGCCCTACCAGGGTGTATAGAGAAGTTGGAACTATGAGAATCATCCAAAAATTCCCTTTTTAGATCACGTATATCGGGAACACAAAGTCTCCTCCCGAATTTCAAAATTCCATCTTCATACAAAAATTCACTCAATCTCCCATCATTCACAGCTTTAATTTTCTTTTTAAACTCTTCATCATTGGTTTGAGAACTCTTTATTCTATCTAGTAATGATGGTTTGGAAACCATTTGAAAATTTATCGATGTTTCACCTTCCATGGTTATTCCCATATCCAAATTTACTAGATCCATGAAAATTGGATCTCTTTAAACTCTCATTTTGTTCAAAACTCCATGATCCATTCTTCCAAAAGCATCTTCCACCTTAGTTTCCTTCCCCGAGTTGTAGTGTATCGTGCAATCATAATCCTGAAGTAGTTCAATCCATCACCTTTGTCTCATGTTGATTTCTTTCTGTGAGAAAATATAATTCAAACTCTTATGATCTGTATATATCTCACATTTTTCACCATAGAGATAATGTCTCCATATCTTCAAAGAAAATATTATAGCAGCTCACTCAAGATCATGAGTATGATAGTTTTTCTCATGAATTTTCAGCTGTCGTGACGCATAAGCAATAACTCTATCATTCTGCATAAGGACACAACCAAGTCCTTTCTTTGATGCATCACTATAAATAAAAAACCCATCATTTCCTAATGGCAGAGTCAAAATAGGAGTATTGATTAATCTTCTCTTCAGTTATTCAAAACATTATTCACACTCCTTTGTCCAAACCAATTTAACCTATTTACATGTGAGCTTTGTTAATGGGTTATCCAATCAGGCAAAATTCTGGACGAAACGTTGATAATGAACTGCTAAACCAATAAAACTGCGTACCTCGGTTATACCCGTTGGTTCTAGCCATTCTTGGATTGCTCATGTCATAGAAGGATCAACAGAGATTCCATAATTAGAGACAATATGGCCAATAAAATAAATCTCCGGAAGCAAGAATTCACACTTGATAAACTTCTCATATAATTCATGTCTTCTCAGAGTCTTCAGGATAATTCGCAAGTGATTTTCTTGATATTCATACATTTTGGAATATACCAAGATATCATCAACAAATACCACCACAAAATCATTGAGATATTCCTTGAAAATTCTATTCATTAGATCCATGAATACAGAGGGTGCATTAGTCAATACAAAAGGCATTATTGTAAACTCATAATTCCCATACCTGGTTCGAAATGTTGTCTTCGGAATGTCTTCCTTCTTCCCACACAAATGATGATATCCAGATCGAAGGTCAATCATTGAAAATTATTTATCTCCATGAAGTTGGTCAAATTAATCATCAATGCGAGGTAGGGGATACTTGTTCTTTATTGTTATAGCATTGATCTCCCTATAGTCGATACTTAATCTCATAGATCCATCTTTCTTCTTAACAAAAAAGACAGAGGCTCCCCTTGGAGAAACCCTAGGGAAAATAAATCCCTTATTACTCAATCCCACTAGTTTTTTCTTTAGTTTAACTAATTCCACAGTGGCCATTCTATAAGGGGTCTTCGATATAGGCCTTGAACCAGGAATTAAATCAATGGAAAACTCAATTTCTCGTTCTGGAGGATGTCCAGGTAAATATTCTAGAAACACGTCAACATATTCTCTCACAATAGGTACGTCCTCTATTTGATCATTCTTTTCCTTACCCACAGTTATTTCATTCTATTCCTCCCTGATATTTGAATTTAGTTGAGCTAATGGGGGTGGATCTAGATAAGAATTAGGTGGTGACGATTCTACTCTAAAGATAAGGTGTTCTTTATCATCATCATCAAAAATCATAACCTCCTTCTTCTTAAAATAAATCTTCGCATCATGGTTTGAAAGCCAATCCATACCGAGGATAATATCAAACTCAATCATAGGTATGATGATGAGATCAGCAGATAAAGAACATTTATATACTCTAATGGAAACGGATTCACAAAACATTATTGTGATGATACTTCCCTTAGGGGTTTTAACTGACAACTCCTTTGTTAGATCAAATTGGAAATATCTAATTTTCTTAGCAAACTGGGAAGATATGAAACAATGTGATGATCCAAAATCAAATAATGCATTTTCTAAACTTGATGAAACCATTAAATTACCCTCCACCACGTCTTTCGGAGCTTCTACCTCAGTAGTAGTGATATCATAAGCTTTACCTTCATCCCTTTGCCTTTTCTGAGGTAAGTTCCCCTAACGCTTAGGACATTCATTTTCATAATGTACCATCTCCTTGCAGTTGTAGCATTGAGCATCGGTAGCTTCTTTCTTCCCCTTGTAATCACGAGCTTAGTGTCCTTTTTCACCACACTTGTAACAGACTCGCATTCCTTTCAAGCAAGTACCGGGGTGTTTCTTCCCACATTTACTACAGGATGGATATTCAAATTTTCACTTATTCCCCTTATTTCCATTTCTAGAGTGGTCAGTAGATCTCTTTTTATCTTTCTTTTCTTTAAAGTCGTAAGACATAGAGAATTATTTTTATGTCTTGATAGCGCATGAGACAATAACTTCGTACAAAAATAAGGTTTGTGAGACTAATGCTCGATGGAGAAACAGTTTTAAACCATAAAATAAATGATCAATCTTAATTATTAGGTTACGTATATAATATGCAACATACCTTTCTGACCTTGTAAAGTTATCCTCATACTTTGCGACATTCTCATCCTCATTTTGCCTCAAACTCGGAAATTGCCTTTCCATATCTGCTCGATGGTCATGAGGAAAGTATTTTTCTAAGAATATCCCTTTGAACTCCCTCCATACCATATTTTATAATTCATCATCTTCCTTCGTGTTTTGAATCAATGGCCACCATTGATCAGCATCTCCACTGAGGCGGTAAACTGCCATGATAACTTTTTCCCTTTCACTACTCCCCAAGGCATGGAATATTTTCTCTAAGGAATCTATCCATTGCTCAACTACTAAGGGATTTATACTCCCATTGAATGTTAGTGGTTGTTTCCTCATGAAGATATCTAACATTGATCCTCTATGTTGTGGATCTGGGTTCTCCATAAGGGTAGGGTTATTATTCATAACCAGCGTGAGTTGTCCCTGTATGGTGATTAGTTGATCAGCACCAGTTGCATCACCAGCTCCACTATAATTATCTTGAGCAGGTTTCTAATCCCTATATGGAGTGCATGCATTGTTAAAGTTTCTATTTCTTCCAATATGCACCATTTTAAACAATGTCATACACTAGATTAGTTTATGAATTGCAATACATAAATCCAAAGTTGTAAAACACATAACATAAATTGAACAGTTTATGGATATAATCCATAATCATAAAAATGTTTTATTTGAGGAAGTATATACTCATAAACCCTTCATAATAGTTTTTAAATAAAATGATAATTATCCTAAGAATATCCCACGGGAGTGTCATAACCAAGAGTTCAGCAAGGCCCATTGTCATGCACCAGTTCCCGTTCAAGATTAGCTCAAAGTGGTGTTTTTAAGTTTTACCCCTAGGTACATCTATTCCAGAGTCTCCTCTACCTTCTCGTATCCATATAGATATGTATTTCTTGGAAAACTCTCAAAATATCTACAATACCAAAATTCTTGGAAGTTATTCTATACTAATACTCAAAGTCCTTCTTCGGTCTATGTGCTCTAGTCAGAGTTTATGTAAATCTAGTTTCCAAGGTTTGTAAGAAACTTCTTCTGATACCAACTGTAACACCCCGACCCTGGTTACCCAGAGTCGGTGCATTATTACTTAACATTGGCATGATCACAAAATATCATGTCTTGAATGACTGATTAGTTTAGTAGCCTTGGAATCACTAGATACATTCATAATGTTTACATTACATCTTAAACTGCAAACTACAACAACATCTTGTCTCCACACTCATATCCCCTTATACTATTCCTGAAGGACATTCATAAAATACTTATTCGCATCTTGGGAAAAATAAATCATAGAAAGGGGTGAGCTCAAATGTCTAGTAATAATAAAAATATAGCGGACACTTTCATAAATAATCATAAACATTTAAGGCAATGCATAACTAAAACAAAAGCCTTTTAAACTTGAACATCAGCATAATATGGCAGAATTAAAATGAAATAATTCTATTTACTTACTCACATGGATATTCTACTAGTCAAATAATCACATGCAATATCAATAACCACTTTCATAATGATAGAATGCATAATGCCAGACTATCATAACCACATAGTCGAGGCCTTATGCCAAGACTATAAATAAGATTTTATATAGGCCTTGCTCCAAGACATTAGTCTGTCTCATGAGATCTACTGATGCATCGAGGATCTATATTGGGCTCCACTCATCACTTATTAAGCCCAATGCATTCCTTATATGAATATTTTAACCATAACATAAACATTCGTATTAAAACTAGCATACGAAATGTCAATAGTTTCTCTATAAACCATGAATGGTATAAAAATAACATACCCACAGTCAATCATATCACAAAACCTTCAATACATTATGGAAGTTTTTTTATCATAATAAATCAACTACGAATAAGCTTAAAATCTATCAAAGGATATTGACATAGATGAAATCAAAACTATTTGAGAGAAATATCTCTTTTTTTGAAATAATTTAAAAGTAACATGATTATAATATAAAACTTTTACTTTGAAAATATTATTATAATCTTATAAGGGAAGTTTTGACTGTTTTATAATGGTGTAAAATAGCCACACCCACCGTATAAGTTATAAAAAGTCATTCTTACCTTAATTTTGTGGAAAAAGTTAAAAAGGACCTTGTTTGTAAATCGATAAAACGATTCCTTTAGAAACATATTATAAAAAGTATAAAAAGGATATAAATGACTTTAAACCATAGTCTGTAAAATAGTAATAATTATTTGAAATGCATTTTTAAGAAACATGGATGTGGATGATAAAGAGGTCCCAGTATATAATTACATATAAGCAACCTCGGATAATGAAGAGATTGTGAAATAAACCCTTACCTTGTACTTTTCCTTGGTTGATGGTTGGTTAACCTCCTGTATGATGGTAAAATAATTGTTTTTAAATTATACAAGAATAATATACATTAATATGATATGATATATGATCTTTTAACATTGCATTGTTACTAATATCTTAGTATTATCGTCATTTCGGGTGTTAACTTACTCATTTTCTTTTATATGTTTTGTAACATAAGTCATGTTTGTTGTTGATATATTGTTTATTATTCATATACAGAATGATATATAGTCCTCAAAAATTATTTTTAATCATCAAATGAGAATTATACTTGAATGGATACGATGGGGAATGAATCTCATCGCATTCGTGGAGACGGTAGTCCGTACGCACGCACAAGCGACAATATCATTCCTTTGATATTAAAATAATATATAGTTGGATGGTATATCATATATACAGAATCATTACCATGTTATATTTATTATTTACATCAATTACACAGTATTATCATACTCATCCAAATATTAATGTATTGAATAACAATTACACCACGACATGGAGACGGTAGGACATACGCACGCACGTATGGTGACATGTTATTCAAAGGATGGATAGAATACTAAATATGGGTGTACCATATTTATAATAACACCACAGTATATAGAAGGTACCTCAGTTATTATTTTATAATAGAGATAAAAAATAAAGAATAAGATGAAGAAGAAAGGAACTTGAAAGAGGGTGATGAAGTCATTACCTCTTCTTCGGGTTCTTACTTTGAGTTGATCAAAAGGGATCCATATGTTGGATTTCTGATCAAAATAAGGACTCTAGGATGAAGTGAGGGAAGTTTAGAGAATATTTGGGCAGGGTTTGTCCAAGCCAAAAGTGTTTGAAGGTGTGAATTACTGAGAAGAGTGAGTTCCCTTTTATTAGATGGGTGAGGGGCATCTTAGGAAAAGCTAGAAATATTATTTATTAATAAATTCATATTCGGTAACTAATGGCTACAAAGTGGATTATTTAATGGTTAAAGTGGTTATAGGATGCAAAAACACAGTCAATAGGTTTTAGACAGGTTTGGGTCACTTTATTATCCTTATCTTTTTTATTTAACTCTTAGTTAAATAGTTTGACATTTACCATGTCAATTTGTATTTTTATATTATATAGTTAATAAACTTACTATATACTTCTATGATACCCCTAAGTGGTCCCTAAATGATACACCTATCATTATATAAGTCTCTCTACCTAACCGTATATTTTTAGGAATTGAATATCAATTAATAATATAATATTTGTTTTAAAAACCCTTTTTTGTCAATTTTGAGACTATTTAAAAATTGATTTTTGTTAAAGTCATAACATCTTTATTAATTCAAAAAAAAATCATTTAAGTAATACTAAGATGTCATATTAACCAATAAAATTTGTGGATGTCATCAAAACTTTCAAATTATATTTATTTTAAAATTTATAATACCAATTATTTGATTCTTTCATTAATAAGAAAAACACTTCATCATTATTGTGTCATTAATAAATTTAATTATTCAATGTCTAAAATATATAAATTAAATACCATTATGTAGTAAATATTTTTATCTTTCTAATTAATATTTATATTCTAAGATATAAAAAATATAACAGTATGTAAAAATTGTTTTTCTAAAAGATATATGCTTAGGTCATTTTTTTTATTTACTTAACTTAATTAATATAATGTGTCCCTATCACTTACAAGTGGATCCATGAGGTCCCAAAATCAACCCAAAGATGACCATGGTCGTACATGTATCAACCAATAAGGTTAAGACACATTTTAGGTTAATTTAGTATTATTATAATATTATTTTGTTACCCTTATTTACCGGATTTACTCTTTAACCATGGTAAATAAAATATTTACCGAAGTAATTATTCCAAATGTATAAAAATATAAGTTACCTATTTACAAAATTTGGACCTCTTAATTCTAAATATGTAACCCATTCAAAACATATAATTGGTAGAAATTAGTTGAAAATTAATTTCTGCTGTCAAAACAAAAGTAGTGTTTTTAAGAAATAATAACTATCAAAAGATTGACACTTGTTTATGTCCGGTTTAAATGTGGAATTACGTCTAATGACCAAAATTGTATTAAATGGTAAAAATATATTCTAAATATACTTTAAAACCTCTCAGATTCATAATTTATCACTATTAATTATTTCGATTAAAAATTTTGTTTTTAATTAAAATTTAGTAATTTTTACTATTCATCATAATATGAAAGTTATCAGAAATGTACCAAAAATTCAGCCAAAGATAATTTCAATATTATGAATCCAAAAATGAAGTCCATTTTGAAAGATAAAATGTATAAAATTTTAAGTAGTGGGTATTACTATTCATAATAGGTAGTTTGATTGGTTGTGATGTGTGTTAGAACTCAAAGTTGCATACAACACACGCTACTGTATTATTCAAAGAGAAGCAAACAGTGGAAGCATGGGGTGTTACATAGATTCCAAAATTTTTAATAAAATCAAAAATAAAAATCCATTTTATAGTATCAAAGGATTTGGTGTATCAATACTTATTACAGAATTTCCATCCTTTTTTCCTCTTCAAGAGATTAAAACTCTCAAATGAAATAAAGAGTCAATTTCGAAAGTTCCTACCTAGTAAGATCCCAAAATTATTTTTCTTAAAGAAACACATTACCAATTTCCCCAATCTGGGGGTAGTAATATTTTTGATTATTTTAGAAAGGGTGATCCAAATCAAAACAAGTGTAAAATCCATGATATCAACAACAATATCTTTTTTGGGTATAAAAGAAATAAAGATAATATTTAACCCATTAGTCAAGTTATCATAATTAAATATATATTTAACCACATTTTCCACATAATTATTAATAATTTCAAAATTTAACACAAATAACATGTTAGTGAACCCATTTGATCCTTTCACACTATATATTCTCAGAGAAAATATAGTTTTCCAAACCTCATCTTCAGATGGAATGAAGATGAGGCATCAGTTCTCTTTCACGTAAATAGAACATGGGATATTATCAATCATCTTGTGTATTCTATTAGATCCATCATAAATATATAATCTTTTAAAGAAAACTATATCTTTATTTTATATTTGATTTTAGTTTGGAATAAACATTCATTTATGTGAGGGAATTGATCCATACCCTATTTATTTTATCATTTTTCATTATATGTAAAATCTTGGTGTTTCTCTCACCACATTTTAACCAGTTCACATTTATTTAATTTCTTCTCAGCCTTTCCTCAATTATCAAAAGATCATATAGCCTTGATAGGGTTTCAAATTCCTTCCTTGATAGAGTATCTTGTTCTTGATTATCAATTTGGAAGGTTTTTATAATATGCTATGAAACCTTGATATCATCATCAAGTATGGAAAATAATCTTTTGGTACCCCCTTTTAAGATTCTACTAATGGTTTTTAGTTTTCATGCTAGTAAATGAAGAGCCCTACCATGAAAACCTATTTACCATGCATCATGTACCATTTCCCTACATCCGGGGATTACAAAAACATCATTATTAAATCTTAATGGGACTATGGTTTCCCTTTTAATATGTATACAAAACCTCAATAATCTATGGATTTTGGTGTAATGGAATCCTCAAAAGAGGAAACTAATAACCCGAACAAATCCACTTCTATCATTAACCTACAAAACACATATTTCGATATTACTGGCATGCCAACCATTAGTAGTGTACCTATTTCAATTTAAGTCACACTAGAAATTGGGACCTCAATAAGGATTCACTAATAAATTCACATAGAGAACTCATTAGATTCCATTCTATGGAAGTTTGATCCAATTTTCTCCACAGATCACAAGAAAATGTTGAAGTCCCCAATGATAATGCACGTGGGATTATGATTCTTCGACATTATAAAAATTTCCCTCCATAACTCTCATTTGGCTATATATGATATTGAGGCATAAAAAATAAACAGTGAGATTGTATCCTTGTGAAATAAGGGACGCTATAATGCATCTGGGACCCCTATCACAAGAGATAAGTTGAACATTGTCATTATGGAAAACCCATAAATGATCTATTTCATTATTATGATAATTTTTAGAGACAAAACTATACAAAATAGTTTCCCAATTGAAGAGTTACCCAAGTCGAACATCATTTTAGTCTTATATAGCTGAATTAATAGGGCATTATTGGTCATAATAAAATGCTTAAGGGCTTGAACTGGGGGAATTCCCCATCCTTTGGTAGTTCCAGTATAAGAGATTCATTTTTTAGAAGATCCACCTTTTATAAAAGGCCTTTCATGTTGCGAAATATCTTTCTTCAATTACCCTTTTCCTTTGGCCATTTTTTCATTAAAGACTAAATCTTCCACTAAATTTACCCATAATAATTTTATATCTCAAACTAATCAGAATATTGAGGTCCATTAATGTCTTGAGGTTCTTCAATGACTTGAGGATCTTCAATGGATTAAGGATCTTTAGAAGTATCATCCCATTAGTCACCATGTAGTGGTGGGTAATGACTAACATATTTAACAATTTTCGGGGGTTTCACATAGTTTCCCTTATTATTGCAACCATATAGGTAGATACAAGAGTGAAATGTTCTTCTAGATTCACAAGAGTGTCACAAACACCATTCTAATGATCATTCATTTTAGCATGTTCAAGAGGAAACTCTTGGGAGCCACCAATTTCTAAAGACACTATTTTAGTGGGGTCACTAACCTTGCTAGATATTTGTGGTGGAATAGTAAGCATCATGACTAGCCAATAGAAACACATATTTTGATTACATTTTAAGGGTATTAAATGTTCATTTTTGATCTTATGGGCCTGATTTAGTGGATTTTAATTTTGAACATCCATTCTCAGCATTTGTGCACTTCATGCCTAATATGCACCAATTTGGGCCCAATGTTTCATCTGATTTCAAAGAATGTAATAATCCATATTTTAATATGATATTTTGATAAATGGATATAAACAAAAATATTAACATTTTACATTCAATAATAAATGGAGTATTCTTAAAGGATGATGGGGATATTTGGCGATGAAAAGAAACAATTCTGGAGAAGGCAGATAGGATATAATCCCACCGATAGGAATGTGGGGCCCACAATACAGGCCCAATGAATCCAAAAATTCATGGTATACTATAAGACCTATAGAGGAACAAATAATTCTTCTAGATTCAGTGATAATAAGGCATAAATGGTTGTGATTAAAGCGGACCAAGTTGAAGATTCAATTCTGGGCAGATTCTGCGGCCCAGAAAAACAGCCTACTATATTTATCCTATCTCGAGAACGGTTTATTATTTTGGGCTGATATTTTACAGGATTTTAGGGGACATCAGGTACTTCATTTAAGTCTTCTGGGGACCACAACAATTAGGCCTTCTAGAAGGTACTTTAGGCGAGTCGTTTCGGTGGATGCAAGTTGGCTGCAACTTCGGGGCAAGAAGTGGAAAAGTCTCTCAACATTAATGTTCCACCAACCATTCCCCAACACAATTAATTAAAGGCACATGGGATGTTGGGGGCTCGGCCAAGACTTAATTGTTTCCAATTGAAGGCAGTAGTGGTGGAGGATTTATGGATATTGGATGCTTTGTTTCATTGTAATGTTTTGTTGTCCATTTGATGTTGTAATCGTGCTTCATTCTCATGTAAGTTATTTGAATCACATTAGTTCTTAATAAAAGTTCTTCATTTCATATTTTTCTTTTCTTATTATTATCACTTTGATACTGTTTCTTTAAGGTGTGAATTTATTCACACCATCACTTGTGAATTTATTCACACAACGGTGGAGTGATCGTTTCATTGTTTTATTTTTCTTCTCCAATTCCGCTTCTTTAAGTCGAGTTCCCGCTTCCATTTATTTAATAGCATAAATGGACGGATAAAACCTTATGTGTTGGTCCTAGAGAGTTAAATGGACAATATTGGATGTTATTTTATGATCTAAAATTCTGTAATCATTTCATTAATTTATGATTTCCATTTGATGAATAATTTCTTCTTCATCTTCGCCAACTTTAACAATGGCACATTTCGAGTGCTAGTACGATCCAATTCCTTAGAGTGATCATTAAATTGATACTCTATGTGAATTGGTGATTAGCCTTGGAGTTGTGTAGGGATTAAATTGGTGAATGATTTTATGGAATTATATCATTTAGTGGATACATCTTGAATTAGTGAAACGAACGTTATAAGAAAATAAATGCATCCAATCTAACCCTAGTAACAACTTAGGATCAACTCATCTCCATTAATTGTTTTATACTAAGTAAGTGTATGTTTTAATTTATTTTCTTTAAATTAAATATGTAGTTATTCAAATAAAATCAATCCAAATAGATGGCCACTCCATAGCCTAATACTTCTAAAATCAGAGTGTCTCTCGGTTTCTTCTTCTGTCCATGTGGATTCGACCCCTACCTGTACTACAACGACCACATACCTGTAGGGTAAATTTGATCGCAAAAAAATTTTGGCGCCGTTTCCGGGGACCCAAGTAAGTTATATTAGACACTATCATCCTTTTCTCACCCCACATTCTCTATTCTCACCCTCATCTTTCTTATCATTACCCCTTTCTATTTGTGCGTGTTCTGAAAATCTAGGATCCAACTTCCTCTCTTGTCCAATGGAGTATCTTCCAAATTACCAAGTCACAAACTCATGCTGGAATGAAATGGAAAATCAATATTGGGAAGCACATAAATTAGAAAATTTCTTTGATCAACCCTTTAATGATTACCACACACCCGATGAAATGTAAAATCAATGGGATGATGATTGTTTAAAGGATCAATTTCCAGCCCTCTCGAGGAAGATTGAAGAGATAAAACTCAATGAAGTTCACGATTTACAATATTCAATCCAGACTAATCCTAAAAAACTCCTTGAACAATTTTGTAATAAAATGGAGATTATGGGTTCTAAGGTATCATCGTTGAGATTAGAACTACAATGCAATAATACTTGTGAGGAACTCATCCATACACCAACTGTACCTTCCAAAACCTTATGTGAAGTGTCTAGTTTCCCCCAACCCTCTCATGAATTAATTGAAGAAACGACCTTTGGATTTGGGGAAGGGTAAGTGAATCAAGAAATTTTTTAAGGGTCATTAAATCAGGAGGAAATTGATTTCATGTATTCACAAGAGGGGAATTTGACATCGTGGACTGAGTCTCCTAAGTGTAACTCTATTGATGATTTTTCAAAAACAATAATCACTAAACCACTTAGAGAAATCGAAAACATTGAGTCCATTCTCATTCCTAACACTATTCTTTCCAATTTTTTGGTTGAATATTCTGTTCAAAATGAAACAATTGTTTTGGAAAATGAAACTGAGTTGGATTCAAATTCTCAAACTCTATCTAAATGTCCTATCCAAACCAAGATAAAAATCATTTTCCATCCTTCCCCACTCGAGTACCCTATCATTTGTGTTAAGAAAGAGCTTGGGGGTTTCATTAATTTACCTCATGAAACCCAACAAGGGGGGTTGATCTTTGATTTATTAAGAAAGACTACAGAAGAAAAAAGATCAACCATTTATGATATTCCTTGTATTTTTCCATTCATTTTAGAAAATAGGATTGTTCATGAATTAAATTCAAAATATTCTTACCAACCACAAGGGATACACATTATAAATCATGTTGAAGTAGAGAAAGATGAGGTCATTAAAATTTTTAAGGTTGGAATTGGCTAAGTTTGGGGGTTCAAGTCGAGCGAAAGACTTTAGATTAAGTGTTGCACGGGAGACAACCCATGGTTTTCATGTTTCAAATCATTGTGAATCATTTTTTTCATTTTGCTTTTTATATTTTTTTAAAAAAACTATAGACAGTTGACATGTTATTCTTTTATGTGTAAGGATGGGTATAAAATGGGAGCATCGTATTCATCCGTGTCACACGGTGTGATCCCTGAGTAATACCTTACCCAGAAAATGTAAAGAAGACAATGTATCATCAGTTTATTTTATTTTATTTTATATTTTTGTTGGTATTTTATAAAAATAGATTTTTGACATGTTCTTCTTTTATGAGTAAGGATGGGTATGAAAGGGGAGCACCGTATTCATCAGTGTCACGCGGTGTGATCCCTGAGTAATACCTTACCAAGAAATTTAAGAGAAGACAATGTATCATCAGTTTATGTTATTTATAACTTTTTTTAGGTTAAAAAAAATACAAAAAATTATAAATATTAAAAAAATTTAAAGGCAGGTCATAGGTCATTGGGAAAAGCTGGTCACAACCGTCCAAGCCATTGGGAGATAAACCAGAACTGAAGGGATACATGGGAATGCATTTTCAACATCAACCACCAGGTGACTTCATTCCATAATTTTTATTTTCAATGTCTTCGTTGAACTTCTATCATTACCCTTCTATGTTTCAATTCTTTAAACACTGGGGACAGTGTATTCCAAGTTGGGGGGGGGGGAGATGAAAATGTGTGGAAGGAAAAATGTCATTAACCTTGAACATGATAACACACATTACAAACTCTGAAATTTGATATCAAATAATTTTGCATGCCTTGATTCTAATTTTAATGCAAGTTTATTTTCATGTGCATAGATATTGGAAAGTGCGGTTGTCCAATGTGATTTTTCAATGTTATATTTTCATCCATTTAATAAAAATACACAATGCACGTCCTCTAGATTGTGGGGTCTTAGTTTGAGTTCTTAGGGACCCATAATAAATAGCATAGGATTGACGATCATTTTAATTTTAACATGAGTATTCAAAAAAAATCAATTGAGCGTAGAGCAATGAATTGATCTAATGTGTGGCTGTCGGCACTTGGGGATCGTGACTCCATAGTTGTCTGGCCCAGATTTGGGCATTTTATCTCTATTTTTGGTAATTTGAAATTGTTTTTGATTGAGTTAACTCGAGATGATGCCCGAGTATGTGAGCTTCACTTGGTGCCCTAAGGTCTTTGAGCCTGGGAGTCATCAGAAAAGTCTTGCTACATGGGTTGACTCGATTGACATCAATTTCAATTACCATGGAAAAATTGCAAAAAAAAATATAAAATAAAAAAATGAGTACTCATCTTATTATTAAAATTTGATTCCTCCTAGCGCTTCCATCTTTTCTCCATCGAATGGAAATGAACTCCCATGTCTATTGTGACGCACAACACTTCACCATGCTTAAATAAATTTGGATGAAATATGGAAATGAATTTGAAATAAGGAATGAGCTTGGGCTTGAGATATGCCTGTGGAAATAGCTTGTTTTAAATGATTTTTATGGGTTTCATAATTGTTTGGTATGTGATCTTTGGGTGAGAATGTGTATTAAAATGTTTTTGGAAAAGGTCATTCGAATTTCGTTTTTGTGAAATATATTTTGCTCGGGACTAGAAAAACTCAATTTGGGGGTGTGATTAGACAATAGAAACACATATTTTGATTACATTTTAAGGGTATTAAATGTTCATTTTTGATCTTATGGGCCTGAGTTAGTGGATTTTAATTTTGAACATCCATTCTCAGCATTTGTGCATTTCATGCCTAATATGCACCAATTTAGGCCCAATGTTTAATCTGATTTAAAAGAATGTAATTATCCATATTTTAATTTGATATTTTGTTAAATGGATATAAACATAAATATGAACATTTTTCATTCAGGGATCAATGGAGTATTCATAATGGATGATGGGGATATTTGGTGATGAAAAGAAACAATTCTGGAAAAGGAAGATTGGATATAATCCTACCGATGGGAATGTGGGGCCCACATTACATGCCCAATGAATCCAAAAATTCATGGTAGACTAGAATACATATATAGGAACAAATAATGCTTCTGGACCCAGTGTTAATTCGTCCAAAATGGTTGTGATTAAGGCGTCCCATGTTGAAGATTCAATTCTGGGCCAGATTCTGCGGCCCAGAAAAACAGCCCACTATATTTATCATATCTCGTGAACGGTTTATTCGTTTAGGCTGATATTTTACAGGGTTTTAGAGGAAATCCGAAGAATAATTTAAGTCTTCTAGGTACCACTCTAAGTAAGCCTTCTAGAAGCTCCTTTAGGCGATTCTTTCCGGTGGATGCAAGCTGGCTGCAACTTCGGGGCAAGAAGTGGAAAAGTCTCTCAACATTAATGTTCCTCCAACCATTACCCAACACACTTAATTAAAGGCACATGGGATGTTGGGGGCTCGTCAAAGAATTCATTGTTTCCTATTTAAGGCAGTAGTGGTGGAGGATTTAGGGATCTTGGATGCTTTGTTTCATTGTAATGTTTTGCTGTCCATTTAATGTTGTAATCGTGCTTCATTCTCATGTAAGTTATTTGAATCACATTAGTTCTTAATAAAAGTTCTTCATTTCATCTTTTTCTTTTCTTATTATTATCACTTTGATACCGTTTCTTTAAGGTGTGAATTTATTCACACCATCACTTGTAAATTTATTCACACAACGGTGGAGTGATCGTTTCATTGTTTTATTTTTCTTCTCCAATTCCGCTTCTTTAAGTCGACTTCCCGCTTCCATTTATTTAATAGCATAAATGGAGGGACAAATCCTTATGGGTTGGTCCTAGGGAGTTGCATGGGGAAGATTGGATGTTATTTTATGATCTAAAATTCTTTAATCATTTCATTAATTTAAGATTTCCATTTGATGATTAATTTCTTCTTCATCTTCGCCAACTTTAACAATGACACATTTCGAGTGCTAGTACGATCCAATTCCTTGGAGTGGTCATTAAATTGATCCTCTAAGTGAATTGGTGATTAGCCTTGGAATTGTGTAGAGTTTAAATTGGTGAATGATGTTGTGGAATTATATCATTTTGTGGATACGTCTTGAATTAATGAAACGAACGTTATAAGAAAATAAATACATCCAATCTAACCCTAGTAACAACTTAGGATCAACTCATCTCCATTAATTTTTTTAGACTAAGTAAGTGTATGTTTTAATTTATTTTCCTTAAATTAAATCAGTAGTTATTCAAATAAAATCAATCCAAATAGCTGGCCTCTCCATAGCCAAATCCTTCCAAATTCAGAGTGTCTCTCGGTTTCTTCTTCGATCCCTATGGATTCGACCCCTATCTGTACTACAATGACTGCATACATGTAGGGTAAATTTGGGCGCAAACAAATTTTAGTGCCATTTATGGGGAACCAGGTAAGTTATGTTAGACACTATCATCCTTTTATCACCCCACATTCTCTATTCTCACCCCCATCTTTCTTATCTGTACCCCTTTCTGTTTGTGCGTGTTCTGAAAATCTAGGATCCAACTTCATGTCTTGTCCAATGGAGTATCTTCCAAATTACCATGTCACAAACTCATGCTGGAATCAAATGGAAAATCAATATTGGGAAGCACATAAATTATAAAATTTCTTTGATCAACCCTTTAATGATTACCACACACCCGATGAAATGTATAATCAATGGGATAATGATTGTTTAAAGGATCAATTTCCAGCCCTCTCGAGGAAGATTGAAGAGATAAAACTCAATGAAGTTCACAATTTAAAATCTTTTATCCAGCCTAATCTTCAAAAACTCCTTGAACAATTGTGTAATCAAATGTAGATTACGGTTTCCTAGGTATCATCGTTGAGATTAGAACTAGAATGCATTAATACTTGATAGGAACTCATCCATACACCAATTGTACCTTCCAAAACCTTATGTGAAGTGTCAAGTTTCCCTCAAGCCTCTCATGAATTAATTGAAGAACCGACCTTTGGATTTGGGATAGGGGAAGTGAATCAAGAAATTTTTGAAGGGTCTTTAAATCAGGAGGAAATTGATTTCATGTATTCACAAGAGGGGAATTTTGACATCGTGGACTGAGTCTCCTAAGTGTAACTCTATTCATTATTTTTCAAAAACAACAATCACTGAACCACTGATAGAAATCAAAAAAATTGAGTCTGTGACCATTACTAACACTATTCTTTCCAATATTTTGGTTGAATCTTCTGTTCAAAATGAAACAATTTTTTTGGAAAATGAAACTGAGTTGGATTCAAATTCTCAACCTGTGTCTAAATATCCTATCCAAACCAAGATAAAAATCATTTTCCTTTCTTTCCCACTTGAGTACCCTATCATTTGTGTTAAGCAAGATTTGGGGGGTTTCATTCATTTATCTCATGAAACCCAAAATGGGGGTTGATCTTTGATTTATTAAGAAAGATTACAGATGAAAAAAGATTATCCATTTATGATATTCCTTGGATTTTGCGATTCATTTTAGAAAGTAGGATTGTTCATGAATTAAATTACAAATATTCATACCAACCACAAGGGATACACATTATCAATCATGTTGAATTAGAGAAAGATGAGTTCATTAAAATTTTTAAAGTTGGAATTGGCTAAGTTTGGGGGTTCATGTCGAGCTAAAGACTTTAAATTAAGCGCTGCACGGGAGGCAACCCATGGTTTTCATGTTTCAAATCATTGTGATTCATTTTTTTCATTTTGATTTTCATATATTTTTTTAAAAAATATAGATAGTTGATCTGTTCTTCTTTTATGAGTAAGGATGGGTATAAAAGGGGAGCACTGTATTCATCCGTGTCACACGGTGTCATCCCTGAGTAATTCCTTACCCAGAAAATATAATGAATACAATGTATCATCAGTTTATTTTATTTTATTTTATATTTTTGTTGGTATTTTAAAAAAAATAGATTGTTGACCTGTTCTTCTTTTATGAGTAACGATGGGTATGAAAGGGGAGCACTGTATTCATCCGTGTCACGCGATGTGATCCCTGAGTAATACATTACCCAGAAATTTAAGAGAAGACAATGTATCATCATTTTATGTTATTTATACCATTTTTTAGGTTAAAAAATAAAAAAAATATAAATATTAAAAAAAATTAAAGGCATGTCATAGGTCATTGGGAAAAGCTGGTCACAACCATCCAAGCCATTGGGAGATAAACTAGAACTGAAGGGAGACATGGGAATGCATTTTCAACATCAACCACCAGGTGGCTTCATTCCATAATTTTCATTTTCAATGTCTTCGTTGAACTTCTATCCTTACCCTTCTATGTTTGAATTCATTAAACACCGGGGACAGTGTATTCCAAGTTGGGGGGGGGGAGATGAAAATGTGTGGAAGGAAAAATTTCATTAACCTTGAACATGATAACACACATTCCAAACTCTGAAATTGGATATCAAATAATTTTTCATGCCTTGATTTTGATTTTAATGCAAGTTTATGTTCATGTGCATAGATATTGGAAAGTAAGGTTGTCCGATGTGATTTTTCACTGTTATATTTTCATCCATTTAATAAAAAAACACAATGCACGTCCTCTAGATTGTGGGGTCTTAGTTTTAGTTCTTAGGGACTCATAATAAATAGCATAGGATTGGCGATCATTTTAATTTTAACATGAGTAATCAAAAAAAAATCAATTGCGCATAGAGCAATGAATTGACCTAATGTGTGGCTTTCGTCACTTGGGGATTGTGACTCCATAGTTTTCTGGCCCAAATTTGGGAATTTTATCTCTATTTTTGGTAATTTTAATTTGTTTTTGATTGCGTTAATTCGAGATGATGTCCGAGTATGTGAGTTTCACTTGGTGCCCTAAGGCCTTTGAGCCTGGGAGTCATCGGAAAAGTCTTGCTACATGGGTTGACTCGATTGAGTTCAATTTCAATTACCATAGAAAAATTGCAAAAAAATATAAAATAAAAAAATGAGTAGTCATCTTATTATTAAAATTTGATTCCTCCTAGTGCTTCCATCTTTTCTCCTTCGAATGGAAATGAACTCCCATGTCTATTGTGACGCACAACACTTCATCATGCTTAATTAAATTTGGATGAAATATGGCAATGAATTTGAACAAAAGAATGGTCTTGGGATTGAGATATGCATGTGGACATAGCCTGTTTTAAATGATTTTGATGGGTTTCATAATTTTTTGGTATGTGATCTTTGGTTGAGAATGTGTATTAATTTTTTTTTGGAAAAGGTCATTTGAATTTCATTTTTGTGAGATATATTTTTCTCGGGACTAGAAAAACTCAAGTTGGGGGTGTGATTAGCCAATAGAAACACAAATTTTGATTACATTTTAAGGGTATTAAAGGTTCATTTTTGATCTTATGGGCCTGAGTTAGTGGATTTTAATTTTGAACATCCATTCTCAGCATTTGTGCACTTCATGCCTAATATGCACCAATTTAGGCCCAATGTTTCATCTGATTTCAAAGAATGTAATTATCCATATTTTAATTTGATATTTTGTTAAATTTATATAAACATAAATATGAACATTTTTCATCCAGGTATCAATGGATTATTCATAAAGGATGATGGGGATATTTGGCGATGAAAAGAAACAATTCTGGAGAAGGCAGATTGGATATAATCCCACCGATGAGAATGTGGGTCCCACAATACAGGCCCAATGAATCCCAAAATTAATGGTAGACTAGAAGACATTTATAAGAACAAATACATTTTCTGTATCCAATGCTAATTCTTCCTAAATGGTGGTGATCAAGGCGGCCCAGTTTGAAGATTCAATTCTGGGCCAGATTCTGCGGCCCAGAAAAACATCCCACTATATTTATCATATCTCTCAAAAGGTTTATTAGTATGGGCTGAAATTTTACAGGATATTAGAGGACATTCTGAGATTCATTTATGTTTTTTAGGGACCACTCTAATTAGGCTTTATAGATGGTCCTTTAGGCGAGTCTTTCCGTTGGATGCAAGGTGGCTGCAACTTTGGGGCAAGAAGTGGAAAAGTCTCTCAACATTAATGTCCACCCACCTTTCCCCAAAACAACTAATTAAAGGCACATGGGATGTTGGGGGATCGGCCAAGACATCATTGTTTCCTATTTAAGGTAGTAGTGGTGGATGATTTAGGGATCTTGGATGCTTTGTTTCATTGTAATGTTTTGTTGTCCATTTGATGTTGTAATCGTGCTTCATTCTCATGTAAGTTATTTGAATCACAATAGTTCTTAATAAAAGTTATTCATTTCATCTTTTTCCTTTCTTCTTAATTTCACTTTGACACCATTGCTTTAAGGTGTGAATTTATTCACACCAGAACTTGTGAATTTATTCACACAACGGTGGAGTGATCGTTTCATTGTTTTATTTTTCTTCTCCAATTCCGCTTCTTTAAGTCAACTTCCTGCTTCCATTTATTTAATAGCATAAATGGAGGGCTAAACCCTTATGGTTTGGTCCTATGGAGTTGAATGGGTAAGATTGGATGTTATTTTATGATCTAAAATTCTGTAATCATTTCATTAATTTAATATTTCCATTTGATGATTAATTTCTTCTTCATCTTCGCCAACTTTAACAATGACACATTTCGGGTGCTAGTACGATCCAATTACTTAGAATGATCATCAAATTGATCCTTTAAGTGCATTGGTGATTAGACTTGGAATTGTGCAGGGATTAAATTGGTGAATGATGTTTTGGAATTATATCATTTTGTGGATACGTCTTGAATTAGTGAAACGAACGTTATAAGAAAATAAATACATCCAATCTAACCCTAGTAACAACTTAGGATCAACTCATCTCCATTAATTGTTTTAGACGAAGTAAGTGTATGTTTTAATTTATTTTCTTTAAATTAAATCAGTAGTTATTCAAATAAAATCAATCCAAATAGCTGGCCACTCCATATCCAAATCCTTCTAAAATCAGAGTGTCTCTCGGTTTCTTCTTCGGTCCCTGTGGATTCGACCCCTACCTGTACTACAACGACCGCATACCTGTAGGGTAAATTTGGGCGCAACCAAATTTTGGCGTCATTGATGGGGACCCAAGTAAGTTATATTAGACACTATAATCCTTTTCTCACCCCACATTCTCTATTATCACCCCCATCTTTCTTATCTTTACCCCTTTCTGTTTGTGCGTGTTCTGAAAATCTAGGATCCAACTTCCTATCTTGTCCAATGGAGTATCCTCCAAATTACCATGTCACAAACTCTTGCTATAATCAAATGAAAAATTAATATTGGGAAGCACATAAATTAGAAAATTGCTTTGATCAACCTTTTAATGATTACCACACACCCGATGAAATGTACAATCAATGGGAAGATAATTGTTTAAAAGATCAATTTCCATCCCTCTCGAGGAAGATTGAAGAGATGAAACTCAATGAAGTTCACGATTTACAATCTTCTATCCAGCCTAATATTCAAAAACTCCTTGAACAATTGTGTAATCAAATGAAGATTATGGGTTATAAGGTATCATCGTAGAGATTAGAACTACAATTCATTAATACTTGTGAGGAACTCATCCATACACCAACTGTACCTTACAAAACCTTATGTGAAGTGTCTAGTTTCCCCCAAGCCTCTCATGAATTAATTGAAGAACCGACCTTTGGATTTGGGGTAGGGGAAGTGAATCAAGAAATTTTTGAAGGGTCTTTAAATCAGGAGAAAATTGATTTCATGTATTCACAAGAGGGGAATTTGACATCGTGGATTAAGTCTCCTAAGTGTAACTCTATTGATGATTTTTCAAAAACAACAATCACTGAACCCCTGAGAGAAATAAAAAACATTGAGTCCATGCCCATTCCTAACACTATTCATTCCAATTTTCTAGTTGAATCTTCTGTTCAAAATGAAACAATTTTTTTGGAAAATGAAACTGAGTTGGATTCAAATTCTCAACCTGTGTCTAAATGTCCTATCCAAACCAAGATAAAAATCATTTTCCTTCCTTCCCCACTCGAGAACCCTATCATTTGTGTTAAGAAAGATCTTGGGGGTTTCATTAATTTATCTCAGGAAACCCAAAAATGGGGGTTGATCTTTGATTTATTAAGAAAACTACAGAAGAAAAAAGATCAACCATTTCTGATATTCCTGGGATTTTTCCATTCACTTTAGAAAATAGGATTGTTCATGAATTAAATTCCAAATCTTCTTACCAACCACAAGGGATACGCATTCTCAATCATGTTGAAGTAGAGAAATATGAGGTCATTAAAATTTTTATAGTTGGAATTGGCTATGTTTGGGGGTTCAAGTCGAGCTAAAGACATTAAATTGAGCGCTGCACAGGAGGAAAACCGTGATTTTCATGTTTCAAATCATTGTGATTCATTTTTTTCATTTTGATTTTTTTAAATATAGTCTTTTGACCTGTTCTTCTTTTATGAGTGAGGATGGGTATAAAATGGGAGCACCGTTTTCATCCGTGTCACGCGGTGTGATCCCTGAGTAATACCTTACCCAGAAAATATAAAGAAGACAATGTATCATCTGTTTATTTTATTTTATTTTATATTTTTGTTGGTATTTAAAAAAATAGATTGTTGACCTGTTCTTTTTTTATGAATAAAGATGGGTATGAAAGGGGAGCACCGTATTCATCCGTGTCACGCGGTGTCATCCCTGAGTAATACGTTACCCTGAAATTTAAGAGAAGACAATGTATAATCATTTTATGTTATTTATACCTTTTTTTAGGTTAAAAAAATAGAAAAAAACATAAATATTAAAAAAAATTAAAGGCATGTCATAGGTCATTGGGAAAAGCTGCTCACAACAGTCCAAGCCATTGGGTGATAAACCAGAACTGAAGGAAGACATGGGAATGCATTTTCAACATCAACCACCAGGTGACTTCATTCCATAATTTTCATTTTCAATGTCTTCGTTGAACTTCTATCCTTCCCCTTCTATGTTTCAATTCATTAAACACTGGGGACAGTGTATTCCAAGTTGGAGGGGAGATGAAAATGTGTGGAAGGAAAAATCTCATTAACATTGAACATGATAACACACATTCCATACTCTGAAATTGGATATCAAATAATTTTTCATTCCTTGATTCTGATTTTAATGCAAGTTTATGTTCATGTGCATAGATATTGGAAAGTGCGGTTGTCCGATGTGATTTTTCACTGTTATATTTTCATCCATTTAATAAAAAAACACAATGCACATCCTCTAGATTTTGGGGTCTTAGTTTGAGTTCTTAGGGACCCATAATAAATAACCTAGGATTGGCGATCAATTTAATTTTAACATGAGTTTTAAAAAAAATCAATTGCGCGTAGAGCAATGAATTGACCTAATGTGTGGATTTCGGCACTTGGGGATCGTGACTCCATAGTTTTCTGGCCCAGAGTTGGGCATTTTATCTCTATTTGTGGTAATTTGAATTTGTTTTTGATTCAGTTAACTCAAGATGATACCCTAGTATGTGAGCTTCACTTGGTGCCCTAAGGTCTTTGTGCCTGGGAGTCATCGGAAAAGTCTTGCTACCTGGGTTGACTCGATTGAGTTCAATTTCAATTACCATGGAAAAATTTCAAAAAAAAAATATAAAATAAAAAAATGATTACTCATCTTATTATTAAAATTTGATTGCTCCTAGCGCTTCCATCTTTGCTCCCTCGAATGGAAATGAACTCCCATGTCTATTGTGATGCACAACACTTCATCATGCTTAATTAAATTTGGATGAAATATGGCAATGAATTTGAACAAAGTAATTGGCTTGGAGTTGAGATATGCCTGTGGACATAGCTTTTATTAAATGATTTTGATGGGTTTCATAATTTTTTGGTATGTGATCTTTGGGTGAGAATGTGTATTAAAATGTTTTTGGAAAAGGTCATTCGAATTTCATTTTTGTGAGATATATTTTGATCGGGACTAGAAAAACTCAAGTTGGGGGTGTGATTAGTCAATAGAAAAACATATTTTGATTACATTTTAAGGGTATTAAATGTTCATTTTTGATCTTATGGGCCTGAGTTAGTGGATTTTAATTTTGAACATCCATTCACAGCATTTGTGCACTTCATGCCTAATATGCACCAATGTAGGCCCAATGTTTTATATGATTTAAAAGAATGTAATTATCCATATTTTAATTTGATATTTTGTTAAATGTATATAAACATAAATATGAAAATTTTTCATTCAGGGATAAATGGAGTATTAATAAAGGATGATGGGGATATTTGGCGATGAAAAGAAACAATTCTGGAGAAGGCAGATTGGACATAATTCCACCGATGGGAATGTGGGACCACAATACAGGTCCAATGAAGCCCAAAATTCATGGTAGACTAGAAGACATACATAGAAACAAATAAGTCTTCTGGGTACAGTGCTAATTCGTCCTAAATGGTGGTGATTAAGGCGGCCCAAGTTGAAGATTTAATTCTGGGCAGATTTTGCGGCCCAGAAAAACAGACCACTATATTTATCATATCTCGCGAAAGGTTTATTAGTTTGGGCTGACATTTTACAGGCTTTTATGGGACATCCGGGTATTCATTTAAGTCTTCTAGGGACCACTCTAATTCGGGATTCTAGAAGGTAATTTAGGCGAGTCTTTACAGCGGATGCAAGCTGGCTGCAACTTCGGGGCAAGAAGTGGAAAAGTCTCTCAACATTAATGTTCCACCCACCATTCCCCAACAAAATTAATTAAAGGCACATGGTATGTTGGGGGCTCGGACAAGACTTCATTTTTTCCTAATCAAGGCAGTATTGGTGGAGGATTTAGGGTTCTTGGATGCTTTGTTTCATTGTAATGTTTTGATGTCCATTTGATGTTTTAATCGTGCTTCATTCTCATGTAAGCTATTTGAATCACATTAGTTCTTAATAAATGTTCTTCATTTCATCTTTTTATTTTCTTGTCATTATCACTTTGATACCGTTGCTTTAAGGTGTGAATTTATTCACACCAGCACTTGTGAATTTATTCACACAACGGTGGAGTGATCATTTCATTGTTTTATTTTTCTTCTCCAATTCCGCTTCTTTAAGTCGACTTCCCGCTTCCATTTATTTAATAGCATAAATGGGGGGCTAAACCCTTATGGGTTGGTCCTAGGGAGTTGCATGGGTATGATTGGATGTTATTTTATGATCTAAAATTCTGTAGTCATTTCATTAATTTAATATTTCCATTTGATGATTAATTTCTTCTTCATCTTCGCCAACTTTAACAATGACACATTTCGAGAGCTAGTATGATCCATTTCCTTGGAGTGATCATTAAATTGATCCTCTAAGTGAATTGGTTATTAGCCTTAGAATTTTGTAGGGATTAAATTGGTGAATGATGTTGGGGAATCATATCATTTTGTGGATATGTCTTGAATTAGTGAAAAGAACGTTATAAGAAAATAAATACATCCAATCTAACCCTAGTAACAACATAGGATCAACTCATCTCCATTAATTATTTTAGACTATGTAAGTGTATGTTTTAATTTATTTTCTTTAAATTAAATCAGTAGTTATTTAAATAAAATCAATCCAAATAGCTGGCCACTCCATAGCCAAATCCTTCCAAAATCAGAGTGTCTCTCGGTTTCTTCTTCGGTCCCTGTGGATTCGACCCCTCCCTGTACTACAACGACCGCATACCTATAGGGTAAATTTGGGCGTAACCACATCATCAGTCTATCCTTCTACCTAAAAATATCAACATTTCCCACCAATAATACACTAATAGAAGGAATGGTTTCTTCATGTGAGACCATCTCTAAACCATTATCAGCAATCGAGATATAAATATCTAGCTTCTCTACTCCAAAATTAGATACCTAGATTAAGTCAAGAATAATTTGGTTAGTAAAGTATGCACCGTAATTTCATTTCTCAAGAATAACCTCAATTATATGACCCCCATCACCAAGTATAGAGGTCACATTCTTAGAAGGAGAAGTAGGACCATGCTGGGTTTTGAACACTCCTTTCTTATGCCTATAATTAACCTCATAATGAACCTTAAACTTAAAAAATGATCATATCACATAACTTTTCCACTCATAAGTAATATTTCTAAAGATACAACAATTTATAGATAATTTTGGCTTCTATTCATATTGTATATCAAGATTAATACTATCATTTCTGTTTGTTAGAACAACCACTTCAACTAGGGTTTAACCCGTATCTACCTTCACAAGAATCCTCAAAAAATGACAAAACCTAGGGTTCTCAGTCTACCTAACCATTTTGATCAGATTTCTAAATGATGATATAAAATCCCATAGAATATATTGGTTCCAATACAAAAAATTCATATTGTAAACTTGAATTCATATCTAGAAATGAGAATTTCGGGCAATCATGGGATAAAAGTTACATCCATATTCTTGTAGTCTAAAAATACTAGGTGTTACGGATACCAAAGAAAAGATCTAATATCTCTTTAAAATAATCAAGTAAATTTTTTGTTCTAAATTATACCTTATTTCCTCTTTGGTCGATGAAAATTTTGTTTCAATTCCTTTTCTGTGAAACCTTTAAGGATGTCCCTGTGTTTTACATCATATTTTTTTAATTTGCATTTTTTCATACTTGTTTCATGGGTAGGTTGGTGAGAATCATGTTTTTGGGAAACAATCCCTAGCCCAGGATTAGGTCATAGTTTGTCTAATCTTGTGGAAAACCATGTGGGGGTAATGTTTTGAGGAATGTAGTATTTTTCATGGTTTGTTTAACCATGTAAACATTTTCAATAAACATGTTGCCTTAATTTTGGGGGTTAGTTTCTCTAAACTAGTTAGCATATTATATTTCTAACTATGTGTCAAAACCATGTGGTGTGTCCCTATAAAAAAATGAATTTTTATCATTTTTACTATTATCTTCTTAAGAGTTTCACCCTTATTTATCCACCCACACATGTGAATCCATAACCCCTGACTTATAGCTTCTTACTCCTCCATTTTAGATGATTATTTTTGTATCATTTGTGTTATATCTTGATGTAAGAGTGATTTCTGCATGATTTCTTTTTTGTTCCCCCTTTTCAATCCATATTCATCCATTTCCAAAGAGTGTGGAAACACAATTTTTTTTTGGAGATTATAGGGTTATTGATTGGGAATTGATATATTTTTTAAATTATTTTTTAGGTGTTTGAGGAACTCCTATTCTTGATTATGTTTTTTTTCTTCCAAAGGAAACAGTTTTCGATTCAGTTTTAGATAGGGGTCATTGTTTAAGGGTGATTTTCCACGTCTTTAAATTTATTATTGGTTTCTATTGGATTTATTTTAAAAAATTAACATTAATTTTTTTATTGATAGTTTATTCATGCTTGATTATTTCTTAGTGAGTGTGTTCAATTTTATGTTATAAAATGGATTTTCAAATGTATTTTGATTTGATGAAACATGTCTGTTTATTGAAATGGATCGATGAAATTTTATGACTTTAAATTAATCTTAAAGATGGGTTTTGAAAATTATTTACTATAAGGAAGCTATTTTATTTAAATAGACATGTTTTACAATGATAAATGTATTATATTATAACAATCATTTTGGTTTATTATATTTCCTTTTGAAATGTATTTTGTGATTGGCACATGTTGATGAAAATATATTTGGATTTGAGTAGAACATGGGAAAAATATAGTGTGGGTGAGTGCATGAATTAGAAAAAGAGAGTGTTTTCCAAGGGTCTAAGGTAACGTATGAGATGAGGCCATGTAGACACTGAGTGGCCATAAAATTATGGTTTTTCCTATGGGAGACCGAGAGAGATTTAAAAAATTTTATACCTTGGTTAGCCGCCTAGAAAAAGCATTTTTTTATTATGTCACACAAAACCATTATATTTTGATACCATGAGGTGTATTACCTATGTTCAATTAGTCATTATATTCTTTTCACATTATAATAGTGCCCTGGTTCACTGAGGTATTATATAATTATGTCTAGTTTCATTATTTGGTTATATGATGGTGTTTAGGATTTTACCCATGTTCCATAATTTGATTATATGACGGTTTTTAATATCGATTTCATGTTTATTTTATGTGTGTGTGTATTGAAAATATTTTTCTCAAATTCATTTAAATTATCTTATTCAAACCATGTTTATCAATTCTTTTGAATGATGTTTTTTTTAAACTAGAGGTATTTATAATGAATTCTTTTAAAGTGAACTTGTAAAAAATGTTAAAATTGTTTTGTAAATTAATTTTTCAAACTAGATGTGTTCGTTTTCATGGGTAAATGGATTAAAAAGATTCATGGTGGTGCCCTACTAGGACTAGTGCCTCTCACCCTTTATATGACTTTGGGAAAATGTGAACCTTGTTTTTCATAAAATAGGGGAAATAGAACCTTGAAGTTTAGTGGCCCATCATGATTACCAATTCTTATTGTGGTTTTGTGATGGTTGAGATTTTGTCTCATGGAGATTAGCTCTTGTAGAGTATTTTTGGGATTTTGTAACACTGGGTTTATATGTATTTCCATTATTCTTCGTTTCTTCTATTTGGAATTTTGACAATGGGTATCATATGTGTATATATTTTATGACTTAAGATTTGATGTGGTTATGGAATATTCTATTTGAAATTATTTTCTGTAATCTGTTATATATTTATAACTATTACATATATCAATTCATTTTATTTGTTAGTGTGGCCATCCAATTCATTGATGGTTCATGCAAGTTGTTTTTAATGAAAAACTATTCTCAAATGGGTATCTCAGATTCTATAGGGCTTCACGCTAGCCCATGGTGATCATGAATGTGATTCATGTCATATGGTGAGTTTTCTTGGGTGATGGTTCGGGTTTACTAGGTTTCAACCTTACATTGTAAAGTCATAGATATTTATTATTTGTGTGTCAGCGGAAGATAGGTGATAGAACCATTGGAAATTGATAGGTAGGCGTACATAAGTTCTTGGCCAGCTCTCTATCATACCAAAAATTGAGTTTTCATGGTTTATTAGGGATTTATTTTTATAATTTTTACTTTTATTTGGGTCTTTTCAATGATATTTATGTTTCTCATCATTGGCTATAGTTTTTATGAAAAATAATTGAGTAGTTTTAAGAAAATTTATGTTTCAAGGCTGAAATGGGGGGTGGATAGTAGAGGTGAATGGTTTAGGCACACTTTTAGTAGTAACTATGCATATTCCATGAAAACAAATCTATTTCCTTCCAGTACCATTCATCATGGTTTTTGAAACCATGCATCCAAACTATGAATAGTGAAAAATGTTTATACATTTTAAACTTTTACCACTTCTTAATTTTAATGTCTTGTTTATGGTAATTTAATTTTTATAAAACCTATTATAAAGGGTTATTAGGGTTTTATTAATGTTTATTGAGATTTAATAGGGTTTTTATTGTGTTTTTATCGAGTTTGTTTCACATAATTAATCACAGAAGGTACCTTTCTAGAAAATGGAAGGTTGTTATGGATAATTCTCTGTTGAAAACTCCTCTATTTGACAGTTCAACAGTGGATTCAGTTATTTTTACAATCCAATATCTAGACCAAGAGGGTTATAGAGGTGATAAATGGGATGTAGACCATTCTTATGAGTTTACTACAAAGAATACACTAGTATCCCAGGGTGATAGAGGTTTACATGATCTTGAGGAATGGATGGAAATGATTGAGTGTATATTTATCTTCTTGAATCCCCATAAGACCTCAAATATAGTTTTATCCAAATATTTAGAGGATGGAATAGGTGGTAAATGGTGGGGATATTTTTTGGAAGTTAGAAGGAATGATGTTCTCCCATGGGATAACTTCAAAAGGTATTTTAATTATCAATTTTATCAAGAGATTCTAAAGGTGAAAAGGGACTATGATTTCATGAAGCTCGATAATAGAGGCCATTAAATATTGAAATATTATACTCATTTTTTTCAATTTAAACCACTTGACTCATGATCTCTTTATGAATGATTATCTCAATGAAAAAAATTTGAAATTGGATTTAAGAATGAGATCAAATTTAAGATTATCCACTTTTCTGCTGACTTATGTGGAGGTGGTTGAGAAGGATTAATTAGGTAAGATGAGTGTCAATGTAGTTTATTAAACAGTGGGTGGTATTATAAATTTTTCCTCTACACAATATAAGAATCATGATAAACCACATTAGGTTAGTTGAAAGTGTGTTCAGTAGTCAGTAATTTTAACACCCATGGATTCCTATAAGAAACAGCTATAGATTTAATACATGTGTGGTAATTTCAATGTATATTTGAGGATATTCCACCAATGTGTGATTATTATTCATATTTATCTCTTCTAAAAAGCTTTTATTTAGGGGACTGGATTCAATTATTCTTAATGTAAGGGTTTATAGGTGTGTTTAGATGTTTCTATGGGTGTGGGACCTCACCCTCCATCTAATGGTGAATACCATGAATCGTAGAGTACCTAAAAATTATTATTTGGTAAATATTTATAAAAAAGTATGAATTGTGTACTTTGAGGTTGTTCCAGACACCATTGGAGGTATGGTTTTTATCACTTCCTCAATAGCTTTAACCTTGTTTGATATGGGTCCTTCAAATTTTTTTATATCATTAAAATTCTAAAATTATTTTGGTATGTGAGTGGAGTTGATGTTTTTATGGGTCTTCATACACCATTATGAATGAACACGGATTGATGTTTTTATATAATAACATAATATTTTCTTACATAGACATTACATCACTTTTTTTAGAATACTTTAAACATTAAAAAAATAGATGCCCAAAGACCATATTTGTTTAGAGCCTTTGGAATCTTGGAACACATTATTCTAATTTAGTGAATGATTGTAAAAATGTTTTATATTGATATTCCCCTTTAGTACCTCTATCTAAAACCATTCATTATAACTCGAGGAAAAAAACAAAAGAAAAATGTTCATCTCAGATTCTTAGTAACTATAAATAAGGGAGACACATAAACATAATTACGAGTATAAGGGTAAGAGAACATTATCATGAAAATAGAAGATCATACCCTAAATATCAATAATCATAAATATGAATCTTTGACTATATATTGGTAGTTTATAAATCATGAATCATAAAGAAATAAACAACATAATCCATGAAATTGTAAAATAAGAATAAGACATTGATTTTTTGGAAGACACATAAACATATAAATATGATTTACACAGTAGTCATGGAATTGTAGCCACACCATATTAGTAGTATGGGTTCACCCCCATACCATATTGGTAGTCATGGTTCACCCCCATAACCATCTTGGTTGTCATAGTTCACTCCCATAACCATCATAGATGTGTAGGTAAACTCCCTATACCATATTAAAGGAAAAGGAAATTTATGTTTATCACATGAGATATAAATCTTCACCCAAGGCATTAGAGGGAGGTATAGGTCCCAACCATCTCATAATGAAATAATAAATTTTTCTTCTATGTGAACATAAATATTTTATCATATCACAACAAGTAGAATTAAATGGGTTTTATAAACATCATAAAACCGTTACATATCCCACAAAAAAGAAATGGGTTTCATAAATATCATTCCATCATAAAAATAAACCATTTATATAAATAATATTAATATAATCACTAAATCATGTACCCAGTAAATCATAAGTAACATCAAATACTAAATTTTCATTACTTGAAATACCACAAAATTTTAAAAATAATTTTCATTGAAAAAAACCTTTTAATATTCTAAGATAAGATTCAAGCTAATAAGGTTTCATGAAATCCTAAAAAAAATTCATGCTCTTTATGGTAAAAACACATTCTTCTCATATTTTTATGGGAAAAGTCTAAAAAAGAACATCGTTAGGAAAATGAAAAGAGATTCATTTCAAAACATTTAATACAATGTCATACATGGGTAAAAATTACATTAAAAATTTAAGAAGAATAGTAAAAATATTTTGGAATATATTTTTTAGAAACATGGACACAAAAGATAAATATTTCCTATCAAATACTTACATATAAACAATCCTGATAATAATGAGATTGTGGAATTAACCCATAACATAGGTCTGATTCCCTATGTACGTGACTGAAACTCATGTATATTAGTTTTAATCATTTTATTAACATGTGCCAAAATCATAAAAATACTTATGATATCATATATGATTCATTAATTATAACCTATTTATTAAAAATTCCAAATTAATGTAATGTTTCGGGTAAGAAGTGCTTTGTTTATTATACATGTTTTGAATATTTATTCCTAACCCCATTTCATAGATCATGATTTTATTTCTTACATAATGTAAAACGTGATTTTTATATTATATATATTATTTTATAAATATAAATATTTATAATATAGTGATATAAAATGTAATACCCCATTCATGGAGACATTATTCTATACATATGAAAAAATATTGTTTCTGTGTTCTAATCATAATGAATGGAAGGAGGTAAATAACTTGTATTTATGTATATATTATTTCTTTAGAATTACTATGTCATATATTTCATATTTATTCATTATATAATATTTTTATTACCATTCTTGAAAATGTTAATGTTAAAGAATAATCTCATCACATCGTGGAGAAGGTAGGTTGTACGTACACATGAGTGACAATATCATTCCCTAAATTTAGAAAGATTAAATAAATGGATGGTAAATATTATTTTCTAGAATAAATATAATATTATAATAATGATATATAATTATTATTTCCTTAAGTATACCCATATATATAATATAGTGAAGAAAAAAATATTACACCACAGTGTGGAGAAGGTAAGTCGTACGTAAGCTCATATAGTACTTTTGTTTTGATAAGATGGATAAAAGGTGGAATATGGTTGTAAAATAATCATTATAGCATATAATCATATAGGTGATATCTTATTTATTACATTATAATTAAATAAACACATGAATATGAAGTAGAAGAAGAAATGATTTTAAAAGAGTCAGTAAAGATATGACCTCTTCTTCGATGATCTCCTTATAGATCTCTTCTTAAAGAGACTAGAGTTGGTAATTTTAGAAGACCAAAACCTCTAGAATTGTACAAGTTAATTTTATAAGATAAATGGGTATGTTTTGGTCGAGATTTATGGCTCAAAGTTGTGTAAGTTTGTGAGGGAGGAGGATCCCATTTATAATAGAGGTGAGGGGCACTTTTTGGAAATCCTAAAAATATTAAAACATAATACGGATATTCTATAGAAAAAAACATAAAAATGAGATATAAATTAATATTGGGAGAAATTTTTAACCATATCATATCCGATTTGTGATTATTTCTGAAATATTGATTTTTAAATAATTTAAAATCATATTAATTTAACAAAATATCGTTATTTCCAAATTTGATACTATTTTTTTAGCTTGGATTTAAATACATCAAGGAAAAGTAGGAAATTGATTATAATCATTTCAAAATTGTCCAATATATCTTATAGATTTTATAAAATTTCTTATAATATTATTCATTCTAAAAAAATATCAAAAATAATATTTTTAAATTCAATTTTTTTTATCAATTAAATATATATTTTTCTAACATTGAAGAGCCATATAAGGTAAAAATATAATTTCTAAATAAATAAAAATAAAAATATAGAATTAAATTAATTTCTTTATCATCAAAATATAAATTTATATTCATTCATATCTTTACTTCAACCTTTTGTGCAAACATAAAAGATATTAAATACAAGAGAGTGATATTTTGTAACTTTCCTTGACATTAAATAATATATAAGTTATTTTAAAGTACTAGTTTCCACTAACCAACTACAATTCGATCTTTGCATGATAAATTTTGAATCCTATTTATCCAATAATTTTTTGACATGTTTTAGTTTTATTTAAAGCCTTGTCATTTTGATTTACACTCAATTAATCTATTGTAATTTTAATTGTTGTAGAAATATTTTACATATTAAGATGTTATAAATTATTACATATATGAGTTCAATTGTCCATAAACTGAAAACTCCTAAAATTTTCTACCTTATCATAATTTCATTGTATTTTTTAACAATTTTTATGATTTTTAATTTATTTAAAAACATATTATTTTTTATAAAAAATAATTATTATAAATTTTGACATTATTCATAACTTTTTATTTAAATAAAATTCAAACATCAAGATAATTTAGAATAAATAATTCTAATAAACTAATAAAATTTCATATTCACTTATAAAATTCATGGAGAAACTTAATTAATTAAAATTATATTTATTTTTATAATTCTACTATCATTTATTTTGTCTTATTATTACATAAAAAATTATTGCATCATCATTGTGTAACCATATAAGTTAATAATATTATCCCAAAAATTTATAAAAAAACTATCATGATGTATATAAACATTTAATATTTCAAATGAGTATTTATAGTATATTTTCTCTTTATAATAACCCAATATTAAAAACCTTATAGCTATTAAAAATATATGTTTGATATTTTTAACTTATCCTTAAATAAAAAATAATAAATGATATATTATTACCCAATTAGCCTGAAGTAGTTATAATTTTTTCTTAAATTTGATTTTATTTGAATCCAACTTATCCAATCAAATTTGGATAAGCGTTAGGGTAATTTTATAATATTATAGTATTATTATTACCTTAAGTTATTAAATTTACCCTTAATATTGGTAAATAAAAATTTACTCAAGTTAATAATCATAATATACAAAATATTAACCTAATACTATTAGAATGAAAATATCATAATGATTGAAATCATTTATGTATTCTTTTCAAAATTCAATTCACTGAAGCGTCAAAATTAGGTTTAACTCTAATCCTAAAGACGTGACAATAAGACGGAGAAAAAGAACATCCCGAAGTTCAATAAGTATTTTATATCCAATATCAAAATAAAAATTATTCCACTGAAATAATTTGGATTAATATTTTTATAATTGATCTATTGTGACTTTGAAAAGAAAATTAACGTATAATAATTTTATAAATGAAAATGGTAGTTTTTAACAACAATATTTTATTTTTAACTATTCATAAAAAAATTAAATTTCTCATAAAAATACTAAAATGTTTCTATAAGTTAATTTTGACACTCAAAATTGATAAATTATATATATATTATCATATTAAATTACTAATAGTGTATGGAAGGAATTTTATTATTTTTTATAGAAGGACATAAAAAAGCAGTTCCTTTAACAAATTAGTATTTATAAACATATAAATAAATTACATAAAATTATAAATTTCATTATGAATATGTTTTATTTACATTAAAATATTAATAAATAAGTTATTAATTTTCATATTAATTTTTTTAATGTCTATTTTATAACTATCTCATTTAAATATATATTATAGTAAAGTATTGTTTTGCAGAAACACTGTGTGACATTTAATGAATGCCATGTCAGTGTTGTGTGTAGTGAAATCATAAAATTGTGTTACATATAACTTAATCCAAACATATTATTTTATATAATAAAAATACATTATTCAGTGTTATGTAAAGTAAAAAATATCAAAAATGATAAACTGACTCAAAAAATAAATTCACAAAATCTCAGGGTGTTACATTCTACCCACCTTAAAATGAATTTTCCAATTGGAAATTATTTGGTTTATAAAAAGAAACCCAAATTGTAAAAATAATACTAAAATATTCTCCAAAAAAGATGGGATATTAATTTTTACCCTACGTAACACATAACTAGCTTCCCACATGAGATAACATAGGTGGGATGTCAAAAAATATGCATGGAAGTGAAATCTAACTATCATAATCTGAGGGAGAATGATAAATAACATGTTTAGAAGAAATTTAACAACCAAAAATACATAAATCTATGATGACCTAAGGTACAATCTGTTTCATTGGAAATGAAGATACTAGGATAACATTTTTTTCCAGATCCTTTTTCCTAAATTTATATAATTTTCATGAAAATTTATACTTATATGATTTTCGGTCAACCTCACCCTTGGTTGTTCCATGATCCACTTCAACTCTTTTTCCAAAATCAAGGTGAATTTTTTTCATTCAAGAAACACTAACAGATCATGAGATCCATGATCTTCCATCCCATTTGTCCTTAGTTATTATCAAAAAAAAAAATTTAGAATCAGTTATCTAATAGGAATAAATCCTCATGTGGTGAGATAATAATTTAATCAAAAATACATTTGAACTGTAACTTAATATTTCCAAAAATGGTTTACATTATAATCCATATAAAATAAGGGAATCAAAAAAATTATAAATAAACTCATGAAATAATCTTAAAATTGATCCCATATATATCACAGAGTACTTCTTGGTTCTCTTATTCCAAACATGTGAGTACCCTCATCTTATATTCTCTTGAAACATTGTAATAAACTGAATTACCATACATTCTTATTTAAAACATTCATTTTTCCATATTCTAATTTTTGTTTGACATATTCCTTATGAATAAAAACTTATAAACTTCATATATTATAGAATCACCCGCTTGTCAATAAATACTTAATTCATTCCATGGTAACTTGTACTGGAAAGTTTATTTATTCCTATCCAACATATCTTAATCCAAACAAAATTTTCATAACATTCGGAACATAATAAATGATATCTTTCTAGTAATCAAAATATCATCTTTCCATTAAATCACTCTTGTAATTATTCATCATTGTTCAACATATTCTTTTTAATCCTTAAAGAAAACATATACAGAAATAATTATATATATCATGCTTTTTATAGCATAATCTTTGAATTACAAAATCATATACACTTCAATCATTAAAATTTATCCTTAAACCATTACTCAGGATTCATCTTCTTATTGTTTCAAAGATTATGAAATAAAAATCATGTATTAAGGTTCTAAAACTTTTTTCTAATCATTATTCTTATGTTTAATTTAAACAAAATAGTTAGGTCATAACATTCATTTCACATGTCATCCGTGATATCTTTATATTCAATAGTATAACCAATACTTATACCACCACCCAGATTCTCTTTGTGATATTTCCACATAATATATCAATTTTCATAAGTACCATACATTCTACATCTACATAATTTAATTTTTACCATGTTTCTTCTAGTACCCACTATTTAATAAACTATAAATAATAGTGTGAGAATCATTTATCATAATTGAAAAGAATATAATCATGTAAAATCACTTATAAGATGCATAAATAATGATACCTACTTTAAAATCTATAATTCCAGAGGCTTATCCTTATATACAACCCTTTAATTATCCATATAAATATCACAAGATATATCACAACGTTTTCACATCCTAGTTTCAAAATATTGAATAAACAATTACTCTAAATCCATCAACGACAACCAAATATTTTCTTATATAGACATTACATCACTTTTTTAGAATACATTAAACGTTACAAGAATAGATGCCCAAAGATCATATTCATTTAGTGTCTACAGAAACTTGTAAAATATTCTTCTAATTTGGTGAAATATCTTTAACATCCCAAATAATTTTCTTCCACTTTAGTACCCCTAACAAAAATTGTTCATTATAATCTGGATAAAATAAAACATAAGAAACAGGTTGAGCTTAGATGTTCGGTAATGCTAAAAAATGGAGAAACGTAAGTATAATAATGAGAATAAGGGTATGAGAATATGATCATGAAAATAGAATATCATACCTTTTGTGTCAATGATCATAAATAGGAATCATGGCATAAATATTGGTAGTTCATAAAACATGGATCATAGAGAAATAAATAACACGATCAATGAAATCATAACATAAGAATAAGACAAGGAATTTTTGGCAGACACATATTATTATAAAAATGATTTCAATAATATTCAAGGCATCACAACCAAATACATATTATTAGTATGGTCTCACTCACCACACCTTCTTGGTATTCATAGTTCACTCCCATAACCATCTTGTTATTCATTTTTTACTCCCATAACCATCTAAGAAGTCAAGGTTCACAACCAAGACCAACTTGTTAGGAAAGGTCCTTTATGTATATCTCCTGGGATATATAGCTCTACCCAATGAATTTGAGGGAGTTATAGGTCTCACCCATATAATTAGGAAATAATACATATGTATTCTATAAGAACATAAATAATTTTTCATATATGTACCCATGGAATGAAATAATTTTCATAAACACCATGGAATCATAACATAACCCACTGAAAATAAATTGGTTTAATAATTACCATTCCATCATAAACATAAATCATTAAAAGAAAGAATACGAATGGAAATAATAAATTATATCCCCAGTAAAACCAAAGTAACATCAATAAATTTTATCTTAGATAGAAAATAATTTTGAGAGAACTCTTGAAAACAATTCATTGGAAAATATCATTTCTTCTTTGAAAACATTTTATTTGTTTAAAATTTTGTGTAGTTTGAAATGAAAAAATTTATTTGAGAATAAACTTGTAATATTGAAAGATAAGCTTCAATAAAATAAGGTTTTATGTTAGTGTAAAAATTAATTCATGTCGTATAAGTTAAAAAAATTCTCATACTTTTACTAGAAGATTCAGAAAACACTACGTTAAGAAAATGAATAAATATACCATTCATACCATTTAATAAAAATTAATAAATTGGTAAAAATGAATTTATAAAACTCTATAAGAATAGTAGAAATATTTTGGAATATATTTTTAACATGTACATGGAAGATAAATATTTTGTAGAATATACTTACTTATAAACAATCCTAATAATAATGATATAATGGAATTAACCATTGCCTTAGTTCTGATTGCCTCTATATATGTATGAAACTCCTTTATAGTGGTTTAAAACATATAATTAACTTATAAAAAACCATAATAATATTTATTATATCATATATGATTCATTTATTATTTTATATAACACGTTAATAAACTATTCTAAGATAAAATAATATTTCGGGTAATAATCTCTTTGTCTACCGTACGTGTTTTGACTTGTTATTATTGATCCCATTACTTATATCACGACATTCATACTTAAATATTATAAAAAATGATATATATATATATATATCATATATATTTTGTATATAAATATATATATACTATTATATAAAATTTAATAAATTGTTCAGGGAGATGGTAAGCCATACATATGCATGGACCATGTTTTTTTCTTATTATACTGAAAAAAGAAGGTAAATGATATATATATATATATATTACGTTATCATTATTATTTAATTTATTTATAATTTATTCGTTGTATACTTTTCATATAATCATTCTTGAAATTCTTAATGTGGAAGATAAATATCATTAAATTTTGTTAATTCATTTGGTATGTGAGTGGAGATGATGCCATTTTTAGGGATCTTTATACCCCATTTGGGACGGTATAAGGAATAATATTTTTACATATAAAAACAATATTTTCTACATATATATTACATTAATTTCTCAAAATACTTAAAACATTACAAAAATAAATGCCCAACGATCGTATTAGTTTAGTGCCTTTGGAAACATGGAAAGAATTATTCTAACTGGTGAAAGATCATCAAAATATCTAATAAATATATCCCCCTTTAGTACCCCTAACTATAAATATCTATTATAAATTGAGGAAAATAACACATAAGAAAAAGTTTGATCTTAGATTC
Organism: Viscum album; assembly: GCA_963277665.1. Taxonomy (NCBI): domain Eukaryota; kingdom Viridiplantae; phylum Streptophyta; class Magnoliopsida; order Santalales; family Viscaceae; genus Viscum; species Viscum album. Next base: position 1,675,461,202 of record OY728141.1, read on the forward strand.
TAAGTAATGGTAAACAAGGGACAAACATAAACATAATCATGAGCATAATGTTATGAGAACATCATCATGAAAATAGAAGAACGCAACCTGTATGTAAATGATCATAAATAAAAATCATGGAAAAAGTATTGTCAATTAATAAAACCTAAATTAGAACTAAATAATTAACATAATATATAAAATCATAAAATAATAAAAAGACATGGAGTTTGTGGAAGACACATAAGCATATAAAATTGATTTTCATAGAAGTTAAGGAATCACATCCAAGTCCAAATTAGTAGTATTGTTCAGCTCCTCTTACCATATTTGTATTCATGGTTCACCCCCATAAATATATTCATAGTCATGTTTCACTCCCATGACCATATTTTTAGTCAATTTTCACTTTAAATACAATCTTAGAGGAAAATGACCATTATGTATATCTCATGAGATATAAATCCTCACCCAATGCATTGGAGGGAGGTATAGGTCCCACACATATCATTATGAAATAATAAATTTGTGTTCCACACGAACATAAATCATTGATTATATCATAACTAGTGGGATTAAATGTGTTTCATACACATCATGAAATCATAACATAACCCACGGAAAACAAATTGGTTTCACAAATATCATTCCATCATAACCATAAACCAATCATAGAAATAACAATAATTAAAAGATTGAATCATGTACCTAGTAAATAATAACTAGAATAAATCAATATTATCTTATATTGAAAATAATTTTGAGGGAACTCTTGAAAACAATTTTTGAGGAAAATATCCTTTGAACTTTGAAAACATTTTATTTACTTAAAATACCATAGAATTTAAAAAAACATTTTCTTTGAAAATAAACATGTAATATTCTATGATAAGCTTCAAGGTAATAAGGTGTGATGAAATAATAAAAATATATTTTGGTCGTATAAGGTAAAAAACATTCTTCTCATAACTTTGCATGAAAAGTCAAAAGTACCACGTTAGGAAAATGAAGAATGATTCATTTGAAACCATTTAAAAAAGTAATACATGGGTAAAAAATAATTTAAAAATTGTTATAATAATGATAAAAATATTTTGGAATACATTTTTAAGAAAAATTAACATTGAAGATAAATATTACCCAATAGATACTTACATATAAACAATCTTGATAATAATGAGATTGTGGAATTAACCCATACATTTGGTCAAATTCCCTTCGTTCATGTTTGAAACTATTTTATAGAGACTTTAAACCATTTCTTAACTTTCACCAAAATCATATAGTATTTATGATATCATATATGTTTAATTTATGGATTTATATTACCTTTTTATTAAAAATTCCCAATTAAAGCTATGTTTTTTGTAATAACTATTTTAATTATCCTACGTGTATTGAATTATTATTCTTGATCCTATTACTTAGATCATGATTTGAATACATCCAGAATGTAAAACATTATTTATATATTTTATATATTTATTATATAAATATATATAATATAGAAATGAGAAATGGAATAAACCATTCATGGAAATTGTATTTTGTATGTACACATTATCGTTGTTTCTGTTTTCTTATTATAATTAATAGAAGAAGGTAAATGACATATATTTATGTATATATTATTCCATTAGAATTATTACATCATATATTATATTTTTATCTATTATATAATTCATTTATAAACATTCATGAAATGGTTAATGTGGAGGATTAATCTCATCATGTTGTGGACACGGTAGTTTTTACATATGCATGAGCGGCGATATCATTCCCATGATTATGAAAAAATAATGTAGATGGTATATATTTTGGTCTAGAATCAATATCAAATTAAAATAATCATATATAATTATTCTTTACATTATTATACACATGAAATTAATGTAGTGAATAAAAACATATGACACCATGGTATGGAAATGGTAAGTCGTGCGTACACTTGTGTTGTACTTATGTTTTTCAAAGGATGAATAAAATTTGGAATATGGTTGTTACATAATCATTATAAAAACTCATCATAGAGTTTATAAATTATTTGTTACTTTATAATGGAATCAACATATTATGATGAAGTAGAATAAGAAACAATTTTCAAAGAGTCGGTAAAGAGGTTACCTCTTCTTCGATGATCTCCCTATAGATCTCTTCTTAAGGTGACTAGAGTTTGTCGTTTGAGAATAATAGAACCACTAGAATTTTAAATGGAATTTTTAAAAGGTAAATGGGTAGGGGTTATTTGAGGTTTAAATCTCAATGTTGTGTGATTATGTGAAGGAGGAGGATCCCATTTATAATAGAGGTGGGGGCACTTTTTGGGAATCATGAAAATATTAAACTATAATAAGGAACTTCTAGAGGAAAAAACATCAAAATGAGATATAAATGAATATTGTGAGAAATTTTAAACCATATCTTTTCCAATTTTTTATTCATTAATTTTATATTTTTTTATTATTTAAAAAGATATTAATTCCATAAAATATCAATATTTTAAAATGTGATACTAATAATTTAATTTGTATTTAAATGCATTAAAAGAAATTATGAAATCAAATATAATGGCTTCAAAAATCACTAATATAACTTATAGATCTATAAAATTCCCTATAAATATTAATTTTTCCTAAAAATATCAAAATCATTATTAAGAAAATCAATATTTTATTTTCCTCTTAATGAAATAAATATTGTTATAACATTGAAGAAGCATATAAGGTAAATATATAATTTCTAAAACATTAAAAACAAATTATTTAATGAAATAAATTTCACTATGATCAAAATAGAAATTTTTATTCGTTTATATCTTCATTTTTTTCCTATGTGGAAACATAGAAGATATTAAATACAAGAGTGATATTTGGTAACTTTCCTTGATACTAAAAAATATATATTTTATTTTCATGTAATAGTGTCCATTGAAAAACTCTAATTAGATCTTTTCATGATAAATTTCAAATCTTATTCATGAAAAAAAATTGGACATATTTTTTATTTTAAACCATATCATCTTGATTTCACAATAATTAATCTATTGCAATTTTAATTATGGTAACAACATTTTAAATGTTAAGATATTATAATTTATTAATTATATTGGGTCAATTGCCCATAAATGGAAACATTATAAAATTTTATACCTTATCATAATATCATTGTATTTTTTAAAGATTTGTGGCATTTTAAATTAATTTAATAATACATTATTTTTTATAAAAATTCCTTAGGGTCAATTTTGACACTATTCACATCTTTTTCATTAAATAAAATCCAATCAGTTAGATAATTTTGCAAAAAAATTAATACACTATTAAAATGTTATATTCACTTATAAAAATCATGTAGAAACATAATTAATTCAAATTATATTTATTTTAATAATTTTAATAACATATATTTGAACCTTTTATTAATTAATAAATTATTGCATTATCATTGTATCACCATTTAAGGTAAATATATTATCCCTAAAAATTACAAAAAAATTATAATGATGTGGATAAATATTTTATATTTAAAATGAGTATTTATAGTCTAATATATCATTATTATAACCCAATATTATATATTTATAACTATTAAAAATATGAGAATGACATTTTTATCTTATATTTAAATAAAATACAATAAATGAAATTTTTTTACCCAAGCAACCTAAAGTGGATAGAATTTTTTCCTAAGGTTTATTTTAGTTGAATCCCACTTATCCCATGAAATTTGGAAATGTGGTAGGGTAATTTTATAATATTATAATATTATTTTAAAACTTAATTATCCAATTAACCCTTAACCTTGGTAAATAAAATTTTACTGAAGTTTCTATTAATAGTATCCAAAATATTAATCTAATCCTATTAGATTATAAATATCATACTTATTATAATAAAATATGTACACTTTTTAAAATTCAACCTCACAGAATTGTAAAACTTAATTTTAATCCTAATCTCGTAGACATGACGAAATGGTAGATAAAAAGAACGTTCAAAAGATCAATATTTTTTATCTCTAATAACAATATAATAATTATTAAAATGACCTAAATTTTATTAATATTTATTTAATTGATCTATTCTGATTTCAAAAACCAATTTAAAGTGTTACAATTCTATAAATGAAAATGGTAGTTTTTTAACTACAATATAGTATTTTTCACTTCTCATCGAAAAATGAAACTTTACAAAAAAATACTAAAAATTCACCCTAAGAAAATTTTGAAATTAAAAATTAAAAAATATTTGTTATTTTATCACATTCAATTTATAATAGTGTCTAAAATGAATTTTATTATTTTTCATACAATGACATCAAAAAAGAAGTTCCTTTAAGAAATAATATTTCTGTACATATAAAGACATTAAAAAACACTACTGGAAATATAATATATAACAACAGTTCGAATCCATTGGAATAGGCATCAGAACTGTTGGTATACTCTATACCAACGGTTTTGCAAACCCTTGGCTAGTAGGCCTTTGCAAAAGGCTTATACTAATTATTTTTCTCTAACCATTGGTATATGGAACTGTAACCTTCAGTATTCCAATAGTTTCTATAAAACTATTGGTATATATTTATACCAATGGTTGATAAACCGTTTGGATATATAGATTACATGTACTTTACCAATGGTTTGAAACCGTTAGTAAATAGTATTACCAACTGTTCCTTAAAACCATTGGTAAAAATAGTTTAGAAATACACTATACCAACGGTTCAAAAGCATTGGAATAGTGTATTACCAAAGGTTTATTCAACCCGTTGGTGAAATTATTCTCCAAAAACACTTTACCAATGATTTAAAACCGTTGGAATAGTATTTTTCCAACAAATATCACAACATCTACCCATTCCCTTTAATTCATACAACTGTAAACACAGCTGCATATAACACATAAAATAGATAAATTTTCACTTAAAATAGAACAAAAAAACACCTCCATTATCACATAAAGAATAGTAGACTCGTCCAACCATAAAACAAGTATACATAAAGAATTCAATTTAGAGATCGATACACCATTAATACATAATTCATAAGTTAATTACAGAAAGTATACACATACAACAAGTCTACTCATACACCATTAACAGAATTACAGTAGACTCTTCCATCATAGTTAGAGTTACATAGTCAGAGTTACATAAACCTTTAATAGAATTAACACATAATTCATAAGGTATTTATAGAAAGTATACACATACAAAAAGTATACCCATATACCATTAACACATAATTCATAACATAATTAAATACATAAAGAATTCAATTTAAAATATAGGGGGTTGGGGGCTGTTTAGGGTTTTGGGATGGTTGTCCAAGGGGGTAGAGGTGTCAAAGGGAGTGGGGGTGTCTCGGGGGATGGGGGTGTCTTAGGGGTTGGGGATGTTCAAAGTGGTGGTGGGTGTCCATGGGGGTGTCTAGGGGATGGGGTGGTGTCCATGGGGTTGGGGGGGTTTTCCAAGGGGAGGGGGTATCTAGGGTGTTTGGGGGATTTCCATGGGTGGGGGTGTCCAGGGGTGGGGTGGTCCTGGGGTTGGGGGTTGTCCAAGGAGGGTGGGTTCGTGTCCACGGGGGTAGGTGATGTTTAGGGGGGATGAGGGCTATCCAGGTGGTGGGGGCGGTCCATGGGGGTGTGCATGGTCCATAGGGGGTGGCGGGGCTGTCCAGGGGTAAAGGGTGTCCAGGGGGTGGACGGGGGTTTCCACGGGGGTGGGGGATATCCAGGGTGTGGGGGATATCTAGTGGGTAGGGCGGGGCTGTCCAGGGGGGTACGGGGTGTCCACGGTGGTAGGTGGGCTGTCCACAGGGTGTTGGGGTGTCCAGGCGGTGGGCGGACTCTCCCCAGGGTGGGGTCTATCCACGAGAGGAGATGCTATCCAGGGGGTGGGTAGGGTTTTCTTAGGGGGGGGGGGGGGCTATCCATAGGAGCATGTGGGGCTTTCCATGGGGGTATGGGCTATCCAGGGAGTGGTCACGGTTGTCTAGGGGGTACGGGGTGTCCAGGGGTGGGGGGGTTGTCTACCGGGGGAGGGTATTTCCAGGGGTATGGGGTCTTCAGGGGGGTGGGTGGCGCTGTCCAGGAGGGTACAGGGTGTCCATGGGTGATGGGGGGGAAGGGGTTGTCTATGGTGGGGGGAGGGGGTGTCCATGGGGGTGTCCAGGGGGTTGGGGGCTGTCCAAGGGGACTTTTCATGCGGGAGTCCAGGGGGTGGGGTGTGTCCGGGGGGTCCAGGGGATGGGGTGGTGTCTAGGGGGTTGGGAAGCTTTCCAGGGGGTGGGGGTGTTCAGGGGGTGGGGGTGTCTGGGGGGGTGGGGGTGTCCAGGGGGTGGGGTTGTCCGGGTGGTGGGGTGGTGTCCAGGGGTTGGGGAGCGGGCCAGGGTGGTAGGGGATGTCCAAGGGGGTGGGGGATGTCCAGGGGGTGGGGGCTATCCAGGGGGTGGGGGCGGTCCATGGGGGTGGATGGGCTATCCACGGGGTGGGGTGTCTATCGGTTGGGCGGGGTTTTCCACGAGGGTGGTGTTGTCCATGGGGGTAGGGGGATTCAACGGGGGTGGTTGGGGATGTCCAGGGGTATGAGGTGTCCAAGGGGTGGGCGGGCTATCCACGGGGGTTGTCGAGCGGTCCAGGGGGTAGGGGTGTCCAGGGGGGTGGGCGAGCTGTCCACGTTGGGGGGGATTTCCACGGGGGGAGGGGTGTTCAGGGGGGGTGGGCAGGTTGTCCACAGGCTGGTCGGGTTGTCCAAGGGGTAGGGGGTGTCCAGGGGGTGGGTGGGTTATCCACATGAGGTAGGGGTGTCCATAGGGTGGGCGGGCTATCCACGGGGGTGGGGAGGCTGTCCACGGGGCGATGGGGTGTCCAGGGGGTGGGTGGGCTGTCCACAGGGGTGGCCGACCTGTCCAGGGGGTGGGCAGGCTGTCTACGGGGGTGGTCGGGCTATCCAGGGGGTAGGGGGTGTCCGGGGGTGGGAGGGCTGTCCACAGGGGTGGGAAGGGCTGTCTTGGGGGGTACGGGGTGTCCAGGGTGTGGGGTAATGTCCATAGGGGGAGGGGTTGTCCTATGGAGAGGGTGGGTTTTCCATGGGGGTGACGGGGCTCCCCAGGGGGTAAGGGGTGTCTAGGGGGGACTGTCTAATGGAGGAGTGAATCAATCACAACAAATATTCAATTCATGTTTCAGTATTTATAGATAAAAAATAAAGATATTGTGAACTTCTTAATCACACATATATTCAAGCACAACAAATTAATAAACATCAAAGGCCAGTAATATCAGTTAAAAATGTAACGGATCAATCTATCCCTCATCATCATCACAATCATCACCACCATCATCACCCTCACCCTCATCCTCATATTCTTCATGTACCTCCCCAACGCCCTCCTCCTCGCCCTCATGCTCAGCCTCAGCCTCCTCATCACTCTCCTCCTCTACCTCGGCATCCTCCTCGCCATCTTCTTCACCCTTCTCCTCCACCTCAGCCTCCTCCTCTCCCTCCTCCTCCTCCGCCTTAGCCTCCTCCTCACCATCTTCTTGACCATCGCTAGAACTACCACATGGTGCACCATATATAGAACCCATAGATGACATATATTCATCACATGTAGTGTTGGACTCTGGTGGAAGTATAGGACATGAAACTTCTATCAGTTTCATAAATGCAGTGTTTTCACTAGCAGACTATTCTATTGTCTTTTTAGACCTTTTTTCAGCCTATTCTACCTGTACCTTAACCTGCTACATCTCGGTGGCACTTCAACTCATCCCAGAGGACGGCCAATTCCTCGTTGTAACTATACTCTTCCCAGTTTGGCAACATACTCTATCAGGGTGCTCATCTCCCAACACAAGATGTGTGTGATCATTTAGCCCAAAATTGTCTGGTTCCAGGGCATCAGGGCCTCTAAAGTAGCCTATTAAAAATATAAATAGACTATTAAGTTAAAAAATATAGATTAAAATTTTAAATCTACAAAGTAAAACTTACAATCTACTACTAATTTGGTTCATTAACCGCACCTCTATCTTTCTTCTTTCAACTCGAGCAAAATAGAATTTCCTGAGGCACACATCATCCTATATTCAGTTTATGCCACTAAAATGATATTTAATATAGGAAACCATAATTAAAAATAGGATACCAATAATTAATTTCATAACTAAATTTATATAACAAGTTTAACAATTGAATAAATTAAGGAGGAATCAATAGAAAGTGTAGGTCGTAAAGAAAGATTATAAACCATCATAACTATTGCCTCTCATGATCTAGCATCGTAGTACGTCCCAATGTGTGGACATATTTCTTAGCATAAATGTTTTTTTATTTCTTCCAGATGAATCATAAATAAAATTCAATAATTACTATTAACAAATAACATGAAGATTTTAATTTAAATACCTCTAATGTGATAAATACCTTAAATTAGAAAGTTTTCCATTAAGTAATCATCTGTCGATACTATTTTAACAGACAATCATCCATGACAGGGACCACCTCTAACTATGTGCCCACTCTAGAATGTCAGAAAATGTACAACTCATGCTTATAAGCTCTCTAAGGCTCGCCAAAATCCTTTAGACGTGCTGGCCATGCACCCTCACCCTCGGGGAAATTAAACCGTAGCTGACACCAAAATAATAATTCATATAAATAAAAAAATTAATATATTGCATTAAATAAAATAGGTTTTTTTACCCATATATCTTCCCAGGCTTTATCCTTGACATCATTTGACATCTGTCTCCATGGGAGCGGGCTGATAAGAATGATGTTAGAATATTTGGCAAGTGTCTCCAAAAAACTCCGACATTGCTTCCCTGATTTTTCAATCTTCTGAATATCTTCATTGTAGTCCGCCATCAACTGTGTGCGGCAGTTCCGCACCACACACATGGATGTATTCCCCCACCCCACCTCCTATCAGTAGATGTATCTGTTATGAAAGAAAAAAAATATTATATCAATACATGTTATAATGAAAATATATAATGGTTTAAATGTTTTTTTGTTGTATAATTATACCTGCGGTTATCTGATCAATGGGCGTCACTGGATCCTCAAATACTAAAGGAACACCCTGTACGGATGGAGTGGTCCCGATTTAGGATCTACAGGGATAGACTCCAGTGGAGCAGAAGTCTAAGAAGATGGAATATAAAAGCCTAGAGAGAAGGAAGCATAAGTAGAAGAAGATGGTAGGGATGGCTGGACAAATGCTGGATGGGGAGTGGGAATCATCATCAGATATGGTACAAATGGGTGAGGAGGCTCAGATTTAAAGGGTGGTGAAAAAAATGGGAGGCCAAATATCTTGTGTGTCTCTAACGACACACTATGATTATCATGTGGGATGGATGGTATGTCAGTGGGAGGGGAAAGTTCTAATCGAGTACACCAACCATATCATCTAGCTCCCGTACCACCCCCCCCCCCTCGTATGAACTCCCTGAGTACTGGGACTACTACTTGGCTGATCATAAAATAAAGTTTTCCTAATAGATGGATCTTGGAAAATGATTAAAATAATTAATCACATTACATTATATATTATTTAAATATTTATATTTGAAATAAATTAATCACTACAGTCACTAGTGGTGGAATACCCAGCTTTTCCATGTGAGGATTGTTGTCCATAATCTGTTTTTGTCACCTCTCTTTAATTGGTTTGATTTCCTACATTTGAAAATAAATATGGAATTAAATAGAAAAGGATAACTAATGTGTAACCGAAAAAACAAAATAAATGATAGGGAATAAGGGGATTCTTGGATAATTTAACTAACCATTGTTTTAGGTGAGCTTGAAAAAATTTATAATGAAGTCAATAAATCATAAAATATGTAATAAATAAATTTAATTTTTAGAAGGGTGGTTATTTACTAAGTGTCATGATCCTATTAAAATAATGGAACATTTATTCTACCATATTCATATGTGGTAAGGTAGTTTTCAAAATTAAGGAAAAATTTAATTTCTTTATCCCAGGTAGATGATGCAGGTTTCAATACATGCTTTGTAGAAGAGTAAAAACCATCATGTTCATTACCTAGAAAAATTATAAAGAGAGGTCTTAGAGTTGTACAAATTTTATACAAATCATAGTTGATGCATTGAAATTTTCACCGAGTTAGAAATTTTGGTTTTTTAGGTTTGAATATAGTTCAATTCCAAATTAGAAAATACAATTCAAAAAAAATTGCAACTAATAAACATTGAAAATTCATATAACGGTCAAGTCGGATACAACATATTTGTAATCAATAATAAATCAATTCCAATAGTACCAACCTTAACATCTCAAGTCGAGTTAAAACCAAATAATTGAGAACATGAATGGATGATTTAATATATTTCTCACCACACCATCATGTTCAAAGTCAACTCTAACAATTGATCTATTAGAGTCGTTAAAAGTAATAAATGGATCATTTTCAATGGTAGTAGGGATGGTGTCAATTCCATCATCACCATCATCAAAAATATGTCTTGGAATTTCATCAATAATGACACCAAATTCATGTCGAAGATGGTCTTTGATATAAAAAAATTGTTTCACAATTGATACCAATACATATGGTTCATCGGTGGAAAGAGTGCGAGTCATATCAATTACTTGAAATCCACAACCATCAATAAATGCACCATCCCTCATCATAGAATCAAACCAATGACCTTTTATCATCGTGACTCATCCATGAGAATAATAATCCCATATTATTATTTTTTCAACGACTCTATAATAACAAACATTTTCAAATTTCAGTCTACTATATGATACACTAGCATAACAGTCTTTTGTGGAAGTAACCATAACACCATCATGTTTTTTTCTCATGTTCTTTTCTTGTTCAATGATAATAAATTTGTACCCATTGATTACAATTTATTTACAGTCATGAACCACGGTATTAGGACCAAAATCCAACTCTCTTATTTCCTTAGAGATAATGTCAGTATGAAAACAAAATACCTAAAATATAAATCAATATTAAACTTAAATAATTATTGTTTTTATTATTTCAAATATTAATATTATTTCCTTCAATTTTAACCAAGAAAAAAACACATTGCTATACAATGTCTCCCTTCTTCTCAAAGATAAAGAACGATGCTTTCTATTTATCATCACTTTATGTTCCCTATAGATAAAAATGGGAATAGTTTAATATATATATATATATAATATAGATATACAATTTACTTATAAGATGTATTCATCAAACAATTCATAGTTGAATGAAACTATGGGATGTTCCATCTCCCACTCTTCAAGGATTAATGTAGTCAATGTATATGATCCAGGAATTCCTCTTGTTTGAGGAAGTGATGGAAAACTAGGTTCAATTTGCTCATAGTAATCTTCTTCGTTTCTCATTGGTATGTTCATTCTTGTAGTAAGATCAGACAAACAGATAGAGATGAAATCCATACATTCTTGAGCCAAGTAACCATTCACAATAGAACATTCGGGATGATTCCTGTTATGGACATAAGAATTTAATGTGTACATATTTTTTTAGTTGGACACATCCAAAAACAATGAATAGGTCCTCTGAGAAGTATTTCAGTTGGAATATGGATAGTCAAATGCAACATGCATGTGAAAAATGATGGAGGAAATATTTTCTGTAACTCACACAAAATTAATGGGGAATCTTCCAACATTTTTTGCAATAAAGACTTGGACAACTTATTTTCATAATGATCACTAAACAAATGGTACAACCGAATAATATCCACCCTTAAATTATTTGACAAAAGATGATGAATTGCTATTGGAATCAACTCATGTAGAAGGATGGGATAATCATGTGTCTTCAAAGATTTTAGCTTCAACTATCTTCTGTTGACCTGTTTAGATATGTTTCTTTAATAGCCATCAGGAGCTTTAATAGTCTCTAGTACTTCTAGAAATTGATTTTTCTGTAGGTGTCATCACATAAGAAGAACATGGAAATAGCCATTTAGTTTAACTGATACGCACAGAATGCAATTATGGTATGATTACCTTATCCACCAAGTCATGTCGAGACTATAAATCATTATTTGTCTTTCCCTTAACATTTAAAAGAATTTAAAGAAACATTTCACAAATATTTTTTTCAATATGAATTACCCCTAAGCAATGACATAACAAATTGGTTGACCAATAAAGAAAAATCAAAGAAGATAATTATCTTCATCCAATTGTAACAGGTTTCAGTGGAAACATTCTTTCTCTTTCCAGAATTCATTTTACCCTTCCTAAATATAAAATTGAAATCTTTCAATTCATTAAGCATGTCAGTTACAGACATATGCTGAGGTGGATCATTGGTCTCCATGGTATTGTCAAATCTTCTATTATTATTTCTATATAGATGGTCCATTAGCAAGAATCGTCGATGTCCAATGAAACTAAAACTATAATGATGTTTCAGTCTTCTGGATCGTGTATTCGTCAGACAAATAGGACATGATAGGTTTCCCTTCATACTCTATCCAGACATCATTGCAAAAGTAGGAAAGTTTTTGATCGTCAACATAAGCGCATCAGGCATCTGAAATATGTCTTTTGAACATGCATCGTATGTGTGAACACCCACATCCAAAAGAGGATTAAAATATTTTATCAAATGTTGCATGTATACATCTATACCATTGTCAGGATCAGATGGGACAGATATGAGTATACTCATGAAAGTGAATGTTTTTTCATACACAACCATGTAGGAATATTATAAATGTGTATAAAAACCGGGAATGTGCTATGTGATGTAAGAATCTTCCCAAATGGATTTAAACCGTCACATGAAATACCCAACCTCACATTATGCATGTTAGATGAAAAATCAGGATATCAAGCATCAAATCTCTGCCATTCAAATCCTTCTAGACGGTGAACCAACTCATCATTAGTCTTCTTTCTCTCGATATCATTCCATCAAATTGTTTTTGATATTTCATCAAACATAAAATGATTTTGGAGTCTGGGGATCAATGGAAAGTTCCACATTACATTATGTGGCACACAAGATGGTGTTCCATATGCTTTTGGATTCCATCAAGATGTGCCACATTTTATACAATCATTTCATTCAGTAGTTTCCTCCTAGAATAAACTACAATCTTTCGGGCCAGAATGAATTTTGTTTCTTGAAAATCCAAGTTCCTAAACTAACTTCCATGCTATATAGTGGTTTGAGGGAATATCTACATCATATATAAGTAATTCCTTCAAGAAGGTAAGAATTTAATCCATGAAAGTATTAGAAATCTCGTACATAGTTTTCCCATGAAATAATCAAATAAAAAATTCCAGATTTTTCATTTTAATACATTGTCGATATATTGGAGTCATGGAAGCATCATTCGATTTTTTCACCCTGATAAAATCAACATTTTCATTAGACGCATCATGTCATCTCATATCAAAATCTTCTTGGGTCGGAATCCTTTCTTTTTCATGATGGCGAATAAACGTAAACTAGTCATATAACAAATTATCCAATATAGTCCTCTCATTTGGATCATCAGGTATTTGAGATTTAATTTTCTCCGCATTGTGATACTACACATAGTGGTTTACTTGAAAAAAATATTTAGTTATGTGGTAGCTGACTTCTTCACAGCTCAACCATGGTCATCCAACACAATTGTAACAGGGGAAGTCACTACGAGAATATTGGGCTTTGAAGCCCCCTGACACGGGTGACTACCTCTCGCGGTCACTGTAGGTACCCAATAGCGACCGCCATTGGCGGTCGCTTCCCTTTCCAAAAAAACATTTAGGGCTTCGGCACCCCCCCCCCCTCGCCGCCCTCCCCGCGCGCCCTCCCCCGCTGCCATGCCTCACCGCGCGCCCCGCCACCCTCCACCGCTCGTCGTCGTTGCCTCCCTCCACCCTCCTCTCTTGTCGGCCTCCACCCTCTGTTTGCCCTCCGCCCTCTGCCCACCCGCTACGGCCGCCCTCCGCGCTCCATCCATCCTCTGCTCCCCTCCGGCGTCCCTCCTATGACAACCCTACTTATATTACAGACTTAAACATGATTTATTACATAAAACATCACTTGATACAACAAGAAGATCGGGAGGTTTAGTGTCTTTGGGGATTTGGATCATTACATAAAAACCTAAAACATGAAATACTATATCTTTATTGAAAACTTCCTTTACATGACCACTACATTCCCTCGTACTTAGCATTGCATGGGATAACCTGAGGACATGCATAAGAAAACGGTGAGTTATAAAGCCCAGTAAGGGAGTACACATTGAATAAAATGAGGAGTAAAATACATGTTAGACAATAGGAATATCAATAGAGAATAAAAGAAACATGAACATAATGGCATGATAAAGGATGATAATCATAACATGGAATTGTGGCAACAACACTTAACATGGAATTATCATGACCCAAGGCTCATTGAACATGGAGCATGAGTAAACCCTCATTGCACATAAATCACAAGCAAACCCTCGTTGAACTTGTATTAGCATGATTAAACACTCATTTCACATGACGTATCATGATACTATACTTTACCCAATGCATTTGAGCGCTATAAGGGAACACCATTCTTAAACATTTCATTTCATGCATAAGTGTGCCACATGGATCATAAAACGTGGATTCCTAAAACATAATAATTTATTCCATGATAAAGGAATGTGGAATTAATACATGAAACTTTACAACAAATAAGTAAATGTGCATAAATTTGAATACCCTTGATGTAGAAATGGGCATGGTATTCACTACACAATGACATTGGCTTAAAAAATCGGTGCGATTTCGGCAGCGTAATGGTGTGACATAAGAATTCATAAAAATGGTTGATGAGAGATAAAGTGGTTCCTAATCAGATTTACAAGTAATGTACAGCAAGGAGGTCATTTAGATACATTTCCCACCAATTGTAATGGAATTTAGATTCATGATACAAAAGTATTGCTTAAATGTAAAAGAGGAGAGAGAAGTTCCTTTTGGAATTTCGGCATAGTAACGGGTGTACATGGGAGGCATTTAATGAGAGAGAAAGGGGTCCCCCGTCATTTCAACATAAAGAGGGAAGTATGAGGAAGTTGAGAAACCATACCCCAACATTAATAATTGAAATTAATAGGAAAAACAACTTAATGAAAATTGGACAAGAATGAGAAAGGAAGAAAAAAACCCTTACTTGGAAGTGTGCTTACAAAGGCTTGAGAGAGGCTTGAGAGAGGATTCTTGGGAGCTTGGGGAACCTTGGGAGGATTATAGAGAGGGTAGGGTAGAGGTTGGACGAACTCCAAAGGCTTTGAGTGAGGAGGAAGTGGGATCATGGGTGGGTTTATATAGGAAAGGTGAGGGAATTCTTTATTTTTTGGTTTGGGACCCCTTATATTAAATTAATCCAAACCATAAACCAGAACATGGTTTTTTCCCATGGTGTTTGGAACAGGGAAGAGGAAAACAATATTTTATAAGGCCAAAGTCCGAAATTCTTAAAATAATAAGTTTGCTTATGTGGAGGTGAGTCACACTCCCATGGAAATTAATTTAAAAGTACAAGGTGTTTAATTAGTCTTGAGGGGTCCATTAATGCTTTGAAAAGTAATTCAAACAAAGGAAAAATCACATTATTTTAATGGGAAAACATATATTGGCCGAACATAAAGCTTATAGTATTTTATTACATCACTATTGGGTTATTATGATGTTATAAAACACATTATATATTTAAACGCTATTTAATTTTTACCCAAAAATTTGACTGTCTCAGAAAATTATGAAAAATTCACCATTGGATAATTTTGACGTCCTAATTCCAGAAATAACATTTATTTTATCTAAATAATTTTATAAATATGTTAATTTTTACTTTTAAAATAAAAACCGACATTTATCGAAAATTCACGGGTTTTGACAGAAATGGCTTTCAAACATTAATAAAAATTATAATTGCATTCATAAATTTATATGATCATTTATATTTAATAAAAATTAATTTAATAATAATAATATTTTATTAAAATATTATTTAACTCAAAAAATCCCTTAATTTAATAAAATAGAATTCTTAATTAAATAATAACTAAAAAGACTATTTGTAATTTAAAAACTATTTACAATGTATCAAAAATGACAAGAAGGTATATTCAATATTATATACAAAAATAATATACATGAACATAGTACTAGAGATTTGTTACATAACCCCTTAAAATAGCCACATAAGACCTAAGGGTAAGGTGTGCGATGGTAACAGACTCTTGGGGTGGCTCTGATAACATCGGTCGAGTGGTAATCTCTATCAACTTCCACTTTTCCCGTAGAAGGTCTCATTCGAGCTTGACATGATGAAGCTCATCTTGGGCTTGGTCAAGAGTGAAGCCCAAAGACGCCACCTCTTTTCCGATCTCCGAAAAATGGGCTTCTTATGGAGCAATTCTACTAGATGAGGCAATCTCTTCCTTTGTCTGAGTAAATTGGATTTGTTAAAGCCCTATATTTATACTAATCATGTGATCACTGTTCAATGACTATATTAGAAACGGTCAAAATACTTAACATAAAACCAAATAAGTTGACATTTTATATAAACATAAAGAGACATTTAATTATATCAAGAGGGATTCCCATTAATGAAACTTTGGGTCGTTACAATATTCCCCCCTTAAGAAATTTCCCACTCAAAATTTTCCTTTTCCCACACTAAAACAAATGTGGGTAACTTAGCTTCATCATTTCCTCCGATTCCCAAGTGGCTTCTTCAAACTTGTTTTTTCTCCATAACACCTTGATGAAAGGAATTGTCTTATTTCGTAGAACTTTTTATCTACGATCTAAGATCTTCACTGGTTGTTCCTCATAAGAAATATCATCTTCCAATTGTACCACCTCAGAAGAGAGTACATGTGAAGGGTCCGGTATGTACTTCCTTAAGAGGGATACATGAAAGACATCATGTACTTTGGCCATGGTAGGTGGAAGTGCTAGTCGATAGGCCATATCCCCAACAAGATCAAGAATCTCGAAGGGTCTGATGTACCTTGGACTTAACTTCCCTTTCTTTCCAAAACTCATGACCTTCTTCCATAGAGATATGCGTAGAAACACCATGTCTCCATCTTTAAACTCAAGGTCTCATTGATAATTATCTGGATAACTCTTCTATCTACTCTGAGATACCTTGATATGTTGCTGAATGGTTTTTACCTTCTACACTATTTCCTCAACCATTTCTGGTCCAAGCATCTTATGTTCACCGACCTCATCCCAACATGTCGGTGTTCTGCACCTTTTCCCATGCAGGGCTTCATATTGTGCGATTTGAATGCTCGACTGGAAACTGTTATTATAAGACAACTCAGCCAGATGAAGATGTTGATCCCATCCTCCTTTAAAGTCCATTGAGCATTCTCTCAACATGTCCTCAAGTGTTTGGATAGTCCGCTCGGATTGGCCATCAGTTTGAGAATGATAGGTCGTACTGAAGTTCAGTTCAGTATTCAGAGCATGTTGAAGACTCTTCCAAAACATAGAGGTGAATCTTGGATCTCGGTCAGACACAATAGATAGTGGTACTCCATGAATCCTTACCACTTCCCTGATATATATCTGTTCCAGTTGATCCAAAGAGAAATCCTCTTGAATAGCAATGAAGAGTGCAGTATTTGTAAGATGATCCACAACAACCTAGATTGCATTGTTGCCTTTGGATGTCCTTGGAAGTCTGGTGACAAAGTCCATGGTTATGTTTTCCCATTTCCGTTCTGGTATGGGAAATTGTTGCATCATCCCCTTAGACTTCTGCCTTTCTGCCTTCACTTGCTGGCACACCAGACACTTTGATGTATATTCAGTGATCTCCTTTTTCATATTATCCCACCAAAAGTTTTCTCGGAGATATCGATACATCTTTGTGCTCCCTGGGTGAATAGAGAATTTTGAACTATGTGCATCATCCAAAAGTTCCTTTTCAGATCCGGACTCGATGGAACACATAGTATTTTCCCTAATCGCACAATTCCTTCTTCATTAACATTAAACACTGAGTATTTCCCTTTTTTGATATCTTCCACTTTTTCTTGAATTCCCACATCATCATTTTGAGCATCCTTTAACCATTCAAAAGAGACGGTTAAGCAATTATTCATGAAATGATTCATGATGATCCCTTCCTTATGATTCCCATGTCAATCTTCATCAAGTCTAAGAAGATTGGATCCTTCTCAATTCTCATCATTGATAGAATCGCTGGGTCCTTTCTACTTAGGGAATCAGCCACCTTGTTTGCTTTCCCAGGGTGGTAATGTGTTGAACAGTCATAATCCTTAATGAGTTCTATCCAGCTTATTTGGCGCATATTAAGCTCTTTATGTGTGAATATATATTTAAGACTCTTGTGGTCAGTATATATCTCACATTTCTCCCCATAGAGATAATGCCGCCATATTTTCAAGGCAAATATCACCTCCGCTAACTCCAGATCATGCGTTGGATAGTTTCGCTCATGGATTGTCCACTGCCTTGAGGCATAGGATATCACTTTATCATTCTGCATCAGCACACAGCCTAATCCCTTCTTCGAAGCACTGCTGAAAACCACAAAAGGTTCTCCACTTGTGGGTAAAGTGAGCACGGGGGTAGTGATAAGCCTCCTTTTCAACTCCTTGAAGCTTTCTTCACATTCATCACTCCAATAAAACTTTACTCCCTTCTGAGTTATCTTGGTAAGAGGGTTGGACAATCGTGAGAAGTTCCTCACAAATCGTTGATAATATCCACCTAACCCCAAGAAGCTACGGATATCTGTTACCGATGTTGGCCTCATCCATCCCTCAATTGCATATGTTTTAGAGGGGTCCAAAGATATCCCACTTCTTGTGACGATATGGCCCAATAATGAGACCTTCTTCAACTAGAACTCACACTTTTTGTACTTTTCATAAAGCTTCTCCTTGCGTAAAGTCTCTATTACAGTTCTTAAATGCTCCTCATGATCCTCCTTAGTTTTGGAGTTTATTATAATATCATCTATAAAGACTACCACAAATTTGTCGAGGTAATCTCTAAAGACTCTATTCATTAATTCCATGAAAATTTCTGGAGCATTAGTGAGTCTGAAAGCCATTACTATGAATTCATAGTGATCGTATCTTGTACGAAAAGAAGTCTTGGGGACATCTTCCTTCTTCACCCTTACTTGATAATATCCCGACCGCAAGTCTAACTTTGAGAAGTATTGTGCTCCTTGCAGCTGATCAAACAAGTCATCGATCCGTGGTAGAGGATACTTGTTCTTTATCGTGATTTTGTTAAGTTCACAATAATCGATGCAAAGCTGCATTGACCCATCCTTCATCTTGATGAAGAGGACTGGTGCACCCCATGGTTAAGCACTTGGGCGTATAAACCCTTTATCCAGATTCTCCTATAGTTGTTTCTTCAGCTCTTCAAGCTCAACAAAAGCCATTCTATATGGATTCTTGGATATGGTTAATGCACTAGGTATAAGTTCAATTGAGAATTCAACATCTCTTCTAGGAGGAAGACCAGGCTGTTCCCCAGGAAACACTTTAGTGAAGACCCTCACAATAGGCATTTCTTCAACGATGGCTTCTTCCTTGGACTCAATCATCTGAGCCAGATACGCATGCTCATAGGGCTGTAATATCCATGCTTGAGATGATGGAGATAAAAGAGATTAATCTTCCTCCTTACACTTGTAAAGAATCGGGGGTCTATTCTCCATATGGAGTGTGATTTCCCTCTCCCGAAAATTTATGTTGGCTCTATATAAGGAAAGCCAATCCATTCCAAGAATTGCATCAAATTCCACCAGAGGGAGTATGATGAGGTTCGCAGAGAAATTCAATCCATAGATTATAACAGGGGAGAACTTATATTCATGGGATGCAATGATTTCCCAATTTTCCGTACTCACTGACATCTTCACTTCCATGATTTGTGGTGGTGCTGGGATTGTTCTACAAAACTTTCGAGATATAAAAGAATGCATAGAACCTGAATCAAAAAGTACGTTCGCTATTCTTGAATGAATAACTAGAATACATATCACAACTTCATTTTTGGAGTTCACTTCGGTAGAAGTGATGGAAAAAGCTCTTCCTTGCTGCCTTGGAGGTTGTTGGTCGCCTCAAAAAACACTTGGATTAGGGAACTAATTTACAAAATGCCCCGGCTCTCGGCATTTTTAGCATTGAACAATGCGTTGAGGTTCGAATGGATCATTCCTCTCCTCTGTCGCAGCCGCTGGTCTTTCTTGCCGACAGTTAACAGGTAGGTGCCCTTCTCTTCGACACCTGAAGCATTTCCTCGTCCCCTTAAGGAAATTTCTAGGGTGCTTCTTACCGCAATTTTGGAAAGTTGGGTGATGGATCTTCTTAACACCGTTGGATTTATCCATCGGACCACCCGAATTGAAGTCGACCTTTTGCTTCTTGTCCCCATGATACCCCTATGATTCCATGATCTCTATTTCGACCTTGAGGACACATTGGACAATTTCCTCATAGCTGTCAAAGTCACGGATCACTAATGCTATCCGCAAGCTAGGCATCATCCCACCAAAGAAGCGGTCAACCTTGCATTCGGGGGTAACGACAAAGCTGGAAGCGTATCGTGCAAGCCTTGTGAAGTTTTCCTCGTACACTCCAACAGATTCTTCATCTTTTTTCTTGAGGTAAAGTAAGTCCCTTTCCATCTTAAGCCGGAGGGTGCGTGGAAAATATTTATCGTAAAACTTCTTCTGGAAATCCTTCCATTCCAATGCCTCGATCTCCTCCTTAGGCTTCGTATTTTTGATCAACGTCCACCATTGATCAGCTTCACCCACCGTACAATAAGCCTCCAGGATAACCTTCTCTTGTTCAAAACATTGATGTATGTAGAAGATCTTTTCAATGGAGTTGATCCATTGTTCAGTGATCGTGGGATCAGATGATCCACTAAAAGTAGGAGGCCTTTGTCTCATGAATATCTCAATAGCGACTTGTTCTTTCTTAGGGGGGTTTGAATGTTCATCTTGACCCGTGTTTCTATTAAAAACATGAGTTAGCTGAGATAGAAGCGTGACAAAGTACCCAATTCCCGCTCCCATTGGATTGGGCATCGCATTAGTACAATCATCACACTGATCTTCACAATGGTTGTTTGCCTGATTCCACTTATTAACTGCCATTTGATGGAATAAAAGGAAAGTTAGGGGTAACACATAAGTGGTAATCCAAAGACAAATGTTGATGACTTATTAATAAACTTTTATTTCCTTAAATCATGAGTCTATAGGCTTCAATCTAGGCTTTACATGATCTAATTTCTAACATATATTCTTAGGGGTTTTTTTATTCCCTTAATAAGGGTTCATACTAAGCTTGTGAATTTACCAAAGCATATCCCCCAAGAGTGTCGTAACCAAGAGTGCAGCAAGGCTCGTTGTCGTGCACCAGTTCCCGTTTGAGTCTAGCTCAAAGCGTTGTTTTCGGGTTTTACCCCTAGGATACATCTGTGCTAGAGCCGCCTCTACCTGCTCGTATCCAGACAAGGATATATTTTCTTGACAAACCACTTAGTCAGTACTTACCAAAACTTAGGGATATTTTTATTATACTTAGTCTTGTGTCTATAAGTTTTTACTATGGTTTTCTAATCCTAATCCCAAAAATAACTAAACCTATCCTCTCATACCAACTATAACAACCCTGATTTTATTACAAACTTAAACATGATTTATTACATAAAACTTCACTTGATGCAACAAGAAGATCTAGAGGTTTAGTTTCTTTGGGGATTAGGATCGATACATAAAATCTTAAAACATGAAATACAACATCTTTTTTGAAAACTTCCTTTACATGACCACTATATTCCCTCATACTTAGCATTGCATGGGATAACCTGAGGACATGCATAAGAAAAAGGGGAGCTATAAATCCCATTAAGGGAGTACACATGGAATAACATGAGGAGTACAATACATGTTAGACAATATGAATATCAATAGAGAATAAGATAAACATGAACATAAAGGAATGATAATGCATGATAATCATAACATGGAAATGTGGCAACAACACTTAACAAGGAATTAGCATGAACCAAGGCTCATTGCACATGGAGCATGAGTAGACCCTCATTGCACATAAATCATGAGTAAACCCTCGTTTCACTTGAATTAGCATGAGTCAACACTCATTGCACATGAATTATCATGATACTACACTTTAACCAATGCATTGGAGCACTATAAGGGCGCACCCTTCTTAAACATTTCATTTCATGCATAAGTGTGCCACATGGATCATAAAACTCGGATTCATAAAACATAATCATTTATACCACGATAAAGGAATGTGGAATTCATACATGAAACTTTATAATAAATAAGTAAATGTGCATAAAGTTGAATACCCTTGATGGAGAAATTGGCATGGTATTCACTACACAATGATGTTGGCTTAGAAAATTGGTGCGATTTTAGCAGCGTAACGACGTGACATAAGAATTCATAAAAATGGTTGATGAGAGAGAAAGAGGTTCCTAATCATATTTACAAGTAATGGACAGCAAGGAGGTCATATAGATACATTTCCCATCAATTGTAATGGAATTTAGATTCATGATACAAAATTATTGCTTGAATGTAAAAGAGGAGAGAGAAGTTCCTTTCGGAATTTCGACATAGTAACGGGTGTACATGGGAGGAATTTAATGAAAAAGAAAGGGGTCTCCCATCATTCAAACATAAATAGGACAGTATGAGGGAGGTTCGAAACCATACCCCAACATTCATAATTGAAATTACAAGGGAAAAACAACTTAAAGAAAATTGGACAAAAATGAGAAAGGAAGAAAAAAACCCTTACTTGGAAGTTTGCTTCCAAAGGCTTGAGAGAGGCTTGAGAGAGACTTCATGGGAGCTTGGGGCACCATGGGAGGATTCTAGAGAGAGTAGGTCAGAGGTTGGAAGAACTCCAAAGGCTTTGAGTGAGGAGGAAGTTGGAGCATGGGTGGGTTTCTATAGGAAAGGTGGGGGAATTCTTTATTATTTAGGTTTGGGACCCCTTATGTTAAATTAATCCAAACCAAAAACCAGCCCATGGTTTTTGCCCATGGTTTTTGGAAAAGAGAATAGGAAAACAATATTTTATAAGGACAAAGTCCAAACTTCTTAAAATAATAGGGTTGCTTATGTGGAGGTGAGTCAAACTCCCATGGAAATTAATTTAAAAAGACAAGGTGTTTAATAAGTCTTGAGGGGTCCATTAATGCTTTGAAAAGTAAGTCAAAAAAACCCAAAATCACATTATTTTATTGGTAAAACATATATTGGCCGAACAAAAAGCTTGTAGTATTTTATTACATCACTATTGGGTTATTATGATGTCATAAAACACATTATATATTTAAACGGTATTTGATTTTTACCCAAAAATTTGACTGTCTTAGAAAATTATGAAAAATTCACCGTTGGATAATTTCAACGTCCTGATTCCAGAAATAACATTTATTCTATCTAAATAATTTTATAAATATGTTAATTTTCACTTTTAAAAAAACCATCATTTATCGAAAAATCACGGGTTTTGACAAAAATGGCTTTCAAACCTTAATAAAAATTATAATTGCATTCATAAAATTATAAGATAATTTATATTTAACAAAAATTAATTTAATAATAATAATATTTTATTAAATTATTATTTAAATAAAAGAATCAATTAATTTAATAAAATAAAATTCTTAATTAAATAATAACTAAAAAGACTATTTGTACTTTAAAAACTATTTACAATGTATCAAAAATGACAAGGAGGTATATTAAATATTATATACAATAATAATATACATGAAAATAGTACTAGCGATTTGTTACTTAACCCCTTAAAATAGCCGCATAAGACCTAAGGGTAAGGTGTGTGATGGTGAAACACTCTTTTGGTGGCTCGGATAACATCGCTCGAGTGGTAATCTCTATAAACATCCACTTTTCCCATAGACGGTCCCATTCAAGCTTGACATGATGAAGTTCAGATTGGCCTTGGTCCAGAGAAATCCCAAGGATTCCACCTCTTTTCCGAGCTCCGACAAATGGGCTTCGTATGGAGCAATTCAACTGGATGAGGTCGTCGCTTCTTTTGTCTGAGTAAATTGGATTTGTTAAAGCCCTATATTTATACTAATCATGTGATCACTGTTCAACGAATATATTAGCAACGGTCAAAATTCTTAATATAAAACCAAAAAAGTTGACATTTTAGATAAACATAAAGTGACATTTAATTAGATCTAGAGGGCTTTCCATTAATAAAGCTTTGGGTCGTTACACCTCCACCCTCTGGCCTCCGCCCATCGGCCTCCGACCTCCGCCCCCTCCGTCTCCTACCCCTCTGCCCTCCGACCTCTGCCCTTAGCCCTCCGCCCCCTTGGTCGTCCCCCCCCCCCACCCCAGACGACCCCCGCACCCCGGACAGCCCCCCCCCCAACCCCGCACCCCGGACAGCCCCCTCGCACCCCGGACAGCCCCCCCCCCCCCCCGCACCCCGGACAGCCCCCCACCACAAACAGCCCCCCGCACCCCCGCACCCCCCCCCCCCGCACCCTAAACAGCTCCCCCCCCCCGCACCCCGCACCCCAGACACCAACCCCCCCCCCCCCCCCGCACCCAGGACAGCCCCCCCCCACACTTCGGACAGCCCCCCCTACACCCCAGACACCTCTCCCCGCACCCCGGTCAGCCCCCCCCCCCCCCCCCCCTTGATGCCCGTCCCTCGTCCCCCCACCGCCTCTTCTCCTCCGGCTCCTCTCCGCCGCCGCCGCCCGTCCCCTCCCTCGCCACACCGCCTTTGGCTCCGGCTCCCCTTCGCTACCTCTCCTCTCCCTTGCAGCACCGCCTTCGACTCCCCTCCCTTCTCGGTTTGCAGCACAATCAGGTATGACATGGGCTTTCACTTACATTATTATTTTATCAATGGTTTATAAACAAATGATTAGTATTTATTTTAAATATATTTGATTTGAAAAATTCAAATGTAATATGTATTGTGTAAATGTTTGTTATACAGATATTATTATGTATAAGAGTTGGATTGATCTTCCATATCGAATGTCTAGAGAATATTTCAATGGCATTATGCAGTTTATTGACTTCACCAGAGGATTTGAAAGTGACTATATTAGTTGTCCATGTAGAAAATGTGCTAATAGATATCAATTCACACGAGATTCTATGAGGGAGTACATATTCTTTAATGGATTTCTGAAAAATTATAAGAGTTGGACTCGTCATGGAGAAGAATATGTTTGTTGTCAAAATACAGATGCAGGTCAGATGGATGTTGATGCAAGTATGAATGATCCAATTCATGAAATGCATACTGAAATGGTACGTGGGTTTGAGCCTGAAGGCATTGACATCTAGGATCTTGAGACCGGTGAGATAAATCTTCACTCTGGTGCAGATCGTGATTTGAGGATTTTTTATGAAGCACTTGATGATGCAAAAATAGAATTACATCTTGGATGTACTTTTTACAATAAACTGTCGATTATCATGGAGTTGATGCATTTGAAGACTTTGAATAATTGGTCAGACACATCATTCGACAAGCTTTTGTTGTTATTGAAAAAGGATCTTTCTATCGACACTAAGATTCCCGAGACGTATTACCATGCTTGTATGTTGACAGAGAAATTAGGTTTTACATATGAGACCATAGATTCATGTGCAAAAAACTGTATTTTGTTTAGAAAGGAAACTGCCCATTTAGATATTTGTACAGTTTGTGGTGCTTCCAGGTGGAAAGAGAACAGGGGAAATAAGACTCATCAAAGTCAGATTGCGATACATGGGAAACTGATTGTCGTAAAGCAAATGGGTTACTTTCCCCTTAAACTGAGGTTGAAAATATATTTTATGTCATATAAAGTTTCTAATTTAATGATATGGCATGCATAAATAGTTTATGAAAGTGATATGTTAACCCACCCAACAGACTCTCACGCATGGAAGGATTTTGATAAGAGACATCCCAACTTTGATAAAGATGTTCGTAATGTCCGATTGGGATTGGCATCATATGGTTTCAATCCATTCGAGTCTATGGTTGGTGCAACTCATAGCACATGGCCCATGGTGTTGGTTCCATATAATCTTCCTATGTGGCTTTGTATGAAGCAATAATTTATATTACTTTCCACTCTTATTGATGGACCTAAAAGTCCTGGGGATAAGATTGATTTTTACCTTCAGCCATTGATTGATGAGTTGAATGAATTTTGGGGTCACGGTGTGATGACTTATGACTACGAAACAAATGAAATGTTCAAACTGCATGCTGCTTTATTGTGGACAATCAATGACTTCCCAGCTTATGCGAATTTATCAGGTGGGAGTACGAAAGGGTAATTTTCTTTCCCTTGTTACAATAAAAGTAAAAAATCAGTATGGCTTAAACATTCCAAAAAATGGGCATACATGGGTCACAAACATTTTCTCCCCCCTCAGCACAGGTTCAGAAAGGACAGAGTGGGATTTGATGGTTCTAGAGAGTTCATCCCAACACCAAATATCATGACAGGAGTCGAAATGTTATCACAGATTGAGGAAGAAAACATCCGCACGATATATGAAATTTAGGATTTGGTGGATCCTCCAGTACGTAATATTCAGGCTGCGGGTAGGCAGTGCAGTCACAATTGGAAAAAGAAAAGTATTTTTTATAGTCTTCCTTATTGGAAAACTAACATGCTGAGGCATAATTTGGATGTCATGAACATTGAATTTTTTTCATTGTGATAACATATTGTGGACCATTTTAGGTGTCATTGTAAAATCAAAGGACCATGTTAATGCACGCCGTTATTTGGAGGAAATGGGTTTAAGGAAACAGTTGCATTTACAGTTAGCTGAGGGAAACAAGGCATATATGCCTATTACACAGTATACGATGACTATAAAGGAGAAAGAGACATTTCTTTCCATTTTTAATATTGTCAAGGTGCCTGATAGTTACTCATATAATATTTCAACGTGTGTGAATCTGAAGAGCAAGACATTGCAAGGGTTGAAAAGTCATGACAATCACATACTACTTCAGCAGTTGATTCCAATCGCAATTTGTGATTGTTTATCCCCCAATGTTGTTCAGCTGTTGATTGAGATGGGTAATTTTTTTAGAAAGCTTTGTTTATGAAATTAACGAATGAGAGATTTAAAATTTTTTCACAAACCGAATCGTACATACGCTTTGTCACATTGAGAAACTTCCCCCACTCATTTTTCAATTTTATGGTCCACTTGACAGTGCACCTAACTGATAAAGTAATGGCTGCTCCTCTAGTGCAATTCAGGTGGATGTATCCTATTGAACGATATTTGAGTACATTGAAAAGATTTGTATGCAACAGAGCTCATCCAGAGGCATCAATAACCAACGGTTATTTGATGGATGAGTGTACTATTTTTTGTGTAGAATATCTTACAGATGTTGAAACAAAATTTGATAAGACCTCTCGGATTGATGATGGTCCAGTTGGAGAAGGAACCACATTTGATATGGACAACATCGAGTGGATACATGCACATAGATATATCTTGTTCAATACTCCATCAGTTGCACCATTAATGTAGTAAGAATCTTATCAATGTGCTTTTATAACTTTTACATGTTTTGTTTTCATAAGTTGATCATTTAAACATCGCGTTATCATTTGCAGGAAACACATTAATGAGATAAAATAAGAGATGTATCGTGCAAATGAGTTGCAAATTAAACAATCTCATTATGCGTCATTTCATGATTGGTTCAAGGATTATGTATGTATAAATTCATTTTCATTATGAATGAATTATTATACTAATTTCTTTCTTCATATATCAGTATCGAATTTTATAAATTATGTAGGTTCATAAGCTGAGGGAGTTAGGGTACCCCATGCTAACTAAAGAATTTATCCAACTGGCTGAGGGTCCATCTATAACGGCTCGTCGTTATAAAGCTATTGATGCTAATGATTTTTGATTTCGCATTAAAGATGTTGATGATAAACAAGAAACAAAAAACCGTGGCACCTGTTGTCCATTTGTCAATTCTGGTTATTACTATGGTCAATTGATAGACATCCTTAATGTTGTATACACACACATTTTGATGTACATATTGTTAAAGTGTAATTGGGTTGATCCAGTGCGTGGATGTAAAGTCGATCAATATCAGTTTTCATTGGTGAATTTTAACTATATGTTATACAGAAATAATGAACGAGTTGAGAATGAACCTTTCATTTTGACATCACAAGCAGAGTAAGTACTCTTCATTACTTTGCCTTCAGATCCAAGTTGGCAAGATGTAGTCAAAATGTCTCAGCGAGGAGTGTTTTTATTTGAAGAAGATGAAACCGAGATTGTTCTGTTTATTTACCAACATCTTGATCAACATACCATAGTTGAACGTGAAGAAGATATTTATTGGGTCAGAGTGGTTGTTGAAGGAGAAACGGTCAATTTTCATGGTTAATGAAAGGTATAATTTTTTTCCCGCTATTCAGTATTGAATGTCCTAGGATATCATAAATTATCTAACCATTTTATAAATCCTTGTAAATTTTAATCCTCATTTTTGGATGTGTATTCAGTTATAAATATTTAGGGTGATTTTACTCTTGGTTTATTGATGTTATTGTCAGTGTATCTTCCCTTTGAGGTATTCTTCATCTGGTTCATGTGATGGTTGAATTATTATTAATTTTATCTGAAATTTGGCTATGCATTGACTAGTTTTGTACATAATGTGTATATATGTTTTGTTAATTTTTTGATTTTTTAAAATTCATTCACAACTAATTATTCAATCCATTTTTGTTTGATTAACAATTGCACAAGTTTGATTTTTTTAAGTACAATCCAATTTATCTTTTAGAAACTTTGGATAATCCCCTTACTAATGTTTTCTATGACTGCAGGCATGCCAGGGGAAGAGTCAGCAGATCCACATCATCCATCTGAGGCATCTATGACTCAGGGTCGAGGTATGTTTGAATGCCATTGTCTCTATCTTTTATGTAATTGATAAACAAATATATATATATATATATATATATATATATATATATATAACAACTGTCAAATTATATATAAAATTTCAATAGGTTCAGACTCGATTGCTTCTCCTCTCGCAAGAGAGGCCCCGGTCATGGCATTTTATCATGGAATTCTGACACGATGATTGATGTTTCATTTGATGAGGTATTTCATCCTATGGGATAGAATGCCCCTACATTTATTTTTCAGTTGGGTCATATCATACATGACCCACATCGATTTCCATTGACCACGCGTGACTGGGCTTTTATCCCTCAGGACACATTAGATCATCTTTGGAGGGAGGTTCAGGTAATAAGACCATTTTACTTTTTTCTCTATGTATAAACAATACTCATATGTGTGATTTTTTTCTTTATAGAAAAATTTTAAAGTATTCCCCAAAGAGTTTCAGCCCGTGTGTATGATAAAATGTTGTAATATGTGGAAAGACTATAAAGGAAAAGTGATGAGGGACCACTCGGTACCAAATGTGGGTGCCCTAGACAATCTGGAAAAAGTATCGGTAGGTGTCCTCCCGGCTCAGTGGCATGAATTGGTTGCAAATTGGTCTACTGAGGGTGTTTCGGTTTGTATATTTATTTTGGTGTATATATATATTCAAGAATGTGTGATTTGTTTGAAATTTTAATGAATTGAATGTTGGAGGTGTCACCACGCCTTTCTGAGAATCGTGCATTGCAGGGACCACCTTACAGGCTCGGGACTCGTCACGTGTCTCAGATTCGACATGAGGTATTTATTATTCATTTTTTAATTTATTAATTAATATGATTTTGAGTTTATATTCTATTCATATACAGTTGCGGGAGCAAGGTGCACCGACTGATAAAATGTCGGTGTGGATGAGGACTCGTGATCGCAATGATTCGGAGGCTGCTACATTGATAGTAAGTGCTTGTACTTACCAATACTTACATAAATATGTATATTAACATATACATGTATCTATATTTAAATATTTTATAGGCTCAATTTGAAGCTGAGTTAGAACATCTGCCAGAGGACTAACGACAGATTCCCATGCGAAGGGATGAGATCTTTCAGCGCATTATTGGTCGGGACGGGCATGGATATAGTTTGACCTATGGAAGAGGGATTACTCATTCTATAGTGTCACGTGTTGCGGTTTTCGGTCCAGCTATTTCTCATATGACACAACAGTTTTTAGATTTCGAGGCACGGCGGCATGCTTCTGAGGAGGAAAATGCGCAATTGACCACTGAGGTTAGAGCACTGCAGGAATATGTGCGTCCCGGTGATGGTGCATGGGATCATAAGACACAGGTTTATAATGTATTTATTTATTTAAATTAAATTATTTTTTTTATGAAAATATTCATAATGTTTATTTGTTATAGGCCCCTGGCCCACCGGATGGAGGTAGCAGTGATGACCACGCATGACGCATCATATTCACGAGGTGTGTTTTTTTACTGGTGGGGTTGTTATTGATGTATAAGTTGGGTTTCTAATTAGATTTTTTTTGTGGTTTGGGGGTATCATGTGTGTTTTGGTCTGACACAATGTTTGTGTGCACGAATTGAGAAGTAACCATGAAACTGATTAATGATTTGGATATCTTTTGTTTATTTAATTCTTTAATTTTTTAAATTGCATGTTCTGTAATAGTTTTGACAAAACGATGTTCTTTAACCACCCTAGGACAACCCCCCAACCCCCGGATAGCCCCCCCCCCTCGCATCCCCCCGGACAGCCCCCCCCCCCCCCCCCCCGCACCCGCACCCCCGGACAGCTCCCATGCACCCCCGGACAGCCCCCCCGCACCCCCAGACATCCCCCCCAGACAGCCCCACCCACCCAGGACATCACCCCCCCAGGAAAGCCCCCCAAACCCCCAATATCCCCCCCGCACCCCCCCCCCCCCCCGGACAACCCCACCCACCCCGGACAGCACCCCCCACCCCCGGACAGCCCCCACCCCGGACAGCCCACCCCGCACCCCCGGACAGCCCCAACACCCCCCCGGACCCCCCCCCCCCACACCCTAAACAGCACCCCCACCCCCAGACAGCCCCCCCCCCCCCCCCCCACCTAGGACATCCCCCCCGCACCCCCGTACAGCCCACCCCGGACACCCCCCCGCCCCCCCCCCCGCACCCCCGAACAGCCCCCCTCCCCACCCCAGACAGCCTGCCCCACCCCCAGAATCCTGGTGAATCTCAAGCATCATGCATAAACAGAAATAAAAATAAAATAATGATTGTAGAATCATCCACAGCTGACCTCAACATCTTATCCCAAACCAGGATTCCACATCGATTCAAATTAAAATGTAACACTTTCAAGCATCACTACCCAAACACACACACACCCAATCAGGATCATTCTACCAATAGGGCACCCACTCGAGTCCTTAGTTTCTATATGTATGAAGATGCATTCCTATTGGGATCCTCAGCAGTTCGGCGTGCTCGTAAAAGGTGCGCTGGGTGGTCAAAATTACCCGAATGACCTCAAAATGCCACGAAATCATAAGAAAACACCCGCATTGTGAATTGTGAAACGTTCGGAGAGACGACACGTCAATCGGAGGTGCCGTTTGACCGCAGTGACCAGAAACGCATTTTCGGAGTCACAAAACACCAAAACGGCGTGTCGCTATCTAATTCAAAGAAAATTTGCTCTGAATGACCTGAAACAACATGATAACAATAGAAATATTATTCGTGACATTAAGGAGGAGGCGACACATCCATCGGACATGCGGTGCGCGCGGTACGACCTAATGTGTCATTTTTAGCAGTTCGACGTGCACTAAAAGGGCGCGTTGGGTGGTCAAAACCACCTGAACAATCTCGAAATTCCACAAAATCATATGATAAGAACTGAGGTGTGAATTTTGAAATGGTCGGAAAGACAGAATGTTAATCAGGGGTTCCATTTGACCGTAGTGACCGGAAACGCGTTTCTGGAGTCAAAAAACACCAAAACGGCATGTCACGGTCGAATTCAGAGAAAATGTTCTCTGAATGACAAGAAACCACACAAGAACGATAGAAATATTATTTATGAGAAGTAGGAGGAGACGAAAAATCCATCAAACGAGCGATGCGCGCGGTACGACCGAATGTGTCGTTTTTAGCAGTTCGGCGCGCTATTAAGGGGCGCGTTGGGTGGTCAAAACCACCCAAATGACCTCAGAATGCCACGAAATCATATGACAACTACCACGGTATGAATTTTGAAATGTTCAGGCAGAAGGAATGTCAATCGGAGGTGTTCTATGACCGCGGTGACCGAAAATGGGTTTCCGGAGTAATAAAACGCCAAAACGGCATGTCACGGTTGAATTCAGATCAAATGTGCTCCAAATAACTTGAAACTGCATGAGAACGATAGGAATATTATTATTTAGATGTAGGAGGAGACGGAACATCCATCGGATGTGTGGTACGCCTGGTACGACCGAATGTGTCATTTTTAGCAGTTCGGCGCACTCTTAAAGGGTGCGCTGGGTAGTCAAAACCACCAGAACGACCTCAGAATGTCACAAAATCATGCAAAAACAAGCAAGGTGTGAATTTTGAAATGGTCGGATAGACGGAATTTCAATCAGAGGTACAGTCTGACCACGGTGACTGAAAACAAATTTGTGGAGTCATAAAACACCAAAACGGTGTGTCACGGTCGAATTTAAAGAAAATATGCTCCGAATGACCTGAAACCGCACGAGAACGATTGGAATATTATTTGTGACATGTATGAGGAGACAAAACATCCATCAGACGTGCGGTGTGTGCGGTAAAACTGAATATGTCGTTTTCAGCAGTTCGGCGCGCTATTAAAGGCCACACTGGGTGGTTAAAACCACCAGAACGTCCTCATAATGCCACGAAATCATACGACAACAACCGCGGTGTAAATTTTGAAATTTTCAAACATACAACACATCAATCGGAGGTGCCATTTGATCGCGATGACCGGAAACACGTTTTCAGAGTCATAAAACACCAAAACAGCGTGTCACGATCGAATTCAGAGAAAACGTGATCCGAATGGCCTGAAACCGCATGAGAAAGATAGGAATATTATTCGTGAGATTCAGGAGGAGATGACACATCCATCGGACATGCGATTCGCGTGGTACAACCGAATGTGTCGTTTTCAGTAATTCAGTGCCCTCTTAATGGGCGCGTTGGGTGGTCAAAACCACCCGAACAACCTCGGAATGCCACGAAGTCATACGACAACAACCGCGTGTGAATTGTGAAATGTTCGGACAAATGACACGTTAATCGGAGGTTCCATTTGACTGCGGTGACTGTAGACGCATTTTTGGAGTCATAAAACACCAAAAAGGTGTGTCACGGTCGAATTTAGAGAACACGTGCTCCGAATGACCTGAAACCGCACGAGAACAATAAGAATATTATACATGACATTCAGGAGGAGATGGAACATCCATCAGACATGCGGTGCGCGCGGTACGACTGAATGTGTCATTTTCAGCAGTTCGGCGCGCTCTTAAAAGGCGCGCTGGGTGGTCAAAACCACCTGAACATACTCAGAATGACAAGAAATCATACGACAACAACTGAGGTGTAAATTTTGAAATGGTCGGATAGATTGTACGTTAATCGGAGGTGCCATTTGACTTCGGTGACCAGAAACGCGTTTCTGGAGTCATAAAACACCAAAACGGTGTGTCACGGTCGAATTCAGAGCAAACGTTATTTGAATGTACTAAAACCGCACGAGAAAGATAAGAATATTATTCATGATATGCATGAAGAGACGGAAGGTCCATCGGACATGCGGTGCATGCGGTACGACGAATGTTTTGTTTTCAGTTTTTTGGCGTGCTCTTAAAGGGCGCGATGGGTGGTCAAAACCACCCAAACGATCTCGGAATTCCATGAAATAATAAGACAACAACCGCGGTGTGTATTGTGAAATGGTCGGATAGAGCACACATCAATCGGAGTTTCCGTTTGACCGCGGTGACCGGAAATGCGTTTCCGGAGTAAAAAACACCAAAACGGCGTGTCACGGTCGAATTCAGAGCAAATGTGATCCGAATGATCTAAAACTGCATGATAAGGATAGGAATATTATTCGTGACATGCTGGAGGAGACGGAACATCCATATGACGTGCAGTGCACGTGGTACGACCGAATGTGTCGTTTTCAGCAGTTCGACGCGCTCCAAAACGGCGCACTGGGTGGTCAAAACCACCCGAACGAACTCAGAATGCCACGAAATCATACTAAAACAACCTCGGTGTGAATTTTTAAATGTTCAGACAGATAGCACGTCAATCAGAGGTGCCTTTTTACCGCGGTGACCAAAAACACGTTTCCGGAGTCATAAAACACCAAAACGGCGTGTCACGGTCAAATTCAGAGCGAACGTGCTCCGAATGACCTAAAATAGCATGAAAACAATAGGAATATTATACGTGAGATGCAGGAGGAGCCGGGACATCCCTTGGACGTGTGGTGTGCGCGGTACGACTGAATGTGTCATTTTCAGCAGTTCGGTGTGCCCTTAAAGGGTGCACTGGGTGGTCAAAACCACCCGAACGACCTCGGAATGCCACGAAATCATACAACAACAACCTCGGTGTAAATTGTGTAATTTTCGGATAGAAGACACATCAATCGGAGGTGCCGTTTGACCATGGTGACCGAAAACGCATTTCCAGAGTCACAAAACACCAAAACGGCGTGTCACGGTCGAATTCAGAGAAAACGTGCTTCGAATGACCTGAAACTAAATGAGAACGATAAGAATGTTATTCGTGACATGAAGAAGAAGACAACACATCCATCGGACGTGCAGTGCGCGCGGTATGATCGAATGTGTCATTTTCAACAGTTCGGCGTGCTCTAAAAGGGCGCGCTGGGTGGTCAAAATCACCCGAATGACCTCAGAATAACATGAAATCATACGACAAAAACCGCGGTGTAAATTGTGAAATGTTCGGATAGATGGCACATCAATCAGAGGTACCGTTTTAACTCGGTGACCAGAAATGCATTTTCAGAGTCATAAAACACCAAAATGGCGTGTGACGATCAAATTCAGAGAAAATGTGCTCTGAATGACCTGAAACTGCACGAGAATGATAGGAATATTATTTGAGACATGCAGGAGGAGACGAAACGTCCATCGAACGTGCGGTGCATGCGGTACGATCGAATATGTCATTTTCAGCAGTTCGGCGCGCTCTAAAAGGGTGCGCTGGGAGGTCAAAACCACCCCCAACGACCTTGGAATGCCAAGAAATCATACGACAGCAACTACGGTGTGAATTGTGAAATGGTCGGACAGACAACATGTCAATCGGAGGTTCCGTTGGACCGCGGTGACCAGAAACGTGTTTCCGGAGTCATAAAACACCAAAACGGCGTGTCATGGTCGAATTCAGAGCAAATGTGCTCTGATTGACCTGAAACCACACAAGAATGATAGGAATATTATTTTTGAGATGTAGGAAGAGACGACACGTCGATCGGACATGCAGTGCACACGGTACGACCGAATGTGTCGTTTTCAGCAGTTCAACGTGCTCTAAAAGGGTGCGCTGGTTGGTCAAGACCACCCGAACGACCTTGGAATGCCAGTAAATCATACAAAAACAACCACAATGTGAATTGTGAAATGTTCTGATAGACAGCATGTCAATCAGAGGTTTTGTTTGACTGCGGTGACCGGAAAAGCATTTCTGGAGTCATAAAACACCAAAACGGCGTGTCACGGTCGAATTCAGAGCAAATGTGCTCTAAATGACATGAAACCGAACCAGAACAATAGGAATATTATTTGTGACATGCATGAGGAGACGACACGTCGATCGGACATGTGGTGTGTGCGGTACGACTGGATGTGTCGTTTTCAGCAGTTCGGCGCGCTCTTAAAGGGCGCGCTGGGTGGTCAAAACCACCCGAACGACCTCGGAATGCCCTGAAATCATACGACAACAACCGTTGGGTCAATTGTGAAATGGTAGGATTGACAGAATGTCAATTGGAGGTGTCTTTTGACCGCGGTGACCGGAAACGCGTTTCCAGAGTCATAAAACACCAAAACTACGTGTCACGGTCGAATTCAGAGAAATCGTGCTCTGAAGGACCTGAAACCACACAAGAATGATAGAAATATTATTCGTGACATGAAAGAGGACACGAAACATCCATCAGATGTGCAGTGCGCGCGGTACGACCGAATGTGTCGTTTTCAGCAATTCGGCTCGCTCTTAAAGGGCACATTGGGTGGTCAAAACCACACGAACGACCTCGGAATTCCACGAAATCATACGACAAAAACCGTAGTGTGAATAGTGAAATGGTTGGATATACGAAACATCAATCAGAGGTTCCATTTGATCGCGGTGACCGGAAACGCGTTTCCGGAGTCATAAAACACCAAAACGGCATGTCACGGTCGAATTCAGAGAAAACGTGCTCCGAATGACCTTAAACCGCACGAGAACGATAGGAATATTTTTCGTGAGATGTAGGAGGAGACGAAACATCCATCAGACGTGCGGTGAGTGCGGTACGACCGAATGTGCCATTTTCAGAAGATCGGCGTGCTCTTAAAGGGCGCGCTTGATGGTCAAAACCACATGAAAAACCTCAGAATACCACGGAATCATATGAGAACAACCGCGGTGTGAATTGTGAAATGGTCAGATAGACGGAACATCAATCGGAGGTGCCGTTTGACCGTGGTGACCAGAAACGCGTTTCCGGAGTCATAAAACACCAAAACGGCGTGTCACGGTCGAATTCAGAGCAAACGTGCTCTGAATGACCTGAAACCACATGAGAACGATAGGAATATTATTTGTGAGATGTAGGAGGAGACGACACATCCATCGGACGTGCGGTGCACACGGTACGACCTAATGTGTGGTTTTCACCATTTCGGCGCACCCTTAAAGGGCGCGATGGGTGGTCAAAACCAGTCGAACAACCTTTGAATGCCATGAAATCATACTAAAATAACCGCAGTGTGAATTTTAAAATGGTCGGATAGATGACCCGTCAATCGGAGGTGTCGTTTGACTGCGGTGACTAGAAACGCGTTTCCGGAGTCATAAAACACCAAAATGGTGTGTCACGGTAGAATTCAGAGTAAACGTTCTCTGAATGACCTGAAACTACATGAGAACGATAGAAATATTATTCGTGACATGCAGGAGGAGATGGAACATCCATCAGACATGCGGTGCACGTAGTACGACCAAATGTGTCGTTTTTAGCAGTTCGACGCGCTCTTAAAAGGCACGCTGGGTGGTCAAAATCACCCGAACGACCTCGGAATGCCAGGAAATCATACAAAAACAACCAAAGTGTGAATTGTGAAATGGTCGGATAGATGGAACATCAATCGGAGATGCTGATTGACCGCGGTGACCGGAAACGCGTTTCCGGAGTCATAAAACACCAAAACGGCGTGTCACGGTCGAATTCAAAGCAAACGTGCACCAAATGACCTGAAACTGCATGAGAATGATAGGAATATTATTTGTGACATTAAG
The DNA here is from genome assembly GCA_963277665.1 of Viscum album. Lineage (NCBI taxonomy): Eukaryota > Viridiplantae > Streptophyta > Magnoliopsida > Santalales > Viscaceae > Viscum > Viscum album. Next base: position 1,675,498,802 of record OY728141.1, read on the forward strand.
GAGTAGAAGACACGTCCATCAGACGTCCGGTGCATGTAGTACGACCAAATGTGTCGTTTTTAGCAGTTCGACGCGCTCTAAAATGGCGCCTTGGGTGGTCAAAACCACCAGAATGACCTAGGAATGCCACGAAATCATACAACAACATGTGAGGTATAAATTGTGAACTGTTCGGATAGACATCACATCAATCGGAGGTGCCGTTTGACCGCGGTGACCAGAAAAGCGTTTCTGGAGTCATAAAACACCAAAACGGCGTGTCACAGTCGAATTCAGAGCAAACGTGCTCCGAATGACCTGAAACTGCATGAGAATGATATGAATTTTATTCGTGACGTGCAAGAGGATACAGAACGTCCATCGGACATTCGGTGCGCGTGTTATGACTGAATGTGTCATTTTCAGTAGTTCTGCGTGCTCTTAAAAGGTGCGTTGGGTGGTCAAAATGACCCGAACGACCTCGGAATGCCACGAAATCATACAACAACAACTGAGGTGTGAATTTCAAAATTTTTGGAGAGGCTGAAAATCAATCGGTGCTTCCGTTTGACGGCGGTGACCAGAAACGCGTTTCTAGAGTCATGAAACACCAAAATGGCGTGTCACGATTTAATTCAGAGCAAACATGATCAGAATGACCTGAAACCGCACGAGAATGATAGAAATATTATTCGTGAAATGTAGGAGGAGAAGGAGTGTCCATCGGACATGCTTTGCGTGCGGTACAACCGAATGTGTCATTTTCAGCAGTTTGACACGCTCTTAAAGGGCACACTGGGTGGTCAAAACCGCCCGAACGACATTGGAATGCCACAAAATCATAATACAACAACCACAGTGTGAATTGTGAAATGGTCGGAAAGACGACACGTCAATCGGAGGTGTCTTTTGACCACGGTGACCAGAAACGCGTTTTCGGAGTCAGAAAACAGCAAAATGGTGTGTCACGGTTGAATTTAGAGCAACCGTGCTTCGAATGACCTGAAACATCAAGAGAACGATAGAAATATTATTCGTGACATGAAGGAGGAGACGGCACGTCCATCGGACATGCGGTGCGCATGGTACGACCGAATGTGTCGTTTTCAGCATTTCATCGCGCTCTAAAACGGCGCACTATAAAACGACGCGCTGGGTGGTCAAAACCACCCGAACGAACTCAGAATGCCGTGAAATAATACAACAACTACCGCAGTGTGTATTTTGAAATGGTCAGATAGACGACACGTCAATCGGAGGTGTCATTTGACCGCGGTGACCCGAAACGCGTTTTCAGAGTCATAATACACCAAAACGACGTGTCACGGTCTAATTCGGAGAAAAAGTGCTCCGAATGACCTGAACACACATGAGAACGATAAAAATATTATTCGTGAGATGCAGGAGGAGAAGGAACGTCCATCGAACGTTCGGTACACGCGGTACGACCGAATGTGTCGTTTTCAACAGTATTACACGCTCTTAAAAGGCGTGCTAGGTGGTCAAAATCACATGAACGACCTTGGAATGCCACGAAATCATACGAAAACAACGGTAGAGTGAATTGTGAAATGGTTGGACAGACAGAACTTCAATCAGAAGTGCCGTTTGACCGCGGTGACCGGAAATGCGTTTCCGGAGTCAAAAAACACCAAAACGGCCTGTCACGGCCGAATTCAGATCAAACGTGCTCCGAATGACCATAAACCGCATGAGAACGATATAAATATTATTCTTGAAATTTAGGAGAAGACGGTACGTCCATCGGATGTGTGGTACGCGCGGTACGACCGAATATGTCATTTTCTGCAGTTTGGCGCGCTCTAAAAAGGCGCGTTGGGTGGTCAAAACCACCCGAACGACCTTGGAATGCCATGAAATCATATGACAACAACCGTGGTTTAAAATGTGAAATGGTTGGACAGAAATCATGTCAATTGGAGGTGCTGTTTGACCACGGTGACGAGAAACACGTTTCTGGAGTCACAAAACACCAAAACAGCGTGTCACAATAAAATTCCAAGATAACGTGCTCTGAGTGGCCTTAAACCACACGAGAATGATAGGAATATTATTCGTGACATGCAGGAGGAGACAGAATGTCCATCCGACGTGCGGTGCGCATGGTACGACCGAATGTGTCCTTTTCAGCAGTTCGGCGCGCTCTAAAAGGGTGCGATGGGTGGTCAAAACCACCCGAACAACCTTGGAATGCCACGAAATAATACGACAACAACTGTGGTGTGAATTGTGAAATGGTCGGATATACAACAAATCAATAAGAGGTTCCATTTTACCGTGGTGACCGGAAACGTGTTTCCAAAGTCACAAAACACCAAAACGGCGTGTCACGGTCGAATTCAGAGCGAACGTGCTTCAAATGACCTGAAACCGCACGAGAACGATAGGAATATTATTAGTGAGATACATGAGGAGACAACACTTTCATCAGATCTGCGGTGCACACAGTACGACCGAATGTGTCGTTTTCAGTAGTTCGGCGCGCTCTAAAAGGGCGTGCTGGGTGGTCAAAACCACCCGAATGACCTCGGAATGCCACAAAATCATACGACAACAACTGCTATGTGAATTATGAAATTTTCAGATAGACTGTACATCAATCAAAGGTTCTGTTTGACCAAGGTGACTGGAAACGTGTTTCCGGAGTCATAAAACACCAAAACGGCGTCTCACGGTCGAATACAGAGAAAACATGCTTTGAATGACCTGACACCGAACGAGAATGATAGGAATATTATTTTTGACATGCTGGAGGAGAAGAAACGTTCATCGGACGTGCGGTACATGTGGTACGACCGAATGTGTTTTTTTAGCAGTTCGACGCGCTCTTAAACGGCGCACTGGGTGGTCAAAACCACCCAAATGAACTCGGAATGCCACAAAATCATATGACAACAACCATGGTGTGAATTGTAATATGTTAGGAAAGACAGAACATCTATCGGAGGTTTCGTTTGACCGTGGTGACCAGAAACACGTTTCTAGAGTCATAAGACACCAAAACGGCGTGTCACTGTCGAATTCAGATCAAATGTGCTCCGAATGACCTAAAACTGCACAAGAATGATAAGAATATTAGTTTTAACATACAGGAGGAGACAACACATCCATCGGACGTGTAGTGTGCGCTGTACGACCAAATGTGTCGTTTTCAGTAGTTCGGCGCGCTCTTAAAGGGCGCGCTGGGTGGTCAAAACCACCTGAACGACCTCAGATGTAACGCCCCGAACCCATTTACCCGGAGTCGGTGCATTATTGCGTAACATTGGCATCATCACAAAAGATCAAGTCTCGAAATACTGATTGTTTTAGTAGCCTTGGAAACACTAGATACATTCATAAATGTTACATTACATCATAAAGTGAAAATCTACAATAACAAAGTCTCCGTAGTCCACACTCATATCCTCTTCTGACTATCCCTGCAGGTCATTCATAAAATACTTCTTCACATCCTGGAAAATATTAAAACATTGAAAGGGTTGAGCTCAGATGCTCAGTAAGGATAACAATATTGCGGAAGCTTTCATCAATAAACATAAACATTTAAGGCAATGTATAACTAGAAAAAAAGCCTTTTTAAACTTGAACATCATCATAATATGGAAAAAATAAAATTAAATAATGTCATTTACTTACTCACATGGATATTCTACTAGTCGAATAATCACATGCAATATCAATAACCACTTTCATAATGATGGAATGCATAATTCCAGACTATCATAACCCCGTAGCCAAGGCCTCGTGCCAAGACTAAAAATAAGATTTTGTCAAGGCCTCATGCCAAGACACTAGTTCGTCACATGAGACCTACTGATGCATCGAGGAGCTATAGCGGGCTCCACCCGTCACTTATTAAGTCTAATTCATTCCTCATATGAACATGTTTAAACATATCATAAACCATAACATAATTGTATCACATAAAACATGCATAGGGGAAACATAAGATTTCCACACTTCAATCACAAGATATCAATACAACACATTGATAAAATAAAAACTTTATCAAAACCATTTTCAATACCAAAATAAAAGATAAGTAAAACTTGGTATTTATTTTTCTTTAAAAAAATTATGGCTTATAGAGGAAGCCGAAACTCAAATAATAGTCACGGTGGTGGAGAACTCGTTGTCGCCGCATACATAAGAAAAAACATTCCTTTTGTCGTTTAGTAAAAACACTTCTTATGAAAAGATTCATTTTGAATAAAAGTAAAAGTCAAAGGGGTTTATACACCGTAAAAATGAAAGTTGTATATAAAACCAAATATGCCTCAATGAAAGGAGATTGAGACGAAGTCCTTACAAAGATCATTTTTAAAATAAAATAGATCTATTGTGTGTATTCACTATAAGTACACATAAATAAAGTACAAATACAAGATAGGACATAATAATATCATGACATAATTTGAAAGTAGGAGATTAACCCAAAGAATGGAAATTGGGTTAAGAAATTCCCTTACCTCGTGTCCGACTTGACTCGACCGTTCTTTAACCTCGTGAATAATAAACTAGAGTTAATTTATAATTTCTTAAGAACATTTTTCAAGTTTATTATTCCTTTTATATAATTTATTACCATGTTATGAACATTATGTAATTATTTATGTTAATAACGGTTGTTTCGTCGATCTTTGGTACTTGATTCAAAAATAGACTTCTTAAAATTACAAGTTGTTCATGTGGTAAAATATCCATTATATCCATAATTATATTCATGATGTAGATATCATATATATCATATATATCCAGTATATACATTCATTTATAATATTACATAACATTTAGAGGTAAGAAATGAAATGCACCGTTCATGGAGACGGTAAGCCGTACGTACGCCTGAACGCTACTTTCATTTCTATTTCGTCTTCTATGGAATGAAGTTATAATTATATAAAGGTATAGTATAATTCTAGAATATTATAATGTATAATACCATTTACTCCATCCTTTATACATCCCACCTATGGCATTACCGATTCAAATCACTTTGAGGGGGCGGTAGTCCGCGCTTCCTAAAATGAAATTATCGCGTTTACCCATAATGGAAATCATAAAGGTGTGACATAAATGAAAAATAAAGAAGCATAATGAAAACATAAACATAATATATATCATATATAAAAAATAGTGTCATCATAATGTCCACCATGAGAGGTGTTAAAAGAAGTTTGAACAATCATCGTTTCGTGAGGCAGTAATTCGCCACCCACGAAAACAGTATGTTCATTAACCATTAGATGAAGGTGTGTGTAAGTGTCAATAAAATCCTTCTCATAACAACATCCTAGTATATTTAAGATACTATTTTTGTTACAAAAAAAAGAATAAAAAGAGTTTTGGGGGTTGGAGAAGCAAAATAAAACAAAACAACATTACAGAAGACATTACCTTAAAATCGGGTAACGTTTTTTTGATCCAAAGGCTTCCTTGGGAATAATTCTTCCCAAAGTGAGGCTTCTAGGATTATGAGAGGGAAGTTGGGAGAGTATTTGGGTAGAGTTTTCAAGAGCCAAATGGCTTGAAGGTGTGAATAAGGTGGGAGTGGTGGGGGCCTTTTATAAGAGGAGAGGAGGGGCACTTTTGGAAAGATTAAAATGTTACCTTATTATGAAATGATTTTCAGATTCTAAAGGTCCCACAATGATATATTTCTAGGATAAGGTGTTAAGGGTTCTAAATATACTAATCCAATAGGTTTTTGACAAGTATAATCCTTATATGTTACATTACCGTTTCATTTTATTTAAATTGTTAATTAATGAGGTAATCACTGCATCATCATTGTGTCATAAATATTTTAATTTATTTAATGTATAAAAATTGTAAAAAACTATCATGATGTAATAAATCCTTTTATATTTCTAATGAATATTTATAGTCAAAAATATGACTTGTATAACCCCATTTAAAAATTGTTTTAGTAAAACAACTTATGTTTGTGACATTTTTATTTTAACTTTAAATAAAACGTTTTTAATGACATGTTCCCACCAAAGTGGCTCCATGGGGTCCCCAAGTAGACCCATGGATTGTATTGGTCGTCCATGACTCATCCAATAGGGGTAGGACAAGTGTAAAGGTCATTTCATATTATTATAACATTATCTTTACCTTAAATTACACTAATTACCTTTAATCACGATTAATTAAACTTAAAAGTTACTATTCAACAAATAATTATTTTAATCCCATTGAACCACATTTTACTTCCTAATTACAACCATGTATGTTGGATTTTTGAAAATAAAATCACAGAAGTGGTAATGTTTCATTTAAATGAAAAATCAGTTTTTTAACTACCACTTAGTGGTTTCACTATTCATCAAAAATTGAAGTTTTTCAGAACACTGCCAAAATATCACCCTAAGCTATAATTGATATTCCAAATTAAAAAATGTTGTCTATTTTAAAAAATTCCAAACATATAAGTTGCATTAATTAATTTTATAATTAATTCCCGCTGTCACAACAAATAGCGTGTTTTTAAGAAACAATATATATCAAAAGATTGACAATTGTCTATATCCAATTTCAAAGTGAAATTAATTCTAAGGACCACCATTGGATAAAATTATAAAAATATATTCTAATTATAATTTAAAACCACTCAATAGTATAATTTAACACTGTAAATTATTTTGATCAAAAAAGTTGTTTTTAAGTATTTTTCATTATTCATTAAAAATTGGAAGTTCTCAGAAAAATACCAAAAATTCAACATAGGCTAATCTCGATATTAAGAATCCAAAAATGAAGTCCATTTTGAAATATAAAATTTATATAATTTCAAAAAGTGGGTATTACTATTCATAACGGCTACTTTGATTAGTCATGGTGTGTTAGAACTCGAACTTGCGTACAATGCAAGCCATTGCATTATTGAAAGAGAAGTGTATCGTGGATGCTCGGGGTGTTACATTCTCCCCTCCTTCAATAAATTGTGTCCTCGCAATTTGAAATTTTTCTTTGAAAATAAAATGTTGAAAATAGAAAATACCTTTGTGGAAAACCCACATCAGAAATAAGGTTAATAAAATTTAGACTTAATAAGAGGGAAAGGGAAATGAAAAAGTCACCACCAAATTATGATCTCTATAAGAAGAACATTTGTGGCAATTAGAGACATATAATTGGAGGAAAAACGAAAATATTTGTAGGGAGTGATTGAGGTCATCAATCACAAACAAGTGTAAAATTGAGGGCCTCAAAGCCTTCAATCTATGTTTATTAAAAATATTATCAGTTCAACAAGACATAAGGTATTAGGATAACACATTTTTTGTCTTAATATCCCTTTAATAATGTTTAAGAATTAATTTTTTCATAGAATAAGAGATAGGTATATATATATTTATGCTTGACAAGTAGAGTTTCAACCTTCAACTAATTTCTACCACAAACTTTCACTCAAAAAGATAATAGAACTCAAAAATATTATATTTATCCTTATAGTACAAGGTTAAAAATATTAACACATACCATTTAGATTAGTAAAACTATTTTGTAATAACTAGGGACTTCTTGTAGGATAGTGGTAGGTAATAAAGGCATGTCTCACTATTGTTGTGGGTTCGATTCCTACAGCTTTGTCCGACGCGACTGGTTATCCCCCAACCTGTAGGTTGTCCTTTTCCTAAAACTATAGCATTATAATATTCCAAAAATAATCTTCATAAATGTTTTAACCTTAAACAATACTATTCAAAGTTCAACATAATCCATCCCAACCATTATAGTTATCCAAAATACCTCTATCCAGACTTTCTCTAAAAGGTCCTTAAATTTCAAAATCAATTGTAACATCAGATTCCCTAAACAATGTAATGTTTCTCTTCTTGTCACATACTAAAAATATGATTACCATCATCATATTAAATCTTTAATGAAAACAACAAGTACTGCAGTACAATCCTTATATATATCACATTATTCTTATAACCAAAATATATTCCTTGAGTCCAAAAGCACCAATACATTAATTATTCCACTTCATCTTTAGTAACAGCATAAGATTGTCCTTGATCCCTTGGCCTTTTCTGAGGTAAGTTTCCCTGACGCTTAGGACATTCATTGGAATAATTCCCCATTTCCCTACAATTGTAGCATTCAACATTTATAGCCTCTTTCTTTCCCTTACAATCACGAGCTTGGTGACCTTTTTCTCCACATTTGTAACAAACTCCAATTCCCTTTAGGCAAGTACAAGGGTGATTCTTCCCACAATTATCGCATAATGGAAAATACTTCTTTCCCCTTTTCCCTTTATCTGTCTCTTGTTCCACCGTTCTCTTCTTCTATTTCTTTACTTTGTCATCATAAGACTTAGAGAATTCCTTTTCTGTCTTGATATCACACGAGACTATATTTTCGTATGTTGAGAAAGATTATGATACTAAAGCTCGACAGAGAAACAGTTTTAACCCATCAAAGAAATGATCGATCTTACTTCTTGGGTTACATATATAATCTAGATCAGGCCTCGCTAACCTTGTAAAGTTAGCCTCATACTTTGCGACATTCTAATCCTCCTTCTGCCTCATTCTCAGAAATTGCCTTTCCATATCTACTCCATGGTCATGTGGAAAGTATTTTTCTAAGAAAATTTCCTTAAACTCCCTCCATTCCATACTTCATACTTCTTCATCTTCCTTTGTGTTTTGAATCAGCGACCACCATTTATCGGCATCTCCAGTGAGGCGGTAAACTGCCCGGACAACTTTCTCCCTTCCGCTACAACCCAAGGTGTGGAATATTTTCTCTAAGGATTTGATCCATTGCTCAGCTACTAATGAATTTGTACCCCCATTAAATGTTGGCTATTGTTTCCTCATGAAGCGGTCTAACATTGATCCTCCACGTTTCGGATCAGGGTGCTCTATATGAGTAAGGTTACTATTCATAACTTGAGTGAGTTGTTCCAGTATGGTAATAAGGTGACCAGCACCAGTTGTATCACCAGCTCCACTATAATTATCTTGAGCAGGAGGGAAATCCCTACATGGAGTGCGTGCATTGATATGGTTTGCATTTCTCCCACTAGGTGCTATTTCTAAACAATGGAATAAACTAGATTAGTGTATGAATCAAAATACATAATTACAAACATGCAAAACACTTAACATAAATTGAACTATTTATGGATATAATCCACAGTCATATTAAATGTTTTCTTTTTGGAAGTATATACTCATAAACCCTTCATAATGGTTTGTAAAGAAAATGATAATTTTCCTAAGCATATCCCCCGGGAGTGTCGTAACCAAGAGTGTAGTAAGGCCCGTTGTCGTGCACCAGTTCCCGTTCGAGTCTAGCTCAAAGGGGTGTTTTTGGGTTTTACCCCTAGGTACATCTGTGCTAGAGCCACCTCTACCTGCTCGTATCCAGACATAGATGTATTGCTCGGAAAACTCATAAAATCTCTATAATACCAAAATTCTAGGAAGTTCTTCTATACTTATCCTCAAAGTCTATCTTAGGGCTATGTGCTCTAATCAGAGTTTATCTAAATATAGCTTCCAAGGTTAGTACTAAACTGCCTCTGATACCAACTGTAACGCCCCGAACCGAGTTACCCGGAGTCAGTGCATTATTGCGTAACATTGGCATGATCACAAAAGATCAAGTCTCGAATGACCGATTAGTTTAGTAGCCTTGGAAACACTAGATACATTCATAAATGTTACATTACATCATAAAGTGAAAATATACAATAACAAAGTATCTGTAGTCCACACTCATATCCTCTTATGACTATCCCTACAGGTCATTCATAAAATACTTCTTCACGTCCTGGAAAATATTAAAACATTGAATGCGGTGAGCTCATATGCTCAGTAAGGATAAAAATATTGCAGAAGCTTTCATCAATAAACATAAACATTTAAGGAAATGTATAACTAAAACAAAAGCCTTTTTAAACTTGAACTTCAGCATAATATGGAAAAAATAAAATTAAATAATTCCATTTATTTACTCACATGGATATTCTAGTAGTCGAATAATCACATGCAATATCAATAACCACTTTCATAATGATGGAATGCATAATGCCAGACTATCATAACCACGTAGCCAAGGCCTCGTGCCAAGACTAAAAATAAGGTTTTTTCAAGGCCTCATGCCAAGACACTAGTTCGTCTCATGAGACCTACCGATGCATCGAGGATCTATTGCGGGCTCCACCCGTCACTTATTAAGTCCAATTCATTCCTTATATGAACAGGTTTAAACATATCATAAACCATAACATAATTGAATCACATAAAACATGAATATGGGAAACATAAAATTTCCACACTTAAATCACAAGATATCAACACAACACATTGATATAATAAAAACTTTATCAAAACCATTTTCAATACCAAAATAAACGATAAGTAAAACATGGTATTTATTTTTCTTTAAAAAAATTATGGCTTATAGAGGAAGCCGAAACTCAAATAATAGTCACGGCGGCAGAGTCGCCACAGACAAAAGAAAAAACATTCCTTTTGTCATTTAGTAAAAATGATTCGTATAAAAAGATTCCTTTTGAATAAAAGTAAAAGTGAAAGGGGTTTATACACCGTATAAATGAAAGTTGTGTATAAAACCAAATATGCCTCAATGAAAGGAGATTGAGACGAAGTCCTTACAAAGATCATTTTTAAAATAAAATAGATCTATTGTGTGTATTCACTATAAGTACACATAAATAAAGTACAAATACAAGATAGTACATTATAATATCATGACATAGTTTGAAAGTAGGAGATTAACCCAAAGAATGGAAATTGGGTTAAGAAATTCCCTTACCTCGTGTCCGACTTGACTCGACCGTTATTTAAACTCCTGAATAATAAACTAGAGTTAATTTATAATTGATTAAGAACATTTTTCAAGTTTATTATTCCTTTTATATAATTTATTACCATGTTATGAACATTATGTAATTATTTATGCTAATAACAGTCGTTTCGTCGATCTTTGGTACTTGATTCAAAAATAGACTTCTTAAAATTACAAGTTGTTCATGTGGTAAAATATAAATTATATCCATAATTATATTCATGATGTAGAAATCATATATATCATATATATCTAGTATATACATTCATTTTTAATATTACATAACATTTATAGGTAAGAAATGAAATGCACCGTTCATGGAGACGGTAAGCCGTACGTACGCATGAACGCTACTTTCATTTCTATTTCGTATTTTATGGAATGAAGTTATAAATATATAAAGGTATAATATAATTCCAGTATAATATAATGTATAATACCATTTAATCCATCTTTATACCTCCCACAGATGGCATTAACGATTCAAATCACATTGAGAGAGCGGTAGTCCGCGCTTCCTAAAATGAAATTATCGCGTTTACCCATAATGGAAATCATAAATGTGTGACATAAATTAAAAATACAGAAGAATAAGGAAAACATAAACATAATATATATCATATAAAAAAATAGTTTCATCCTAATGTCCACCATGAGAGGTGTTAAAAGAAGTTTGATCAATCATTGTTTCGTGAGGCAGTAATTCACCACCCACAGAAACAGTATGTTCTTTAACCATTAGACGAAGGTGTGTGTAATTGTATATAAAATACTTCTCATAAAAACATCCTATTATATTTAATATACTGGTTTTGTTACAAAATAAAGGAATAAAAAGAGTTTATGGGGTTGGAGAATCAAAATAAAGCAAAACAACATTAGAGAAGACATTACCTTAAAATCGGGTAACATTGTTTTTTTGATTTGAGCCAAAGGCTTCCTTGGGAAAAATTCTGCCAAAAGTGAGGCTTCTAGGAGTAAGAGAGGGAAGTTGGGAGAGTATTTGGGCAGAGTTTGGCCGATCCAAATGGCTTGAAGGTTTTAATAAGGTGGGAGTGGGGGGGGGGGCTTTTATAAGAGGAGAGGAGGGGCACTTTTGGAAAGATTGAAATGTTACTTTATTATGAAATGATTTTCGGATTATAAAGGTCCCAAAATGATATATTTCAAGTATAAGGTGTGAAGGGTTCGAAAGATACTCATCCAATAGGTTTTTTACAAGTGTAAGCCTTAGATTTTACATTATCTTTTCATTTTATTTAAATCGTTAATTAATGAGGTAATCGCTGCATCATCATTGTGTCATAACAATTTTATTTTATTTAATGTCTAAAAATTATAAAAAAATACCACGATGTAAGAAATATTTTTATATTTCTAATGAATATTTATAGTGAAAAATATGACTTGTATAACCCCATTTAAAAATTGTTTTAGTAAAACAACTTATGATGGTGACATTTTTATTTTAACTTTAAATAAAAAGTTTTTAATGTCATTTTCCCACCAAAGTGGCTCCATGGGGTCCCCAAGTTGACCCATGGATTGTATTGGTCGGCCATGACTCATCCAATATGGGTAGAACAAGTGTAAAGGTCATTTCATATTATTATAACATTATCTTTACCTTAAATTACACTAATTACCTTTAATCGCGATTAATTAAACTTAAAAGTTACTATTCACCAAAAAATTATTTTAATCCCATTGAACCACATTTTGATTTCTAATGAAAACCATGTATGTAAAATTTTTGAAAACCAAATCACATAAGTGGTAATGTTTCATTTAAATGAAAAATCAGTTTTTTAACTACTACTTAGTGGTTTCACTATTCATCAAAAATCGAAGTTTTTCAGAACAATGCAAAAATTTCACCCAAAGCTATAATTGATATTCTAAATTCAAAAATGATTTCTATTTTACAAAATTCCAAACATATAAGTTGCAATAATTAATTTTATAATTAATTCCAGCTGTCACAACAAATAGCGTGTTTTTAAGAAACAATATATATCAAAAGATTGACAATTGTCTATATCCAATTTCAAAGTGAAATTAATTCTAATGACCACCATTGGATAAAATTGTAAAAATATATTCTAATTATAATTTAAAACCACTCAATAGTATAATTTATAACTATAAATTATTTTGATTAAAAAAGTTGTTTTTAAGTATTTTTCATTATTCATTAAAAATTGGAAGTTCTCAGAAAAATACTAAAAATTCAACATAGGCTAATTTCGATATTACGAATCCAAAAATGAAGTCCATATTGAAATATATAATTTATATAATTTCAAAAAGTTGGTATTACTATTCATAACGGCTACTTTGATTAGTCGTGGTGTGTTAGAACTCGAACTTGCGTACAATGCAAGCTATTGCATTATTGAAAGAGAAGCGTATCGTGGAACCTCAGGGTATTACATCAGAATACCACGAAATCATACGAAAACAACCGCGGTTGTAAATTTTAAATAGTCGGATAGACGACACGTCAATCGGAGGTGTCGTTTGACCGCGGTGACTGGAAACGCGTTTCTGGAGTCATAAAACACTAAAACGGCGTGTCACGGTCGAGTTCAAAGAAAATGTGCTCCGAATGACCTCAAACTGCACGAGAACGATTAGAATATTATTCATGAGATTTAGGAGGAGACGATACGTTAATCGGACGTGCGATGTGTGCGGTACGACCGAAGGTGTTGTTTTCAACAGTTCTGTGCGCTCTTAAAGGGCGCGCTGGGTGGTCAAAACACCCGAAAGACCTCATAATGCCACAAAATCATACAAAAGCAACTGCGTATGAATTTTGAAATGTTCGGACAGACGAAATGTCAATTGGAGGTCTTGTTTGACCGCGGTGACCGGAAATGCATTTCCAGAGTCACAAAACACCAAAACGGTGTGTCACGGTCAAATTCAGAGAAAACATGCTCCGAATGACATGAAACCACATGAGAATGATATGAATATTATTTGTGAGAAGGAGGAGGCGGCGGAATGTCCATTGGGTGTGCGGTGCGCGCGGTATGACCGAATGTGTCGTTTTCAGCAGTTCGACGCGCTCTTAAAGGGGGCACTGGGTTGTAAAAACTTCCCGAACGACCTCGGAATGCCATGAAATCATACAATAACAACCGCAGTGTGAATTGTGAAATTTTTGGGAGACAGAAAGTCAATCAGACATACCATTTGTCCGCAGTGACCGGAAACGTGTTTCTGGAGTCATAAAACAACAAAACAGCATTCTTGCGTGAATTCAGAAAAATGTGCTCCGAATGACCTGAAACTCCCCGAGAACTATGGGAAGATTATTCTTGACATGAAGGAGGAGGAGACACATCCATCGGACGGGCGATGCGCACGGTACGACTGAATGTGTCGTTTTCAGCAGTTCGGTGTGCTTTTAAAGGGCGCGCTGGGTGGTCAAAACCACCCAAACGACCTTAGAATGCCAAAAATTCATACGAAAACGACTGCAATGTGAATTGGGAAATGGTCGGAGTTGAGGAATGTCAATCAGAGGTGTTGTTTGACGGCGGTGACCAGAAACGCATTTTTGGAGTCATAAAACACCAAAACGGCGTGTCACAGTCGAATTTAGAGAAAACATGCTCTGAATGACCTGAAACCGCATGAGAATGATAGGAATATTATTTGTGACATTTAGGAGGAAAAGAAACATCCATCAGACATTTGGTGCATGTGGTACGACCGAATGTGTTGTTTTCAGCAGTTCAGCGCGCTCTAAAAGGGCGCGCTTGGTGGTCAAAACCACCCGAATGACCACGGAATGCCCCGAAATCATACGAAAACAACCGCGATGTAAATTGTGAAATGATAAGATAGACAGAACA